>JAAALK010000081.1:26313643-26425658 GCA_019279435.1 Zizania palustris | reverse complement strand
CTGATTATTTTTATAACTTACATAATTTCATCTTTTCTTATAGTATTCTATACATATATATAAATAGGAAACACTCAACATTGATGCAACTAAATAACTGAAAAATATATTAGAAAATAAAAAGCTCATAGTTATCTCATAAAGTAACCGATAACCACATATTATCTCATGAAATTGTGCAATACAATACAAACTATAATAATATTAGATCAATCAAGACATCTTGAATTTATGCTATTTAATATGTACTAAAAATCAGAAAAGCAGGATCCAAGCTGCTTCCAAATTTACACTAGAAAAAACTTTTTTTCACAGCAAAAACAGTTTGATAAACCCATTTAATTTAGTTTTTACTTTTTCACAGCAGAAATAAATTTAAAAACAGAACCAAACACACCTTAGTCTTTGGGCATCGCTGAGTACCAAGAAAGTTTGGTTGTTTCACTAACTGGCCCATAAATTTCTTTCCTGAACATAAAAGGGGGGTGTGATCCAGTACATTCTGGAACCTATACTACCTAAGAACAGGAAAAATCAACTAGAAAAGAGCATCAAATCAATGCATCCAGTGCTGAAAATGGGTTAGTTCAGCCTAACTAATCAATGCCATTACAGGGCGTTATAATATTGTTGTTTGCTAAACGTAATGCTCCAAGGCAAAATAGAAATTAGGAGTCATTAAAAGATTCATTCTCACTCTGCATGCGTGGCATTGACAACACACTGTCTAAAAGTATGACATTAAACACGAATAAAAGCTTAAGGGGTTAAGGATGGCTTTTACACTTGCACAAAGTGTGGTTTGTCACATGTTTTGTGGAAGAGGATTGCCCACCATAACCAAGCAAAACTGTGGTGAAGAGATAACTGACTAACTGTAAAGACAAGTTCACCAAGACCAATAGTAGCTAACAGAAGAGCACAGCACAATTGTGATCAACACCAAAACCTTTACCCTCGTTTGATCAGACTCAGTTAAAATACAGGTCAATTATGTTTCGAGTTGTACAGTGCACTAGTCAATTAGAGATATATTTTATTACGGTTGGGGGCCTGCATTTTGGAAGACAACTCTGCTACTAGTATTTCGTCTTCTTTTTTTCCATGAGAAGGGAGTACATGATGCATAGGACAAAGACCAACATTTTCCTAATTTTTGCATGTCTTAATCAAATATAACTCGGTGATGCTCAAAACAGTTTGATAGATGGCGGTTTGTCCTAACATGGCGTTCATAATAAAGAGTATTTATGATTACTAAATACTCCTTAGTACGCCACTATACTCATACATATTTAATGAATCCAACACAACTGCTAGTTCTGTGCATTAAGTTCCTTCCATGCATTAATGTAGTTGTAGATAAGTATTAGAATGAACTATGAAGAAGAGTAGAAGACTAATTCTGTGATTCATACTGTTAAATACAATAATATATTCCAGTCATATTCAAGAAAAAAATTAAGAAATGGGGTTCTCCTCATTTAAGAGAAGAATCAATGGGAATGCTGAGAACGTCTAAAGAGGACATGGACCAAAGAAAACTACGTGGTAATTCTGGTGGCAAATTTTGTTCAGAAGGAATACTGACAAGGTTAAACACGTGTAGTCCATGAGATAAATGGACCTTAAGAGCTTTCAGTAAATAGCAAAGAGTATCTGAAGCTTTCTATTCAAGTGTCCATTCTGTACTGAAATACCTAAGCAAATTTTGACAAAAAAAAATGATCTAGAGACTCAGGTGGAAAGACATTTTTTAAGAAAAAAGAATATTGCTTCCTCTGCTGTTGGCAAAAACGCAATATAATTCTGTATGGTACATACCAAAGTGAGTAATTGGTAACTTATTTTACAGGTTATACCAATTTGATGCTCTAACCGATAGGATTGCCCTACATATACCATAACGATAGATTGACAGGAAGCTTACCTCTAAATTGTTTTTAAATAGATATGCAATCCTGGCATGATCAAAGAAGTGGTTTGACTTCAAGAAGCATCGGTTTTGTGTCTCTCTTCTTTTACAGTAATCTTTATTTAATAATCACCAATAATTGAGAACCTGAAGTACGTTGAGAATGATCCTTTCCAATGAGCATTCAGGAGTTTGAAGATAAATTTCCACTAAGAAAAAAAAACTGTGCAACTTCACATCTGGACCTGCTTGCCTGATATTCAGAAAATCAACTTGACCAAATCCAGTATGTGTAATGCACAAAGGACTTTGTTGCATCAGAAGGAACATTCAGATTTCAAAGCATGCTTTGTTCGGAACAGGTTCTTCCTTTAATTCCCTCATGCTGTTTCTTTCAACATCATGGAATGAACTGCATTTCTAGTCAAGATCACAGGTCAAATATACAACAGTAAGAAATCAATGAAAATGATGTCTATCTGTAAGCAGAGTTCTAAACCTGTAATACTGCTACCTACTTGTCATTTTCAATCAACTGGCAGAACTAAATTTCTGGTGACAGGGCATGCAGGGGAATGGAGTACCCATTTAATATTGATATCTTCCTATTGAATTAAGAAATGTATCCATCTGACTTCAAGTGCAAACAATGCTCTATAGCCTTCAAATGTACATGTGAAGTATCTGGCACAGAAAAACTCATGGGACCATCCATTCTATTGCATTGGCATGAACATCTGAAACATTTGCTAGAAAAGACCATAAGCTATCTAGAAGGCAAAACTTGCGGTCCAAATAATCCATAAGCTAATATTGGATCCTATTGGTGGAAAAAAGCTCTTGTTTTGAGAGGTTCCAGAGCTTATTTGGATCTCCCACTTACCTGATGTCAAAAAATGTCCCAAATAATGGTATTATCAATTAACCACAAAACAAAACGAGTCCAAGGGTAATACACTATTTTCACCATACTACACAGACAATAAGCTCAGATTTCATAAGCCGTTTAGAACATGACAGTGAGCTTCTCAGAGCTTTTTTGAACATCAGCTTATTTAGACTGTTAATCTTAAGTCAGCTTATGAATAACCCAAATCCATCTAGAAAAGGACCTTAAAGCCTATGAGCTTATCTGCGGAGGATTTATCAGTCACTTTTCCATGTAGTAGAGAATTTCCACATTTACAAGTACCTTGCAAACTCACATGCCTTCAGAGGTGAATTTGAACTTCCATCAAACTCCTTCATGCTCTCCTTGATATACCAAATGTGTCTTTATCAGAAGGTTTCCTCCTAGATAACCAGGCAATCTCACGCCATGCTCTGTTCTACTCCACACGTCCCACAAAGACTTAATTTTTAGTTTGAACGCCACCAGTGTTTGCATTTCCTCACAACAGCACTGCCCTGCTGAAATGCATTGATAAGCATGACATAACCAGACACGAGGTTGTTCCTTTCAGCATCATCTGCCTGTATCAAAGAATCCCAAACCATCTGGTTGCCCCTCTGCCATGAGCCCATGACCATCTCACATTCCATAGGACAATCTTGGTGCTGCAGTCACATCACACCAGCTTGCACTCGCTGCATCAACAAAAGAAACGGCCAAGGCCAACATCAACACACTATACTCATTATCCAATAGGACCAATACAATGCTTTCGATCACACCATTCACACCTACTATAGCACCACAACCACCACCCACCTGGCACCTCACACCTCACATGCTGCAAAACATCTGTCCAAAACACCAGACTGCATCCTCAAGCGACCGAACTGCTCCAAGAAACGAGCCAAAACATGGGAGGCAAGGCTAGGCAGCTAACCTGCCTTTGGTGGTTCACCGGTGGGCGGTGGTCATGCACCCTGGTTCGCTCCGTCGCGCCGCCACCCATCCCGCCCACATCCGCATCCCGCGGGGACCCGAAACAAGGCGCCCTCCCTCGAAACAGAGGTTCCTCTTCTTCCGTGGCACGTGCCCAGACAACGGCCAACGCAGCACCAGAGACAGAGAGAAGCCGAGCGTTTCGTCGAGCACCTTGCGTGCTTGGCGAATAGACAGGAACCGCGGACGCCGGCGCGTTGGGTACCGCGCTTACCCTGCAGTTCGTACTCCACGGTGAGGGTGTACGTGCCGGTCGCCGCGTCGCCGCGGCGCCGCAGAAGGGTGCGGACTGCGGAGGCGGGCCGGTCGGCAGGAGAGGATCGTCTTGCCGCCTTCGGAGGGAATTTGGGCGAGGAGCCGCGCCCCACGAAAAAAATTGATAATTCGTCTCCAAGATGACCGTTCCACAATAGGGAATATTTAGATCAATCAAATAATAGGTGTACTACAAGAGTGTAACACTGAGATGAAAAAAAAATATAATTTTTGAGTCATTGATGGGTGCAAAACATGTACATATCGTTTACAAAAACTAGTTTAGGCGTTGACGAGTGCATCACCGGTTCGAAAAACCCAAAGTGCGTGTATTCTATACTAGATTTACATTTTATATATTTGAGCTAAAGATGATACACTATGAGATGGTTCTATTTTCCATTACAAATATTCTTACATAAATCAAGCGACACGTTGAGAGCACATCAATGACATGTAACATCATGGAAGTTGATTGGAGACTAAGTCATAATATACAATTTTGGAACGTAATTTTGATGCGAAGATAAATTAGGGATAAAGTTCTACACGTTTTGAACTCGGAATCGGACTGCAGGAAGAGCACCAAATTCAAACATGAATAACTTTACATGAAAGTTCTGATTTGGATGATCTTCAACTTTTTAGAAAGCTTGATATATCATATTTCTAACGGATCTACCTACACCTCCAGATTCCATCCGAGGATATCACAATCACCAAAACAATGTGTGTGCCTCAGATTCAGACTTTAAGGATAACACTAGATTCAAACATACATAACTTTTACATGGAATCTCCGATTTTGATAATCTTAGACTTTTTAGAAATCTGATGATGTCTACACGGAAGATAATATATTTATTCCTCTGAAAATTGTGCTTCAAGGCATAAGAATCTAAGTTTCATTTTTCTAGTCAAACCGTTTAGGAAATAATTAGTAGTTTCTATATGTAATAAGTTTCCAAATTTTGAAAATGTCCCTTGCGCTATAAATACCCCTAGAGACTTCAGTTGTAGATGTGTTTTGATTAGAATAAAGTTTAGCCAATGCTACTCTTTCCTCTTTCGTGTAAACCCATGATCGGTTTGATCGTCAGTTTCTCGTTTCATAACCCCAACTATGATTTCATGTGTCTTTCATATTCAATAATATTAGTTATTTTTTTATGTTGTTCTTGCTCGTTTTTCGATTGTTTGCAGGAATAAAGTCGATCACCGATAAGATCAACAATTCTTGGAGTTGGTGTATCGATCGCTAAGGTGCAACACAAATGTCTCACACGGTTGTAGTCGAATCATCAACGATCGTCTCATTCTAATTGAAATTATTCTCTCTTCTCATTGAAAGATCAGGCCACCAAATTCCACGAGGAGTAATAATGCATTGAAGAGTTTGTGGAAGTCAAATAGTCATGCATGCTCTAATAAGTAATAAAGTAATACACATATCAAAATTATTATTTTTTACGTTAGTCGCGGATCAAAATTATAACCATGCCAAATTATAAAATTTCTTCTTGCCAAGAAAGACGCCTAGACGGAAGAGGAACGTGGTTTTTGAATTTCCTCATGCTTTACCAAATTTGTTTGTTTTTCTACTGTAGACTGACTTTAGGTCTAAAATGATTTTGTATTGACATTTCCATTTTTTAAAAGTTTCTCGTAATTATTTGAGTTGTAAGAAAAATCCAACTCTCACCGGGAGTTGGAGTTGGAAATATGTAACGATAAAAAGTTAATAAATAACTTGACATATTTTTATATATAACTTTTTTGAAGAAATTTTATCATTCTGCATCGGCTTCGGCTGAACTGATAATCTATAAATCAGTGGATTAGAATAGACCCCAAGGCTAATAACAAACGGTAGCAATTATGTTAATCTGTTGTTCTAATAAAATTGTGATAGAACAGTTAATGGGGATGACATTGTAGGATCCATGATTTTAAGGGCTCATTTAATATGACAAAATAAATGAAGAGCATGGCTTAGACAGTGTAATCCAAATAGGTCCCTCAAATTTGGTCATGTTATATTCTGATCCGAATTTGGATTGGGTCCAGCTAGTCTAGGCCCATGGAGCCCAGAGACGCCTAGGCTCATTTAGTCCACCCTATAAATATCTTTTGTATGTTGTAGTGGTATTTGTTCCAGTTATTGTGATCCCCTACGTTTTTATAAACTCTCCTCGATATAGTGAAATTTTGCCGACGGATGCCCGTGATTTTTTTCCCGCAAGGGCTTTTCACGTTAAATCTCTTGTCTCTCGTGTTTAATTCTGTAATTGATTTTATAACAAGTGGTATTACGGATTAATCTGAGAGTGTTGAGAAAAAAATCCCAGTTGGATCTACAATACGACGGTTACTATTCATCGTGGACTAGCCCTCCACGCCCCCAGGCTAGCCGCCATCGCCGGCGGCCTGCTCACCTCGGCAGTTTTTCCTTGGCTGCCCGACGTCGGAGTCATCCGCGCCGCACGACCTCCCCACGCCGCAGTAGCTCCCCACCGCCGGCCACTCTTCCCGGCCACCGCGACCGCTGCTGCCGGGTAGTTCCCCGCCGCCGATCCTCCGGCGCCGGACCGCCAGCGGCCCGCGCGTCCCACGCCGCCGCTGGCCAGCGCATCCCATGTCGTCGTCGGCTCTCCTGCTGCCACCGGTCCGCACGCACCAGGCCACGATTCTTCCTCAATCGGCTGCACAGATCTGCCGCAGAAAATCCGACCGCGGAAAATCCAGATCTGCCACAGATTGATCCAAATATTTTTCAGGAAGAAAATTGCTACGCGCACCCCGTTCTGTCAGGCTGATTTTGATTCACGCACCCAGTTTGCGTACCAGTAATTTTTCTTTAAGTCTGTTTTCAGCCGTTTTTCAGGGATTTATTTTGCAACATGACTTCCATTAAATATGATGTCCCGTTACTGGATCGTGATACACGATTTTCACTTTGGCAAGTGAAGATGCGTGCTATTTTATTGCAGAATGATTTGGATGATGCACTTGATAAATTTGGCAACAAAGAGCAGAGTACATGGACTGACAAGGAAAACAGACAAGATTGTAAGGCTTCATCTTCATTTATCGAATAATATTTTGCAAGAGGTTTTGTAGGAGAAAATTGTCGCTTCCTTATGGTTAAAGCTGGAATCAATCTGCATGACAAAAGATCTTACTAGCAAGATGCACATGAAGATGAAATTATTTTCGCACAAATTGCAAGATGATGGTTCCGTGCTGAATCATTTGTCGACTTTCAAGGAGATGGTTTCTGACCTTGAGTCTATGGAGGTAAAGTTTGATGATGAGGATCTAGTTCTTATTCTTTTGTGTTCCTTGCCATCATCATTTTCAAAGTTCAGAGATACCATCTTATATAGTCATGATACACTAACGGTTGCTGAAGTTTGTGATGCATTGCATGCAAAAGAAAAGATGAAATCGATGGTAACTTCTGAAAGTTCTAAGTTTGATGGTAATGCTCTGCATGTTAGAGGAAGAACAGAGGAAAAGAAATCAAACAATGGTTCTAAAGGTAGGAGTAAACATTCTAGAGGACATTCAAAATCCAGAGACAATGCTAAATTTTGCAGGTATTGCAAGAAAGATAATCACACCATATCTGAATGTTATAAGTTAAAGAATAAAGAAAAAAGGTCTAGCAAACAAAAGGATGACAATGGTAATGTGTCTGTTGCTTCTAGTGATAAAAATTCAGATAATGGTGATGTTCTTGTCGTTTTTGCTAGATGTACCAGTAGTAGCGATGAATGGATAATTGATATTGCTGCATCTTTTCATATTTGCACTAATAGAGATTGGTTCATTACTTATGAGTCTGTTCAAGGTGCTCGTTGTGTTAGGATGGGAGATGATTCTCCACGCCCCATTATTGGAATTGGATCTGTCCAAATAAAGATATTTGATGGGATTGTCAGGACCTTGACAAAGGTGCTAAGCGCTTTGGTTTGAGCAAAACCGATTCTTATTTCACCGAGGAAAAGAAAGAAATTCTGTATAAATTGACAATGCTGGCTTGAATTGACCAATTGAGTTTCGCCTATTCCACATTAATGGGAGTACATTTATGTTTCTGCTTCACGAATATGATATTTTTTGGGCATTTCTAATAATAGCAAGCCTTATTCCTATTTTGGCATTTTTGATTTCAACACTTTTAGCTCCGGTTCGTGAAGGACCAGAGAAACTTTCTAGTTATGAATCGGGTATAGAACCCGCTGGAGGGGCTTGGGGAAGATCAGCCTGTTATCCCTAGAGTAACTTTTATCCGTTGAGCGATGGCCCGCATAGTTTCCCCTCCAAAAATAACCTCTCCCATTGGGGAACGCATTAGATATTTACCTAAACATGTGGGCATGAATCATTGCAGGATGCAACTTTCTAATGTGAAGTTTTTTCACTTTCTTACTCTTTGTAACGCTCTCTCCCGCCTAGTGTTCAGTTGAGGGTGCTCATAACTCTGCCTTTCGTTAGAAAATCAAAAACCAACTGCAAAGACTGCACGTGACCCGCTCACAGGTGATACGAACCTAGTTATGTTTCAGGTATGACAAGAAATCTTATTTCCTTGAGCTATCTTGACACAAAAGGATATAAATATTCTAGTGGTACCGGAATTTTGAAAGTATTAAAAGGTTCTCTCATTTGTAGGACCGAAAGTAGCGACCAGAGGGGGGGTGAATGGGCGCCTTAAAAAAATTCTTTCGAATCAATGGCCTGTTCCCAATACCCAACGCACCTCAAAAATACTACGCAGCAGAAAATAAACAGAAGGCCTAAGTCTAAAGGTTTCTAACCTAGAAGCATCTGATGATAAACAGTGTAAAACTAAAGTGGTGCAATCTAGGCAGATGAACAAGTTATAACAGGCCTAAACTTCACAATGAAATGATCTAAGTATGTATAAAGTGAAAAGAGAAGTTACTGTCCAAAGTTGTCTCCTGTTCGGAACTTGGCGAAGCCCCCTTCGCATGTCGAGGTCTGCTTCGGAGGTTGGTGACGGAGTCTGTCCGAAGTGCCGAAGGTGTCACTGTCTAGCCTAGTGCGAAGTGTACTTCGAAGTGAAATAAAAACAGTGCCGGAGCCTGGTTCGAAGTGAGTACTACGAAGACAAGAACTTCGAACACAGCTTCGAATCACGAGCTTCGGAGCGAAGTAAAACAGTGCCGGAGCCTGCTTCGAAGTATGCACTTCGAAGACAAAACTTCGAACACTCTTAGAACCGAAAGCTTCGAAGCTAACCTTTCGAACACAAAAACTTCGAATACAATACACACAAACAGACAACCTTCGAACAAAGAAGCGAAGTCTGTCACGTGACAGAAAATCAAGTCCGAAGCCTACACTCTATCTTCGAATAGGGAAAGCTTCGGGAGGAGAATCGAAGGCAGACACGCCACAAAGGAATCCAAGCGAGGTCTATCAGAAACGACAAACTTCGAACCCAACTTCGAAGCCTAACGAAGTGTGCACTTCGAACAGAAAGATTCGGAGTATGCTAGTTCGAAGTATGTGATGCTATCCAATACAGGAAGAACTTCGAAGCTAGCAACTCAGACACAAAAACCGAAGTTCGAAGTTTGAGCGAAGTCTTTAAAGATGTTCGATCGAAGCCTGCCTCACGGAGTTGAGGGGCTTCGCACTGAAACGAGCTTCGCCAGACGTATCCAGAAAAAGGTAAAAGAGACTGTCAGCTTCGATCAAAAAGCTGGGCAATAGAAGGTGAAAAGCTGCTACAGGACACTGTAGCTACAGCAAGGTAGTACTACTTGCAACAGCAAGAACTAGTACTCCCACCGTGAAGAACACAAGCAACAGAAGAAGCTTCTCCTCAAGAAATAAAATCACCAGCTCGTGCCCAAGGCATTAACTTCCCAAACCGAACAAGATGCAAGCAAAAAATTCACCAGAGACAAAGGATTAAATGCATTCAACAGATTTGAGCCAAAATAATGCAAGAACAGTGAGAGACAAGCCCTGGCGGCGCACAAAGGAGAGAGAAGGGAGGAGAGAAAGTGACCCAAAAAGGTGGATTTGATTTCAGCACAAAGGGTAGTCCAAACCCTAGGGATTGGGGTGCTATTTATAGGCAGCCCAACACTAGGAATATTCTACCAGCCCCTTAGGGTTTTTACAGACTCAAAAATAAAGGAAAAGACTCTACTGCCCTTAGGTATTTTTACAGACACAACTGACTGACTGTGGGCCTAGAGTAACAGATGACATATCCTGAAGCTACTCTTCTGGACAGTCGGATACAGAATCAACGGTTGTCAGTTTTACGCCGAAACTGACAAAGCCTCCACCAGCTTTGCACCAGGTACCCGGATTGGGCCGGCCCGACTCCGCAGCTCTCTCAGCCCGGCAATCGCTCACCGCCCGTGTACCTGAGTCAGTCCTGGTCAACAGCCCAGTGGGTCTTCTACTGCTTCTGGCCCATGCACCCGGATTGGGCCAGCCCGACTTCACAGCCTCCTCTGCCCGACAGTCGCTCGCTGCCCGTGTACCTGAGTCACACGCGGCCCATGAAACAGCAGATCTCTTCTTCTCTTCAGTCCTCATTGACTATCGTTGACAATGACTCATCACTTCTGGAGCCATGAGGCTCACGCTATTCAGCATGGCTCCTCAATCTCCCCCTTGATGAGAGCATTGTCAACACTCCTCAATTCTCAGCTCTTCAGCACCTGTGAACCAATGTGGAAACACGAAAACAAAACACAAGAGAACAAGGAAGAAGAAAAATAAGGTAAAAGTTTAACCCTAATGACCAAAAGCCAAACAAAAACAAGAACCGGTCATTATGGTTAACCAAAACGTAAAAGCTCAAAATGAGTGCGATTGCAGAACAACAAGGATATCAATAGAGTAAGAACTCCCCCTTAAACTCTGATCCCAATTTTCTCCCCCTTGTTGACAAGTGAACTCATCAAGCACTCAAAAAGAGACACAGACTCCCCCTGAAAAGCAACTCCCCCTCAAGATATGTAGTGAATGCAACTGGGGTGCAGGTAGAGTGTAGAAAGCATGCTTCTCAGATATGATTGACTGCAAATACAGTATCTAACAGGAACAACAAAAGAGATACTGTCTAAGACACATGGCATGATCAGTGCAAGAGATGATATCTAAAGAAAGTCATTTAGCACGCATTTTTCAGTTTTTTGCAAATAAAAGCACCACCACATGTTCCAGTAAGCAAGCAAGGTAAAACATGAGATGCAGAAGCTAACTGATATCTACCAAGATAAGCATTGTTCAAAACAAAGTGCTTCAGCAAACTTGTTATCCTTTGAAAGTTCAGGCTTTTTCATTTTCCTTTGTCATTTTTGCCAAGGGTTATTTGCATGTCAAACCTTATGCTAACCGACCAAGTCAAGCCTAGGCCAGAACTGGACCATCAAAAGCTTAAGACATTGGTCTTGGCATACACTACACTGTCCTAGTTCATACCAAAGTGTTATGGTAAGCAGTCCGGAACAATATAATGCGACAAAGCAAACCCACTTGGATCTTTTCAACTTAAGCATAAAAAGGCATGGAATTTTCATTCATTTCTGAGTTTTATCATTTTTATAGCACATTTTCCATGTTAAAGCATAAAGATGTCCAAGTTGCATATCTGCATCTATGTGATGAACTAGCTACAAGGCATGTAACAGATAGCAGAAGCACTCAGTCTACACATGCTAGTTACCAGAAGCAATGGTGATCATTTTTCAAGTTGAAAACGTAAAAGCCATGCATATGACAGATATCAGTTTAACTGAAGCAAAGCATGATCATCGACAAGTAATCAAAAGCATGTACCAGCTAGAATAAGTAAAGCAGTTCAATCATATAACAGAAGCAGGCTCAAATGTGTGATATGTGAATATGTATGATATGAACACACACAAAAAGACTCAAGAAAAGAAGAAAAAGAAAACTGACGCAAAATATCCTAGAAAGGATACACAACACCCAAATCCCCTCTTAAACGCTCGAAAGTAGACTGATCAAGGGGTTTGGTGAAAATGTCAGCCAACTGATGATGGGTATCAACATGAATAAGGTCAATGACACCTTTCTCATATTGATCCCGTAAGAAGTGAAAACGCACATCAATATGTTTGGTTTTTGAATGAAGACATGGGTTTTTCCCTACACTAATAGCACTAGTGCTGTCGCAAAACAATGGAACCCTGGTAGGAAAGAACAACCCAAAGTCTCGTAGAGTGGAAATCATCCAAACCATCTGTGAGCAGCAGCTAGCAGCAGCTACGTACTCAGCCTCTGTGGTCGAAAGAGCAACTCCAGATTGCTTTCGAGAAGACCAAGATACAAGGGAAGAACCAAGAAACTGGCAAGTACCGGAAGTCGACTTGCGATCCAACCGGCACCCACCAAAGTCAGCGTCCGAAAAGCCAGATAAATCAAGAGATGATGATGCTGAATAATAAAGACCAAGATCAGGCGCATAGGTAAGATACCTAAAGATACGCTTGACAGCTTGCCGATGAGACGCGCGTGGTGAAGACTGAAAACGCGCGCAAAGTCCTACGGCGAACTGAATGTCTGGTCTTGTTGCCGTCAAGTACAACAGCGAACCAATCATCCCTCGAAATTCCCTTTCATTGACCTTGACACCGCTCTCATCCTTGTCCAGACCCCCAGAAGTGCCCATCGGGGTCATCTGCGGCTTCAATTCACCACCAAAGTCAAATTTCTTAAGCATATCACGAGTGTACTTACCTTGGTGGATGAAGGTGCCGTCCTTGGTCTGCTTGATCTGGAGCCCTAAGAAATACTTAAGCTCACCCATGAGGCTCATCTCAAACTCACTGTGCATCTGCTCAGAAAACTTGGACACAAGAGAATCAGTAGTACCCGCCAAATATAATATCGTCCACATAAATCTGAGCGACTAAAAAATCTGAAGCATCTTTGAGCAAGAAAAGAGTTTTGTCCACAGAACCCATCACAAAGCCCTTCCCCAACAAAAATTGCTTCAACCGGTCATACCAAGCCCTGGGGGCTTGTTTCAACCCGTATAAAGCTTTATGCAACTTAAAAACATGTCGAGGAAACTTAGGGTTCTCAAAACCGGGGGGTTGCCTAACATAAACCTCCTCCTCTATGAACCCGTTCAGAAAGCACTCTTAACGTCCATTTGAAAAAGCTTAAAACCCTTTGAAACGGCAAAAGCTAGAAGAATACGTATGGACTCAAGACGGGCCACAGGAGCGAAGGTTTCTTCAAAGTCAATACCTTCCTTCTGGCAATAACCCTGGGCAGGGCAACTAGTCGAGCCTTGTTGCGCACCACAACCCCATCTTCACCTTGTTTGTTTTTGAATACCCACTTGGTGCCTATGGGGTTGCATCCTGGTGGCGGCTCAACTAGTGTCCAAACCCGATTGCGGACAAAATTCTCAAGCTCTTCTTGCATAGCATTAATCCAATTAGAATCAGAAAGAGCATGAGAAATGTCTCTGGGCTCAAAAGATGCAACAAACGCAGATTCAGCAAACACAGCGAGAGAGGCAGAAGAACGCAAAGTTCTCTCAGTCAAATCACCAATGATGAGCTCTGAGGGGTGATCACGCTGAACTGCTCGGGTTCCCTGGTGATCCGAAGTCACCTCACCGGAGTCAGCAGCTGGCACCTCTGGACTCGACTGAGAGGGCTCGATCGAAGTGGAAGGAGTGATCAGAGGTCCGCCCTCATCATCAGTCGAAGTCACAGAAGGTGTGGGCTCTGCGGGGGATGCAGAAGGCCCGCCCTCAATAGCAGCTGGAGTATCCTCATCTTCCTCGAAGATGGACTCTCCGAGCTCATCATCACCAGAAATCTCAAAAGAAGGAGTCAATGAAGGCAAAGACTCATCAAAAGAAACTTCACATGTCTCGACAAGTAGCTGGGATTCGAGATTCCAAACACGGAAGCCTCGAGAATGCAATGCATAACCAAGAAAAATACCATCCCAGCAACGAGACTCAAATTTGTCCAAATGCCCTCCCTTCTTGAGCACAAAGCACTTGCAGCCAAACGCTCGCAAGTGGCTCACCTTGGGCTGTCTGCCAAACCGCAACTCATAAGAAGTCTTACCAATGTAAGCTCGAAGAAAAATGCGGTTGGCTAGATAGCAAGCCGTGTTCATGGCTTCAGCCCAAAAACGCCTAGGAGTCCTGTGCTCATCGAGCATCGTCCTGGCCATCTCAACTAGCGTGCGGTTCTTTCGTTCCACAACGCCGTTCTGTGGGGGAGTGTAAGGAGAAGAGAACTGATGGTCCAGACCCTGATCACCACAGAAGCTGACGAACTGAGAGTTCTTGAACTCAGAGCCGTTGTCAGAGCGAATTGCTCGCATCCGACCATTGTTCTCATTCTTCAGCTTCAAAATCAGGTCGTGGACAAAATGAAAAGTTTCATCCTTAGACTCCAAAAAGAAAACCCATGAGAACCGAGAAAAGTCGTCAACAATCACTAGTGCATACCATTTCCCACCGACTGAGCGTACCCGAGCTGGACCTACAGTGTCCAAATGTAAAAGCTCGCCCGGATATGAAGTCATCACCTGAGTCACAGGTGAGTGAGAAGCGACAACCATTTTCCCATGACGACAGGGATGACAAACTAGATCCTTCTCCATTTTAAGCTTGGGCAATCCTCGGATGAGGTCCATAGAGCTTAACCTGACTAGCAGATCAAAACTCAAATGACCTAACCTCCTATGCCACTTCCAGAGCTCAGAAGAAGATCCAGCAATCAAACAGCGAGAAGGGCCAAAAGAACTAGAAAAGTCAATTCGAAAAACTTTACCGAAAGGTAAAATCTGACAAACCAAAGACCCTCTAGAATCAACCACAGAAGAATTGCCCTTCTTAAAACGCACTTCCAAACCATCCTCAAGAAGTTGCGAAACAGAGATTAAATTAAAGTTCAGATTTTTAACCAAAGCAACATTCTTTAAAGAGAAATGGTCTGAGATGCTGATTGAGCCTATGCCACTTACTTTCCCTTGACCGCTGTTCCCGAATGTGATATACTCTTTGGAGCTCGGGGGAGTGAGACTGGAGAACCATCTGCGATGTCCCGTCATGTGGCGAGAGCATCCTGAGTCCATGATCCAAACATCCTCCAGTCCCCGGTCCTGCACAATCAATGTCTGTAAGTGGGAGCAAATGGTCCGGCACCAGGTTTAGCAAAAGAGCTAAACCAGTGTCGAGCCATCTGCTCAAAAGATGGAAAGCGAAAACCATCAAAAGAGTTTGGACCAAAACGCGGCTCATGGTCCTTCCTAACCCTGCGGCCACGAGGTCCAGAACCGTAGCCAACATGGTCTGGAACTCTGCCGGAACGAACACCACCAACTGGAGCACGGGCAAGAAAGCCGTCTCCTCTACCACCACCTACACGACGCGGCCTGGCCTCCAGCCTCTCCCCGCGCCGAGGAACACGCAGTCTACCACCCTGCTGGTAGAACTGCACTTGATCACTACGAGCCCTCTCTGCTCTCTCAACCCGCTTCCTCCTGAAGCAAAACTCCGCAAGATGTCCGTCTCTCTGACAATACTCACAATGATAGGTAGGCTTCTTGGGATGTGGTTGAGGCTTGGGGTTCTTGGGCTTGGTAGTGTTTGGTGTGGTCTTCTTGGGCTGAGAGGGTCCAGGAAGAGAGTCTAGAGAAGAGTGGAGGTGTTTGGGCTTAGGAACCTAGATAGGCTTCTTGGGTGGAGCTTTGGGTGGTTCATGGATCACTCCATCCTTGGGCTGACAAGCCTGAGAGGTCTCAGTGGAGTGAGTCTTGGGATACCTCTGCTCTGGAGTCATTTTACTCCACTCCACTGCCCGGCTGAGGGCACTCTCAAAGTCAGCCTTGGTGTAGGTGTAACCTACTCCAAACCCATCCTTCCTCTTGAACTGCTGGATCATCATGCCAAGCTGTGGCTCTCTGGCACTGATCCAACTCAGGATAGAATGGAGGTAAAAATTCTCATTTTGAGAATCTGCTAGCTCCTCTCTCAAGGAAGCTAGAACCTCCACCTGAGACAAGCAGGTCTCACACTCAACTTCCTTTTGGACAGACTTCCCGGCTTTTAGCTTAATTAACTCCATTCTAAGAGACAGGCAGTTCTCACAGACAGTGGGTGGAACTGACAATGTCTCAAGCTCTAGCCTAGTCTGCGCAAGCTCAGCTCTCAACTTCTCCAAATCACCCAAATGCTCATTGCCCTTGGATTTCAGCTCGGCTAATGCAGCTAGATGAGATGGGCAATCAACACAGGGTGCGACGACAGTGGCTTGAGCATCTTTTAGCTCCTGCTGAGCGCTTTCAAGCTCAGTGGCCAAAGCGTCCCTCTCATCAACCCTTTCTGTGTACCTGGACTTCAGAGTCGTCAGGTCACACAGAAGCACCTCACACTTCGGGCACTCACTGCTATCACCCAAGCAAGGGGAAGAAGATAGACTCTCAATTCTACCGTTGGCCACGGCAAGCTCACTCTCTAACTCGTCTATCCTTTTCTTAGCCCCCCTAAGCAGTTTCTCCCGATACTTCAACTCCTGACGATTGCTCTCAAGTAAATCTACAATTTCACGCTCATAAGATGATACCTTGCTATCGTCGTCGTCGGAGTCGTCGGAGGAGCTCTTTTCTTCTCTATCCCCAAGAGCCATGGAGCAGAAGCTCTTGCGGGATCTTTGGCGCTGGTGAGAGCGGCTCTTCGGCTTGTCTCCAAAAGCCATGAAGCATAGGCCCGCTGGATCATCCTTGTCCTTCCCCTTCTTGATGGTGATCTCCTCATCACTTGAGCTCGATGAAGAGGAAGAGGACGTGGATCTCTTGGAGTAGCTCTTCTCCATCTCGGCGAAGAAGGCCTTGTCGCGCTTCTTGTTCTCTCGCCGGTAGTCCTTTAGGGCCTTCTTGAAGAACCGGGTCTTCGGCTTGCCCTTGGTGAAGGAGGGGCTCTCATGCTTGCCGGAGTCGTGGAAGCTGTTGCCGGTGCCCTTCTTGTATCCACTGCGCTTGGGGCAGTCGGCGATGAAGTGTCCTGGATCACCACATTCAAAGCATCCGGATTTTGTGCCGTGTCTCTTGAACATTCTTTTATCATAGACACGACGCACCCGGTTGTTAAAGAGACACAAATCATCATCTCCCAACAACTCAAGCTGGTCCTCAGTGATAGACATCAAAGAGAACCCAGCACAACTCACAGCAGAGGGATCAACAGAAGGTGTAGCAAGGGCCAGGGATTTTGATCCAGAACCAGTGAGATTTGATCTCAACTGGATATCTACCTCAGTGGCCTTTAGCTTGCTAAATAACTCAGAAATGGTCAAGGTATCGTATGAAGTACTCTCAACGATAGATGATACCTTGATCTCCCAGATCTTTGGGTCCAAGGTATGAAGAACCTTGAGCGCCTGCTCATGATCTGAGACTAACTGAGCACCCTCAGCCTTGTTGTCCCGAAGCTTGTTAATGATCGACTGAAAGCGACCAAACAGAGCCTCAACAGATTCACCCGGCTTCTGTGTGAAATTCTCATATTCACGCCGGTAGGTCTGATAGAGCCGAGCCTTGACCTATGCTGTTCCCTCATGTTGTGCCTTGAGGGTAGCCCAGATCTCTCTCGCAGTGGAGAGATGACTCACTCGCTCAAATTCAGTGGGACCTAAACCAGAAAATAAAATGTTCACAGCCTTACTGTTGCTCAGATGCTGAGCAATGATACCAGCAGTACCTTGCTCAGTAACTGGCAGAATGACAAAAGTGGTGTGAACGCAAATGTCCCATATGTCCGAACCCTGGCTCATGAGATAGGCTCGCATGCGAGTCTTCCAATAATTATAGCCATAGGCTTCCAAGGACGGGACCTTGCCAGGAGACGTCATAGTCACTACTGGGGTTTAGAACCGGTTAAGGTATGGAAAAACCCTAACCTCGCTCTGATACCACTTGTAGGACCGAAAGTAGCGACCAGAGGGGGGGTGAATGGGCGCCTTAAAAAAATTCTTTCGAATCAATGGCCTGTTCCCAATACCCAACGCACCTCAAAAATACTACGCAGCAGAAAATAAACAGAAGGCCTAAGTCTAAAGGTTTCTAACCTAGAAGCATCTGATGATAAACAGTGTAAAACTAAAGTGGTGCAATCTAGGCAGATGAACAAGTTATAACAGGCCTAAACTTCTCAATGAAATGATCTAAGTATGTATAAAGTGAAAAGAGAAGTTACTGTCCAAAGTTGTCTCCTGTTCGGAACTTGGCGAAGCCCCCTTCGCATGTCGAGGTCTGCTTCGGAGGTTGGTGACGGAGTCTGTCCGAAGTGCCGAAGGTGTCACTGTCTAGCCTAGTGCGAAGTGTACTTCGAAGTGAAATAAAAATAGTGCCGGAGCCTGGTTCGAAGTGAGTACTACGAAGACAAGAACTTCGAACACAGCTTCGAATCACGAGCTTCGGAGCGAAGTAAAACAGTGCCGGAGCCTGCTTCGAAGTATGCACTTCGAAGACAAAACTTCGAACACTCTTAGAACCGAAAGCTTCGAAGCTAACCTTTCGAACACAAAAACTTCGAACACAATACACACAAACAGACAACCTTCGAACAAAGAAGCGAAGTCTGTCACGTGACAGAAAATCAAGTCCGAAGCCTACACTCTATCTTCGAATAGGGAAAGCTTCGGGAGGAGAATCGAAGGCAGACACGCCACAAAGGAATCCAAGCGAGGTCTATCAGAAACGACAAACTTCGAACCCAACTTCGAAGCCTAACGAAGTGTGCACTTCGAACAGAAAGATTCGGAGTATGCTAGTTCGAAGTATGTGATGCTATCCAATACAGGAAGAACTTCGAAGCTAGCAACTCAGACACAAAAACCGAAGTTCGAAGTTTGAGCGAAGTCTTTAAAGATGTTCGATCGAAGCCTGCCTCACGGAGTTGAGGGGCTTCGCACTGAAACGAGCTTCGCCAGACGTACCCAGAAAAAGGTAAAAGAGACTGTCAGCTTCGATCAAAAAGCTGGGCAATAGAAGGTGAAAAGCTGCTACAGGACACTGTAGCTACAGCAAGGTAGTACTACTTGCAACAGCAAGAACTAGTACTCCCACCGTGAAGAACACAAGCAACAGAAGAAGCTTCTCCTCAAGAAATAAAATCACCAGCTCGTGCCCAAGGCATTAACTTCCCAAACCGAACAAGATGCAAGCAAAAAATTCACCAGAGACAAAGGATTAAATGCATTCAACAGATTTGAGCCAAAATAATGCAAGAACAGTGAGAGACAAGCCCTGGCGGCGCACACAGGAGAGAGAAGGGAGGAGAGAAAGTGACCCAAAAAGGTCGATTTGATTTCAGCACAAAGGGTAGTCCAAACCCTAGGGATTGGGGTGCTATTTATTGGCAGCCCAACACTAGGAATATTCTACCAGCCCCTTAGGGTTTTTACAGACTCAAAAATAAAGGAAAAGACTCTACTGCCCTTAGGTATTTTTACAGACACAACTGACTGACTGTGGGCCTAGAGTAACAGATGACATATTCTGAAGCTACTCTTCTGGACAGTCGGATACAGAATCAACGGTTGTCAGTTTTACGCCGAAACTGACAAAGCCTCCACCAGCTTTGCACCAGGTACCCGGATTGGGCCGGCCCGACTCCGCAGCTCTCTCAGCCCGGCAATCGCTCACCGCCCGTGTACCTGAGTCAGTCCTGGTCAACAGCCCAGTGGGTCTTCTACTTCTTCTGGCCCATGCACCCGGATTGGGCCAGCCCGACTTCGCAGCCTCCTCTGCCCGACAGTCGCTCGCTGTCCGTGTACCTGAGTCACATGCGGCTCATGAAACAGCAGATCTCTTCTTCTCTTCAGTCCTCATTGACTATCGTTGACAATGACTCATCACTTCTGGAGCCATGAGGCCCACGCTATTCAGCATGGCTCCTCATCATTGTTATGAAAGGGGATTTGAAATCTGCTAATTTGTATCTTCTTCGAGGCACTACTGTTACAGGCAATGCTTGTGTGATGTCACAATCATATGATGCTTCAAATTTGTGGCACAAGCGTCTTGGTCATATGAGTGAACAAGGTTTGACAGAGTTAAGTAAGAGAGAGCTTCTTGATGGATATAAAGGAGGTAAATTGGATTTTGGTGAGCATTGCATATTTGGTAAGCACAAGAGGGTGAAATTTAATACTTCTGTTCATACCATAGAAGGTATTCTTGATTATATTCATTCTGATTTATGGGGCCCTTCTCGTAAGAGATCTTTAGGAGGTGCTCGTTATATGCTAACAGTTATTGATGACTATTCTAGAAAAGTGTGGGCATATTTCTTGAAGCACAAATGGGCTGCCTTTTCAGCGTTCAAGGAGTGAAAGGTTATGGCTGAACGGTAAACTGAAAAGAAGGTAAAAGTACTTCGTACTGATAATGAGATGGAATTATGTTCCAATGAATTTAAGAAATATTGTAAGTCTGAAGGTATCGTAAGACACTACACTATTCTTGGTACTCTTCAACAAATGGTGTAGCTGAGCGTACGAACAGGACTATCATCTCGAAGGCTCGTTGCATGTTGTCACATGCGCGCTTGAATAGACGTTTTTGGGCTAATGCAGCTTCCACTTTTTGCTACCTGATTAATAGATCACCCTCCCTTGCTATTGATAAGAAAAGTCCGATTGAGGTATGGTCTGGTTCTTCTGCTGATTATTCACAATTGAGAGTTTTTGGTTCCACTGCTTATGCTCATGTTGATAATGGGAAATTAGAGCCTAGAGTTGTTAAATGCATTTTTCTTGGTTATCAATATGGTGTTAAAGGTTATAAATTATGGGATTCTCAGAATTCAAAGGTCGTCATCAGTAGGAATGTTATCTTTAATGAATATGTTATGTTTTATGACTCTCTTGTTCCCAATAAAGTTCAAGAGAAAATAAGTGTGCAAGTGGAGCACATTGTTGATGCAGAAAATTCACCAGATGATGATATTCAAGATGAACCTGTTATTGAGCTTTTGTCTCCTGTTGTTCAGCCTCCACAACAGTCTATTGCTATTGACAGATCTCGAAGAACAATTAATCCACCTAAAAGATTTATTAAAGAGTGCAATATTGTTTCTTATGCTTTAAACGTTGTAGTAGAGATTGAAGATAATTCAGAACCTTCAAATTATTCCGAGGCTATTTCCGTTGCCGATCATTATATTCAAGATGTCATTGCTCAAGGTGATGTTAAAGTATGCAAGATCAGCACTCGTGATAATCCCGCAGACATGATGATCAAGACAGTTCCAGTGACTAAGTTTGAGCTTTGCTCAAGCTTGGTTGGTGTTACAGTTGAGTCCTAGTGACTTTTGGCGCCGGTAGTACTTATTGTTGAAAGGTGTTTATTGATGATTATTTCATTTGCTACAAGAGAATTCGTCTCAAGGTTGAGTTTTTTATATTCTGATCTGAATTCGGATTAGGCCCAGCTAGTCTAGGCCCATGGAGCCCAGGGACGCCTAGGCCCATTTAGTCCACCCTATAAATATCTCTTGTATGTCATAGAGGGATTTGTCCCAGTCATTGTGATCCCATACGTTTCTGTCGACTCTCCTCAATATAGTGAAGTTTTGCCGACTATCGCCCATGGTTTTTTTCCGCAAGGGTTTTCCACGTTAAGGGTGTGTTTGGTTGAGCTGTGGTTGTGGAAAAACTGATGTGGGCTATGGGCTGTGGAAAAGCTGCTGTGGGATGTTAGCTGTGAGAAAGCTGAAAGACGTTTGACTGAAATGACTGTGAAGCTGCTTTGAGCTGTGAGCTATGTAAAAAATTCAATTTATGAAATTTTTTATAGTTGTATGAAATTTGAAATGTCAATTTATGAAATTTTGTATGGTTGTATGAAATTTGAAATGTCAATTTATGAAATTTTATATGGTTGTATGAAATTTGAAATGTCAATTTATGAAATTTTGTATGATATGAAATTTGAAATGTCAATTTATGAAATTTTGTATGGTATGAAATTTGAAATGTCAATTTATGAATTTGTGTATGGTTGTATGAAATTTGAAATGTCAATTTATGAAATTTTGTATGGTTGTATGAAATTTGAAATGTCAATTTATAGAGTATGAAATTTAAAATGTTAATTTATGAAATTTTGTATGGTTGCGAAGTCAAAAGCCACAAGCCACAGAAAACAGGTCTGGAAGAGCTTTCACATTTTCACTGCATAAAAGCTGCTTTTACTAAAAGCTGATTATTTGGAATATGCCATTTGGTTTAGCTTTTGGCTTCCAGTAAGCAAAAGATGTTCCCGAAAGCCAAACCAAAGAGACCCTAAATCTTGTCTCTCGTGTTATAACCGGCCCAACTCCTAACTCCATTTCACAACATTGTCCAATGCCCCACTCTGAGTTTGAGAAAAAAATAATGTAATATGGGTGAAAGCTATGCATCCAATTTCATCCCTAACAATGTTTGGATCCAATATCCGTGGTACCTAATCACTTGCATGATGCTCTTTCATTTGTTACATACTAGCATGCATGCCACACACATTTAATTGCACTCTTATTATTTGAAATTAAGAGAATATATTGGTATGTGACTCTTTGTCTAAAGCATGCCTACATACATATTATAATAGTCTAATAAACAAGTTTAATCCAGCTTATTTCTATAAAGTGGATTATTATAATCCCAAGTTAAAACAAATAGTCTTGCCTTAAACATAGATAGGGTCAGATACCAATCTATTCTCTTAATTTCAAATAATCAGAGTGCAAACCCTATATTATAATAATAAACTAACATAATAAGCTAGCCTAAACTAAAACAAACATGCCCTTAATCCAATTGAGAAAAGCAAATAGAGAGAATACATTACAAATGGGGTATTCATCCATGTCCACCCCGATTACTTGTAGAGTGAAATTTGGATGCTGAAGATAGTACATTCAAAATGTATAATTCACAACACAATAAGGGCACTTAGGCATAAGTAATGGAGATGGGCTTGATCTTGACAAATAGTTGAGGAAAAAGGAGCAAACAATTAATAATTCAAGAATTCCAAAAATATATATAGCAGTTTAACGATAATTCAATAAAAACAAGGTGCAAACCTAATTTTGTTTTTTCTTGGCCTGACAGCATAATTCAACAAGAAGCATTACCTGACAAAATATGACGAGACTACAGAGCAAGCAAATGTATATCATTTTACACAAATCAGCCAACTTGTCTCTCACAATAATAGACTCCACACTGAATTGACCTTGCTAATCAAAAGGCTAAAGATATACAGGAAGCTTGTACAGCTTTGTTGTGCAACACGAATTAGAATTTAAATATTTTCCTGTCACCTATCTAACGTGTCATGATTTATACAGACGCTAACCGCAACCAGAAATCAAGTTTGATAGATCCCAAGTTCAAAACTACAAAGAAACAGATGACTCATTTCATCAACTTGAGGCGAATGAACCAGCAGTAGATATGCATACATATAATCTTCCTGTCGTCACGAATCGTCAAGGCTTCATAAAAGAAAGTAAAACAGAGATGATTTTAACACATTCCAAGCCATTTCCATTTTTAATTATTAGACCATAGTTTTCTCAAAATTCATTCCAATACCACCATCAGGCACAAGCTCCAGGATTCACCAGGGTCAACAATGCTATTCATACATCTCATTTATCAAAGTAATCTGCAATATAACATATGAAGCTTTCAGCAATGTATTTTCCCCAGTAAAAATTCTGTGCACAATATAGAAGTATCCAAAGTGGAGATAATCAGATGAAAATAAAAGGCAAATCAGGAGAAAATGAAAGCCTGAAAGGTTCTGTAATAATGAATTTTTAATAGTATTTGGAAACTTGTATGCTCGGTTTTGACGGAAATCACACCATTTACACAAACTTCTTATCTCATGAAAATAAGTAGTTTTGTATGCTCCCGTCCAAAATGAGGCTTTAGATTGACAGAAAAGTCGGTAACAAACACAACACAATCTCACAGATAAAAGCCCACAGGCTTTTCCTTCATAATCATACTGATTCATATTACAAGTGGTGGTTCATGAATTGCTCAAAAGCTTCCATAGTGGATAACCATAAGGGACGATGAAATTATATTGCACAGATTTCTCTAAAAAATAGTTTCTTTCCTCCATGTGATGCAACATTATAAACCGATATAATAGGGAAATTATGACAGGGAATACATCGAGGCACTACATTAGCAACATTCATCAACTGTGACACATAGGTTCTGGTGAAGTGGTGAACTAACCTGATCACAAACTGGGCAAGTATCACTTCGCTCCATCCATTCAAGTATGCAACAAAGATGGAAATGGTGTTCACATTTAGTTAAAGAGCGAGGATTTTCTTCATCATATTCTGTTCAAAGGACAAAAAAAAATCATGAATGGAATCTTCTGGTCTAGCACTAACAAGCAGATTAGATTTATAGTATCAATGTGTGAATGGAGGACAATGCAAGTATGATGCGCATTAGCAACCAGTACTGCAGCAAGGAATCAATAATAATTTAACAATGAGTATGACTCGTTTGAAAATAAAATTTGGCATGATCAGTGTCAAGGGCGTTGGAGTCTAGGGTAGCTGGCCCTCGACTACGTAACTTGTAGTCTCGGAGTTGGCCGGCATGGGGAAGTTCCCCTTGCCGAGCTATGGTGGAGAACGGGGAAGATTGAGAGAAACAAGGTAGAGATTGGAGATTAGATTTATATTGCTTAATTCTATCCAAAGGTGCTTACAGGGAAATATATAGGGACTAATAACTTTGTCACCGGTACGGATTTCTGTAGAATTGGTAGTAATTAATCTTTGTAGATTATACTGAAATAGGTAGTTGGTCGAGGGCCTGGACCTCTCCGTCGCGGCGGCACCGTTGCGGCGACGCGGCGAAGAGGCAGGGATACAAGAAGGCAATAGCCAAACTGAACTACTCGACAAGAACTCTAGTGTGTCAGCCCTGTTTATATAGACACAAGGTTGATCTAATCTACAACTTAATTCTAACCAAAATAGACTCTTATCTAATCTGGACTCTTAACTAATTAATCTAAACATAATTTAACCTAACTGCTATAGTACCCGCGTGGTACTGTTCACAGGCGGGCTAGGCCCTCCAGCCCATGATCTGAGGCCATGACATCCCTTCCTCCCTTGAAAACCAGCTCATCCTCGAGCTGGGCTGTTGGTGCCACCAAGGCATCCCACGTCGATCCCCCAATCGTCGACCAGGCCGCCGTTCATGCACGTGAGGGTGTGCTCTGCGCGGTCAGGGCAGTAGCGTTGGCCTCCGCGGCACTGTTGATGTCGTCGACTAAGCTGTCGCCACTTGACCTGGCCCTGGCCACCTCCCTCCCTGGTGGCGCGGAGGTGGATCCACGTGATCAGCGACAACTTGAGGATGTTGCCAGCTAGGATTCTAGACGAGCACCTCCAACGTGGCGACCCTCTCCTCCAAGGGCTGGGTAAGCTGCAGCTTCTCTTCAATCGTGTCCGCCCGCTCCATCACCACTGCTTCCAATTCTACGACTTTCGCCTGGAGTGGTTGCAGTGGTTGAAACTTCTCTTCGATGGGCATCTAGGCACTGCATAATAGCCTTCAGCATGTCATCGACGGTGCTCTCCGAACAGGTGCCAGATTGGGAATTCATCGTAGTAGAAGAACCCGAGAGCTCTGATATCAAGTTGTCATCGGCAGGGATTTCTGTATAATTGGTAGTAACTAATCTTCGTAGATTATACTGAAATAGGTAGTTGGTCGAGAGCTTGGACCTCTCCGTCGTGGCAGTGCCGTCGCGACGACACGGCAAAGAGACAGGGATACAAGAAGGCAATAGTCAAACAAAACTACTCGACAAGAACTCTAGTGCATCAACCCTGTTTATATAGACACATGACTGATCTAATCTACAACTTAATCTTAACCGAAATAGACTCTTATGTAATCTGGACTCTTAATTAATTAATCTAAACAGAATTTAAACAGTACCAGTGGTACTGTTCACAGGCGGACCAGCCTTCCAGTCCATGATCTGAGGCCATGACAAACTTGTAGAAGGGAAATATACTAAAAGGATAAAGGAAATAACAGAATTATAGGCTATGTAATTGAGGATAGCAATCCCCTAATCTAGGGCCTAGGCTGGGTTGCCGCACTAGCTATGCAGCCCCGGCACTAGTAATGCCAGCCCCATATGGCAGTCAGAAGTACCCACCATCTTTTTGCAAAGTTACACTATTTAAGATCAAGTGCAACTATTAAGCAGTGAATTTCTTTAAGGCTTATTGCATATGCAGAAATCAGAATGGCCCATATACATCTAAAGATGCACACACATATTGCATCTAGTACAGGTAAATAAAAGGAGCACAAGCAATTCTTCAACTGGTAAAATTGTAAGTAGCATATCCTCAACCATTACTTCATAAATTAAGAATAGTTTGTTTCAGCTGAAAATGAACTGACAAACATACTAAGCACTTTTACCCTAATAACAGTAAAACAGCAGACAGAACATGCATATCCAGCTCTACATTCAACAAAGTAATGTTTGCACTCAACAAATATCCAGTTACTATCCTGTCAATCTAAGGAAACAATTTTCCAATGGTCAAAAGAAATACAACCTTCAAGACAGATTGGGCATACATCCTCCTCATCAGGCTTGCCTTCAGGGACACCTTTTTCACATGATTCGTACTCATCAACCTTTAAAGATTCCTGCTGATCATCAGTTTTCCTCTTCAGGTCTGACTTCTCCAAATCTGCAGATGAACATGAAACTCTAAGCTTCCATCACTACCATTAGAGGATTATTGCCACCTCATGTTCATAGGCTCATAGGTAGTTAATTTTTACCAGGATTTTCTGCAGCTGGCAAGCCAACATCATAAGGTAATGGTGTAGGTGGTGCTCGATAAGTATCAGGAGTAGATGTATCCAGATTTGTGTCAACAGCAACTATAGCAGAGGCTGGAGACGATCCATCATATGCTGAAGATAATGGTCCATGCTCCTCTTGATTTTGCGGATGCTGAATAATGCAAAGTCAAATAACATCAGCCAAGTCCAGCATTAAACAATGCAAAAACTGCAAATAATAACACAAGTTAGATTACTAATCAACTGTGACTAATTGCAAAAGGCTACAAATGTTCAATAAATTATGTTTAAGCAAGCTGCACCCTTTCTACAAAGTCTGTAACTTGGTATTGCTGAATATCAAGGATTGAAGACTCAAATAGGAGAAGAAAACTAAAAAAAATGAAATAATTTGTCCCGCTGCATTAAAACTGTAAATGTATCTGTTAAACTTCCAGCATTATGATGTTGTTAGTATGTGCAAGTAACACAAGCACAATCTGCAGCACTCATATGACAGATCATTAAACCACTGAATAAGCAGAATGTATAAGGCAACTAGAAAAGAACAATAAAAAGATTTGGTGTCAATGAAGCACACATAATCTAAACTACAGTTAATGACAAGAACAATAAAAAGATTACATACTAGGTGGAATCTTTTGACTGGAAAAGTAAAACAGATTGTAGATACCTAAGCTCCCTAGAATTAACTCAAATTGCTTGGTAATGCATACTGGCACACAAGTAACTAGAACACTTGAATTCAGATTACGTATGTAAGACAGCAGGATCTACATACACATATATGAACTGGAGCTCTGTCTTCCTCAGATCCTCTTGACAAACAGCAACAGCAGCCACCCATGTTATCCTGAATGAAAAAGCTTACTCCAGGCTATGAAGTAGCTGCCTTTTAAAACTAAAATATTGTCTCTCATAGCCCTACAAAATGAACAAGCCTATATTGAAGCAAGAAAGAACAGGAATCCGTGTAGTGAGCGAGAAAACATAATGCATGAATATCCAACATCATAAAATGTGCCAGTAAAATTGGGCAGGTAGCTTAACACGAGCAATATCTTTCACTATGTACTGACCGCTGAGGGACTATTCTAGTATTCTTTATATTTTATTTTAATGGATCTTGTTTAAAATATCTCAAGAACTGTGCTACCGTATCTGGGCATTAGTCTGAACAGCGATACAGTCATATAAGCCAAGTTAAGCAATATATTATTATATATCTCATGGTATCTCAATATGCTTCAGAAAAATGTAAAATGAGCAAGTTTTTTCAGATGATAAATTAATCAAATGTGGCATTAACCATTAAGCTAACAGTCTTCTGCTGATAGAATGAATATCAATGTTCGGAATGGCACTAATAACTACATACCAGAGAGAAACACAAGTGTCGGCAAATACTGGCAAAAGTGTGGATAGCTCAAACATCACAAGAATCAGTGTGGCAGAGGCTATGTACTTATACACCAGAAGCACTTGTGTGCAGAGTGCTCAACTATGGAGCGCTCAAGCTATTGCAAACAACCATGAAAGCAAACAAGGTTTCCATTGTCAACCCACATCGGTTTCTTCATCACAAGGAACTAGTACGTGTTCCCCTTGGATGCACATGCACTAACCGTTTCATCCTAGTCCAAGTTGTGACTAAAGTGCACAATTATGGTAAATATCAGCAGCTCAAGCCATGCATCACCTCACAGCTAAACTTGAATGGACAGTGCGTTAAATTCTAACAGCACATACACCACTTATAATATTAAACTGCCTACTGTAGCTGGATTGCTACTTGTTATGATGTTCTCCAATTTCCATGATGGGTTTTACAGTCAACAGCTGGGAAAATCTTTAAGGCTATAAATCACAGCTGAGGAAAGAACATATTTATGTACCCAAGAAACACGATTTCACGTTTCCAATAAAGGAATCATAAATTCTCTTCGAGCAGAGCCAGACATAAGGCAGCAAACTGGCTGTTTAGATGGAAACCCCAATCAGGTTTTGGAGAAGAAAATTAGCAAGAAGAGGAAGAATCGTAACATAATGAACGGATTGAGTATCCATCCAAGAACGAAAGAAATTGGACCAGATTGTTCAAAGCAAAGAAAAGACCAGGGCAAAACCCCTATGGCACGAACAATCCACGCGAGTCAGGAGTCGCCCATCACCAGCAAAATAAGTCAATCCAAGTCCGGCTAGATCTCCAATCCACGCCACGCCAGTCCAGCAGATGGGAGGAGGCGGATGACGACGGCGGCGGCGGCGGCCTGCTCCGAGAGAAGAAGTGCTTCAAGCTGGAGCGCTGTGGTGGGAGGAAGCGAGCTCGGGGAGGGGAGGGATAGTAGCGCGAGAACCTGAGCAGAGAGCTGGGAGGAAGAAGGTGAGAGGCGCCGATCGGCGGCGTGGCCCCGCCTGTCGCCGCCGCCGCGGTCGCCGCAACAGCGAGAGAAGGGAGGAGAGGGAGACTTGAGGAAGCCAAGAAGGCGATAGATGGAGACGAGAGCCGACGGGTTAATTTTAGAAGAGATTTGAGCTAAAAATTTATCCAATTTAAAAATTTATACAATTTGATTATTGGGCTAAATTTTTTCCGTGCCATTATAATTTTCACGGTTTTGAAATATGCCATCGGTGTGTCACTGACAAATGGGACCTACCACAATCACTGACAATGGCATTTTTCAAATTACAGAAAATTGTAATGGCATGTTTACAAAAATTCCTTGATTATTTCTCACTTACATTAAATAACAAATAAAAATATTCGAGTCTACGATAGTAGGTCAAAATAACAAATAATCGAAACTAAACTTCACCTTGGCTACTATGAAACTATAGGGTTGTTTGGTTCCCGATCACACTTTGTCACATTTAAGGTTAAGTAAGTTTGATCATATTGATAGTTGTTTGATTCCTATCACAAAATGTGGCAAGATTCCCGTTGGTCTCACATGTCAATGACTTAAAAAAGTAGCCTAAAATTTTCTTAGGCTTACCAAAATATGTCAAAAAAATTGATAACTTCACCTTAACGAGTGTGGGCAAACGGTGATTAGCAACCAAACATACCCTATTTCTCAAATCGTTGTGCAGCTTGTCTCACCGTTGTGTAGGATCATCCTGACCGTCGGATCCTAACAGAACATCTAAAACCGATGATTATCTTCCATCATCTGAAACCTAACATCAGTGGATCTCCGGTCTATATAATATATTGATAAATTCATGAAAAAAAGTAAAAATAATATTTATAAATTTTAAAATAATTTATGTTTTAAAAAATAGAGAAAACTGAAACGCGAGAACAAGAAACTATTATGGAATCTACTTGTAGAATATCTTTCGTACATTTTTGCGGCTGAGGTTTGGGATTCCATTCCAATTCGCTGCTTTCACATTGGATTCTGAACAGTTTGACAGACGACAACTTTGGATGCTCTCTCACCACGCTTTGTGTTGCAAAGTCTGAACTCTCTGAACATTTTCCAATGGAAAGATTTGATCTTAAATTAAGAATTTATTTTCCATGTCTCATTAAATTCAATAGTACACGAACGAAGATGAATCTTCAATTGAATTTAATAATATACAATCTAAGATAAATCTTCAATTTACATGTAAATAGACGGATGGTATACACGATTTTTTTCCTTTACAGTTTGCTCAAGGCGAAATTTTCTTTGACTTTAGGTAACATTAAAATCAACACGCATCACGACTTTCAACGCGCGGCGGTACGCTAAAGACTCTAAAAACGGTTCACCGCTCTAGGCAAAAACTGACATTTTTCCGACCAGATTTTTATTCTGAAACTAAAATATGAACAAAGTGAAAGTGAAAGTTAGAGCATATTCAACGGTGCTCTTATTTAACTTCCTGAAATAAAATTTAGGTGTTTCGAAAAAAAATATAAGATGTAGTATTTCTAAATAATTCTCTATCTAAGACTGCGATTGGTTTAGTAATCTGATAGAACGGAATGATTCCGTTCTAGATTCTGAGAATGGAATGACTCCGCTCCGTGTTTGGAAGTAAGAACAGAGTTACTTTGTTTTTTGTTCAGTTCTTGAATTTGATAAAATAAAGTGGTTCTGTGGATTTTTTGGGAGCAGATGATTCCGGATCTACAAGGAATATTCCTTTTTGGGAGCAGTTTCGTTCTATGTAATTTCAAGCCAAACACACGTAAAGTAAAACGAAGCCGCTCGCTTCCACCTAACTCCTGAACCAAACACTATCTAGGTGATTCCCTAAATCATATCTCCTTTCTCTCGAAATAGGAATTTCCTTTCTAATCACTTTTAAAATATAGGAATTGAGATTATAAGGATATTGTTGTCGACTGATTGATTTTTAGGGATTAATAAAATTTATGATGGTTTTTATATGAGATTTTAGAAAATAAAAAATAGTAACTCTCTCCTTGATGCTCTCTCTCATCTTCTATTTTCACAACTATATACTATGTACTGTCTAATCACTTCACCTATCGGTATAAGATTATTACATTCGATGTTAATTAAGCTATGCAATCGTTGTTTTTTAATGTTAAGTTTTCTAGAGTCACCCTGTCATGCATTTGCAGCTACTTCAATCAAATAATTTTACATCTTTTTCTACGGCTCATAACTCATAACTTATGGTGGATTTCTACTTATACAAACTCAACCAACCAAACATTAAACATTAAATACTAAAGTTGTAGCTTGTAAGTGATGGTCACCTCATCTCAAGAAAAAATATTACATGCTAATAAAGCAAAAATCAAACCTAACTCACACCAAACTCCATATCCATTGGCCATCCAATCGCAAGATATGACGATGGTCAACCTAGTATTTTTCAAAACGAACATTCGGTTCATGGAAAAGTTTAGTCACGTTACATCGAATGTTTGAACATCAATTTAAAGGATTAAATATAAACTAATTATAAAAATAATTACAGAATCATAGAATTATTCGCGAGACGAATCCATTAAGCTTAATTAATCCATAATTAGCAAATGTTTACTGTAGCATCACATTGTCAAATCATGGCACAATTAGGCTCATTAGATCCGTCTCGCAAATAATCCGTCATTGTAAATAGTCTACATTTAATACTCCAAAACAATATCTAAACATTCGATGTGATGGAACTAAAGGAAACAAACACCTCTTAACCAAGCAGCTAATTAAGTAAAAGAGCAACAAGTTTCTTGACAACCATGACCCAATATAAAAAAACTAGTGCGAAGCACCACGAGAATAAGAATAATAGGTCCTTTATTACAGCTTAAATTTGGATTAGGATTAAAACAATAGTGGGTTATTTGACAAACAAAAAATATATATATATATATAGTTTAAGAAATAATTATAATATGCCCAAACTCTGATATATATAGGCACAGGCTAAACTCTACCTTTTAAAACAACACACGGAAAGAAAAATATGCCCAATCATTTTAAATGATTAAAAAAACGGGTGTATTTCAGATGATTTTGTGGTTTTGTTCTGGATACGAAAGTCTATTTATAGGTATCTATCATGTTCACAAATTAAGCCGGGGTGTTTGGTTCATGAACTAAAGTTTAATCCGTGTCATATCGTATGTTTAGACATTAATTTGAAGGACTAAACTTAAACTAATTATATATATAAATAATTGCAGAATCGGAAAATTATTTGTGAGACAAATTTATTAAGTCTAATTAATCCATGATTAGCAAATATTTACTATAGCATCATATTATCAAATCATGGCGTAGTTAGGTTCATTAGATTCGTCTCATAAATAATCCACTGATTACGAATGTATTTTATAAATAGTCTATATTTAATACTTCAAAATAATATTTTGAACTGAATGTAAGGGATATATATAAAAGGACCCAATTTTGCTTCTAGGAGTGAGTGAGAGAGGGTGAACCTGGATAGATATAGCTGGACAAAGTAATAAATAATAAAGTCTAAGACAATATTTGTAACACAGTGAAAAAAATCGAATCGGACCGGCGGTTAAACCGAAAAAAAACTGTAATCGGTTAGTTAACCGGTCTAGTTTTGTTAAATACCGTTTGAGAAAAAAAGGAAAAGGGGGAAACCAGAAAAAATTAAAAAAAAACTAGAAAAATATTTATTTGAGAGGATTAAATTTCCATAATTTTTAATTATTTTGTATATTTTTATATTACAATAATACAACATAAATATCATATTAATAAATAAAAACTGATGGTCAGACCAATAAATCGACAGTCGGACTAGTGAACCGGTGAACCGACAACTTGACCGTTCGATGACCGATTCAGTTTTTCCACTATGATTTGTACTTTAGAAATAAAAATAATATTTTTATTAGTACTATTATTGTTATATTTGTGATAAAAATTTAACTCTAAGAGTGCGAGCTTTTGTTGCATTCTAAGCCAGGTTTCACAATTTTATTGATTTTTGCACAAAATTCATAGATTTTGAGCCTTTCAAGATAGTAAAAAGTAAACCGACGAAATTTTAACTGGTTTGGGCAGTTTCCAAATTTCCGTTCCAAATTCACCCAAAATCTGTGTATTTGTTGTTCTATCGGTTTAGTTAAATAGTGTTTTAAAAAAAATCAAATATGTATATCCGTTTTTAAAAATTGCAGAAGTAGCATACGATCAGCACTTAAAGTGCCGACTCGATGCTAACCCCTATCAGATTCTGTCACGTCAGCTCCAGTCAGCACGTTGGCACAGTCGGCACCAGTCGGCTCTTGAAGTACCGACTGGAACTGATGTGACATCTAGTCGGCACTTTAAATGCCGACTGCATGTTAGTTTTGCAAAATGTTTAAACGGACATACAGATTTGATTTTTTTTTAAAAAAAACTATATCTAAAGACCACCCATAAGGAATAAAAAATAATATTATCCATTTCTCACTCTTTTTCTCTCCCACCATGGTGTAAGTGTTCATACTATAGAGGGATCTACTTAATTGTTTTATTTAATATATTGTAGAATTACAATTGTTATAGACTATTTCTCTCGAATCCAATCATAAATAAAGACCACTTAATTCGTACACATTAGATTAGAGATGCACTTAGCATTCTCTCGTCCGTGAGACCGTTGCACACGTGGACTTTTGCCCTACTCCGCTAGCGTCAAAATTAGCTGCTCCCTCTTGCGCGTGCCACACGCACCGGCCGACTTATCATTGACGTTAACCAAATTGTATTAACCAAGATGATGAGTAGCCTACAAAATGTGGACCATGACCGGACACGCAAACTCGCCGATCGGCCTTGGTCGTTTAGTGATGGCAACGACGTACAACGACAGTTGGATGCTTTCACGTGCACGTATCATCGAGAATAGCTTGTGTTTTTTCCCTGGATGCGGTCGGTGTTCTGCCAAGTTTTCTAGGACATTGTTTGTATTTGGCAATCCGTGGTGACGTGAAATCGTGTTTTGAGTGTAGGTTATTAGATACCTGGTGTGCTCTCGGACACGTTGTCGGGTTTGTACACGTTTGACATATTCTATATTCTAAATCATATATACATACATATTTATACATAGTTGTACACATTTGACATTTAGTATTCTATATTCTAAATCATATATACATACATATTTATACATAGTTTGTACACATTTGACATTTGGTATTCTATATTCTAAATCCTATATACAGACATAAACATATATACTGTATATACAGGGGCCTGCTAGAATTAAAGTGGGGGCATGGGGCGGTGGCACCGGTGGCCCCACCCGAGGGCCGGCCCTGCATAAACTTAGGTGACGTTTACTTTAGGAATTTGATAGAACAGAATGACTCCATTCTAGATTCTGAGAATGGAATGGTTTCGCTCCGCGTTTGGAAGCAAGAACGGAATCACTCTGTTTTTTGTTTGGTTCCGAAATTTGATAGAGCGAAGCAGTTATGTTCCTTGTTTGGTTCAAGAGTGGCAAATGAGACGAGAAGAAGAGCGGATGGCATAAGAGGCGGGTCGCTCGGTTCAGTAGATTTTTTGAGAGCGGATTATTTTAGATCTACGAGAAATATATTTTTTTGAAAGCTGCCCCGTTCTATCTAATTTCAAACCAAACACACATAAAATGCAATGGAGCTACTCACTTCCACCTAACTCATAAACCAAACGCTAGCTTAAAATTCACCATAACAAAATAAATAATAAATATATATCTTCTACTTATACGTTCTACTTATATGTACTACAGACCAATAAAATTTATCCATATGAAAACTATCTTATCTATTTAAGTATCTTTAACAATTGTAAAATTAAACATAGTTATTGTTAATTATAATGGATCTCACCTTATTTCCATCTAGGGGTTCCGCCACGTGGGCCCAGGGTAGCCACCAGCGCTGTGGGGCCGTGGGGCTACATTGGACTATACGTGGCACGCCGCGAGCGACACGACAGACAGCCGGGCCCAAGACGACTTCATCGCTTGCTACGATTTCTTAATTATTAATATTTAAATTTGATTAAAGAATTAATTAATACATGTTTTATTTTATACAGACTAATTAATTTTTCTAATATGATATCTCAATCACTAAAACATTAATAATTAATAATTAGTATTTAAAAATTTCAAGCCGACAAAATAAAAAAAACAGGAACAAAAAACACTTCGTTTGTATCACCCCGCCCATCTTCTAGAAGCCTGACAAAAACGAACACGTTTACCCGGCAACCGGCAACCGGCACGCGCCCACGGCGGCTGACCGTTTCGCAAAAACCGGCTCATTTCTGAACACTTTTCGCCCATTTAAAAAGCCCGAGGAATTGGAAGGCTTGAAGAGGGATACCTTAATTTGAACATTAGCGTCTTTCAAAATGTTGAGATGAGATTAAAAATTATTTTAGATTAATCACAAGTGCCTAGAATTAGGCCTTGTGAACTTCCGAAGAACAAGAAGTGCTCGAGTACTCCGCATCAAGGGAGCTGATGACCTCGAGCTGCTGACTTTGCGCGGTAAAAAAAAAGAAAATTTTTAGGAATTATTTTCATATCACTGTCAGTAACGGTTAGTGATACATTAATAATATATTGACAAATCGTAAAAATTATAAAAACATAGAAAAAATAAACTAAAGAAACGTAGTTATGTTGGTACCTGAATCACTTATATATTGTTGTTCTAGTGTAGTTAACCTCTGTTGGATGTGTTCTGCGCGAATCTTTCGTAAAACTGTGGTTTGTGCTTGCTCGTGGTGGCCTGTGTGTGTCTTGTCTGTGCATCGCTATCGGTGGGAGTAACCTATTTTGGATGGACGTTGCATGTCATGAACAACGACACATTATAGGGGTGTCGTAGTGAGTTTTTAGGTTAGGCTAATGGGAGCGTTGTGCGACGATTCAATGGTTATCTCTAGTAAAGAGACATAGACAAGAATTTTAGATAGGTTCAGACATCTCGGATGATATATTTTTTTTGAAGAAGAAGAGAGGACAGACGTCCCTCCCATTTCCATTAAAGAAATGCAACTACGAGTTCAAACAACAGCGACCAGAACGACACAACACCAACCTTTTCAGAAACTTACTCAACAGACCCAAGCGGAGATTAACTAGCGATTATTACAGCCAGCCGAGAAGGCAACACACCAACCAACCAAAAGTCCTGGCCGCAACCAGAAAGGCCACCAACAGTCTGAAACAAAAAACAGTCCATAACACTAAGCAAAAGCACTTCATTGATCATCACTGTTGAAGACGCCCATTGAAGTTCCATCCATACTTCCGAGCGAAAGATCACTTGCTAGATGCTCTAGAAGACGCACCCCCAACTCCAGGTCTTTTCCTTTGCCCCCGACCTCTGCAATTTAGACCAGGACGAAATCCAGAAGCAAATCAATTTTACAAAAACCAGCGGATCAGTATATGTTATGCCCCTGAAGCAGACATCGTTCCTACACTTCTAAATACTCCAAAAAACCGCAGCAAGACCAACCCCTGCTAAACATTTCGAATCTTTGTTTAACTTCCTAAACCACCTTTGCCACACATGCTCCATATTAGAGAAGGGGCCAATATTGAAACAAGTATAAACCATCCTCCAGATGAAACGACCAACTGAACATTCAAAAAACAAATGTTGAACCGTCTCATTCTTACAACAGAAAACACATTTCTTAATATCCCCCTTCCAACCTCTCCTCAATAGATTGTCCCTAGTCAGAATTTTGTTGTTCCGCGCCAACCACAAAAAGGTCTTAATTTTCAGGGGAACCCTCAGACCCCAAATCACATTTTTTGACTTGGCCAAGGTCTGAGCTTTCAGTGCAAAATAAAAGGAACTCACACTGAACATACCATTCTTTGAAAGCGTCCAGACAACCTTATCAGGCGAGTTAATCAATGTTATACTTCTACAAGCTGATTTAAGACTTAGCCAGGATCGATATAGCGAACCAACTAAATCTCTTCTAAAATTTAAGATATCCCAATTGCTTTCAAAAACCTCAGATACCTTCACGTTTTTGGCAAAGGATATCTGAAATAAGTCAGGATATTGAACAGCCAGAGGTTTGTCACCAATCCAAGTGTCTCCCCAGAACGAAGTCTTCTTCCCATCACCAACCCTCATCCTACAAAAACCTCTGTACAGCTTTTTAACCCTCATGAGAGCTTTCCAAAACTGGGAGTCCCCCATCTTACTATTCATTTGTAACAGAGTTTTGTTCCCACCATATTTAGATTTTAACAGGTTCTGCCAAACACCATCTTCAGTTTTCATTTTCCACAGCCATTTTCCCATAAGAGCTTTATTCATCATATCTAGATCTAGAACACCCAATCCACCCAGATCTTTTGGTCTGCAAATTACATACCATTTCTCCAAATAATATTTCTTAACCCCATGTCCTCCCTGCCACAGCAGCCTAGCCCTATAGGAGTCAATTCTCTTCTTCATCCCTTTAGGCAACTCATAAAAGGACAACATATAGAGCGGAATGCTGCTGAGGCAGGTATTTAGAAGAATCAACCTATCCCCTATGTCTAAAAGCTTTCCTTTCCAACAGCTTAGCCTGTTTTCCACCTTGTTCTCACATTTCTTCTAATCCATGTTTGGAATCCTTTTTTTATTAATGGGCAAGCCTAAGTAATTGATGGGTAAAACTCCCATTTTACAAGTGAAAACTTGACTGAAAGATCTGCTTCTACCAACATCCATACCAATACAAAACACTTCACTTTTATGGAAGTTGATTTTTAAACCTGACATGTGTTCAAACATACATAGGATAAACTTCAGATCCTTTGCCTGATTCAAATCATCAGGAAGCAGGAAAATTGTGTCATCTGCATATTGGAGAATAGAAACACCTCCAGGGACCAAATCCCTCCCCAAGCCAGAAATAACCCCCCCATTCATAGCATTAGAAATCAAGAAAGATAAAGCATCTGCAGCAATATTAAATAGCAAGGGGGAGAGGGGATCCCCCTGCCTCAATCCTCTACAGGTTTTGAAGTACGAGCCCACATGATCATTGAGCCTAATACAAACTTTACCACCCATCACAACTCTCATGACCCAATCATTCCACTTATGAGGGAACCCTTTGGCTTCTAACATTTGAAACAGGAAAGGCCATTTAATTTTGTCATAAGCTTTCTCAAAATCTACTTTCAGCAAAACACCAGCAGATTTCTTAGTATGAAGAGAATTTAAAACCTCATGAAGGACCAACACACCATCAAGGATGAACCTATTTTTAATAAAAGCAGTCTGGTTGTTAGAAATAAGGTAACTAGCACTTTTCTCCAATCTGTTCATTAAAGCTTTTGTAAGAATTTTGAAACTCACATTAAGTAAACAAATAGGCCTGAAATCCTTAACTTGATCTGCTCGATCATGTTTGGGAATTAGAGTAACCATACCACAATTAATTCTACTGATATCAGCCTTGTTCATAAAGAATTCATCAAAGATAGCAAGCAGATCAGTTTTTATCAATTCCCAAAAACATTTATAGAACTCAATGGGAAAACCATCAGGGCCAGGAGACTTATTATTATCCATACTAAAGACCACATGTTTAACTTCCTTTTCTGAAAAAGGCTGAATAAGATCCCTTTTATCTTCTTCCATGATTTTAACCATTCCATCATCTACAATTTTCATACACGTTCTATCTCCCTCTCCAAACAAATTTTTGTAAAACTCTGTCACATGATCAAGAAGCTCCTTTTGACCCGAAATCTCAAAGCCATTATCTCTCAAAGAAGTTATCCAATTTTTCCTTCTCCTACCATTTGCTTTGGCATGAAAATACTTAGTATTACTGTGCCCTTCCAATAAATCCCTATCCTTACCTCTCTGGAGCCATTTCAGATGCTCCTCTTTCATCAAGTCTTTAAGCTCTAACTCAAGATCTTTTTTCTCTTTCAGGGAATTCCAATCAAACCCCTGCTTTTCACCTTTTTTGTCTATGTCATCAATTCTTCCAAGAATGTCATTTTTCTTTTTCTTATAAAAACTCTCCCAATTGATATTCCAACCCCTCAGAACTTTCTAAGCATGGCCAATTTTGCCTGCCATCTATCCAGAGGGTTACCCACCAATCTGGGATTCCTCCACACCTCAGATATCACCCTATCCAAACAGATATATAATAATTACATTTATGTGTGTATAATTGAGAGAAATGATTCTCTCTTGAGAATCTGAGAAAGTGTCCCTGGAAAGACGTATAAGGGATGCGTGTATCCCTGAGCCTGCATGCATTTGACAGGTTCCCCCGGTCCCTTTATACTCGGGGGATTGGGGTTACAAATAGTGAATTATTGGTCTTATTTATGATAAATTATATTGGGGGTTACAAATTGTGAGTGATGAGCCCCATTTATGACCAATTATGAGGATAACAGTTATATCGTGGTTAATGACTCCATATGGTAATGACTATATTAACCATACAATTATGGAGTTTAAAGAGCAAACTAGGTCTTGATGGCGACAGTCCGACTGTCTGCAGTCGGGACGGACTCCCGAATTCTAAATTATTGGGAACCCTTGAACTGTCGACTGCTAGTAGATTAGTTAACGTGTCGACTGTTGACTGATTGTTGTTTTTAATGATGTATTTGATGGTTCCTCTTCTACTTGGGCTTAACAAATCTACTTGGGAAGTACCTCGGAATTATATTCCCGGTACTTTCTAATAAAGCAGAGCAATTCGTTTGCTTTTTAAAAAAAATAGAAATGTCTTCCCCATTAATTAAGTGAGATCGTTACAGTAGCAAATGAGAATACTCCTATCGACATTTGGTGGGCCGACGGGCGCTGACGTGGGCACAGTCGGCCGACCAAGTGTCAATTGGCTTCCACGTGGCAACAGTCGGCAGTTGGTCGACCGAGTTCTATATATTTTTGAATTTTTTAAACCGCTATATAAGTTGATTTTTTTAAAAAAATCTATTAAAAAAAATCCCGCTGGCTTGTGTTTCCTCTTCCTCACGAGAGATGTTGACTGTAATTAACCCGACGAACCCCTCGATTAGAGCACTAATAATAATATTATTATTCATGCCTTAGTGTGTTACTCTACTTAATTAATTTCACTTTGACAGTCAGATTCCTCCCTCTCAACGACGAAACTAAACTAACATGACGGACCCCTCGATTAGAGTACTAAAATACTACTAATACTATGATTCCTGTGTCAGTATATTATTTGATTATTTCTAATTAATTTCACTTTGATTAGCGGGACATGGTCGGTCAGTTAGCTCTGGGACTTTTATTATTATATAGGTTTCACCTTTTCAAACCCGACCAGAAACTGCAATCTCAACCAAACGGGTTCACGGGCTAAAGCTATTCACAATAGGATTTATGGGGTTTTGTGGTATTAATTACCATGACACCTCAGATTTTTTGTTGATATGATATTTAATTAATGAGGGATGAGAAGTAAGTAATTTCATCACCATGACATGGTGTTAACCCATTTTTAAGACGGATGAAACAAAATGAAATGTCTATTGAGAGCCAAATCGTATCAGCATAGAGAGGATATTTCATGAGAGTTAGTTGCATTTAATTACACTAGTTAGCCTAGGAAATAGTGAAATAAAACTCTCCACTAAAAGAGAGTATTTCATTCAATTGCAAAGCTGATGTGGACTTCTAGATAACAGTGTTATGAAACCCACCACTGTGAATAGGTTAATCGGTTTTTTTCAAAAGCAGTTGTTTTTTCTAGAAAATTGGAGGTCCTCAACTTTCATATTTTTTTAGTTTAATTTTGAACGAAAATTATCTACCATGTTGTTATAACATACATGTTCATGTAAAATTTGAAAATGTTAAATTTTAGTAAAATATATCATTTTAGTGTAATTCAAAAATATATAATTATAATATAAATATTACAAAAACACATGATTATAATAATTCACACGCAAAATTACATATTAATAATATAACCAAACACCAGGAACTAAAAAATATAAATCTATAACTATTTTAATCAAATAATTTCTCAGTTTTCACACATCTCACAATAATTTTTCTTCGACTCACTACTCACAACAGTTTTTAAAATCTATAACCTAACTAAACACGCTACGTATATATCACGCAACGTGATCAATCTGAAGCCAGAGATTTGCAACCTCCTCGTTCGACTAAAAAAATGTGTACTTCTTCTAAGAGGAGCCTGAGTGCATTTAGCGTTTAATTCTCCGTTTAATATAACATAACAATAAAAATACAATATATATGAAAATTCGGTTTATTTATTTGTCTTATAACTATTTACAATATTTAAACTCATAGACGACGATAAAATGTAAAAATTCTATGACCAATTTTATAAAATGTATGGCAATAGTTTGATGTTATAATTATGCATATATATTTTTTAAAAAAAACCATGTTATAATTACAGGGCATATTTGGTTGCTAGCCACCATTTACCAACAAAAGTTGCCGCACTTGCCTAAAATAAGGTTATCAAATTATTTACCGTACTTTAGCAAACTTAAGGGAATCTTATCACACTTTTTTAAACCACTTCATGTGGGACCAAAGAGAATCTTACCACAATTTGTGGCAGCAACCAAACAACTACCAATGTAGATAAACTTACTTAACCTTAGATATGATATATATAGCTGAGAACCAAACAGCCTCGTAATTTCGTAATAATAACAACCTACCCTACATTGTCGACAAACTGCACGCCGTGTCTGACCTGACCGCCTGACGTACACAGAGCCATCTGTTCATGACACGTGACAGCTTAAGACATGTCACCCTTCGCGACAAATACCTTAATCGGACAAATAATTATAATATAGAGATTAAATAGAAGGTAAAATTATATGATACCCAAAAGGACAAAAAAGATACAATAAAACTAGCAAAAAAAATCCAGCGAAAAAAATAGCAAAAAAATCTAGCCTCTAGCCAAACTCTGGAGTCAGATACTAGTCAAACAGATCTCAAGAAAAGATGTCCAAAATAATTTGATCAAATCTTTCTTAATTTATCTTTAATTCAGTATGAGAAACCAAGGGTTGGTTTCGGTGTTTTGTGATGAGTGATTGACTGGATTTTACCCTCTGTTCGAAGGGTACCTCCGAAGGGGCTTCGGAGGTGGTACCTCCGAAGGGTGTTCGGAGGTGTTTCACCGAAGGGTGTTCGGTGTTTGCTTGCTGCAGCTGTGCAGCGGAGTGTGCTCGTCGGAGGGGTCCGACAGTACGCGATGACTGGGTTCGTACCGATGGCTTCGGTACTTTGGGCGGTACACCGGAGTGTGTACCGAAGGTTGCTAACCCGGAGAGGTCTCTGGAGTACTGGATACACTTGTTTGCTTGTCGGTGGTGCGCAGGGACTTCGGAGGCGACGAACAAGGTTCGAGCCGGGTGAACCTGGGTCAAGCGGGAGGCTTGATGCCAGGGGAGCGGGGAGCTCCGTCACGGTGGCTGCGAAGGTGGTCCGGGTCGGTCCTCGGGTCGAGGCGTGCCAGGTGAAGGCAGAGAGTGCGGAGCGTGGCTCCGGCTGAAGGTACTCCGAGACAAAGTCCTCGGAGGTGAGGCACTTCGAAGGTACTCCGAATGGAGTGACTTCGGAGTTGGTGGATCAAGTCCTCTACGGAGGCAAGGTGTTCGAAGTGTGCTCCGGAGGGAGACACTCGAAGGTGGCCCGACGAAGGTCTCAGAAGTCGAGGCGCATCGAAGGCATGGTCCGGGTGAGGCTCGTCGAGGAGTGTGCTCGGGAAGAGGCACTGCGACGGAGTGCTCATGGAATGATTCATGCGGAGGCCTTGGACGAAGGAGGGACTTCGAAGGGTGGTACTCCGAAGGTGGGGCTTCAGAGTGAGGATGACTTGTGGTGCTTCGGCCATGCATGGCTTCGGTACACGGACGGGCGGTGTTCGAGCTGGGAGTAGCTGCGAAGCCGTGGTGGTCCACTCCGGAGGTGGTGGTGCGAAGGCCCAAGGGGCTTTGACGGCTTCGGCTCAAAACCGTCACTGTATCGAAGGACTTCTTCGGCGGAGCGAAGGCCAACAGGCTGCAGGCTTCTCGCCGAAGCTACCGCACCCTCCGGTGCGAAGGGAGGTTCCAGAAGTCAACACTGTAAAGGCTGACACTGTCTGTTCTGAAAAAGGCTGACACTGTCCCCTCTGCAGCTGACAGAGAAGCCTCCAGAATAAAGGTGGACTACCTTTTGTACCCCTTAGTTCTGAAGAGACAAAATGAATGTAAACCCTAGGGGTAATGTAGTCACTTCCTTAGGATGAAGCCGTGGGCTATAAATATGGGGGCTCGGTAGGTAACATTTAACACTTTGAGCATTTACTGTTGAGCTCCTGTACACAGACCTCGCTGGTTTTCATCCAGAGTTCAATATATTTTGTGTTCCTTGTTCAAGCGGCGAAGCCCTGCTTCTGTGTGCTTTTGCTTGAGCTCGCATTGCATACCTCGCTAGTTTTTAGTTCACCGAAGCCTGTCTTGGCGAAGGGTGTTTTTCTTGCGAAGTGTGTTTTTCAGTGTGCTGTCGCTCTGTGTAACACGAGGCAAGACCTCGCTGCTTACTAGCGAAGCCCTGATCTTTTCCCGTAGTGCTTCTTGTGTCGAAGCCCTTAGCGTGGTCCGTTTTGTGTGCGTGTAGACCTTCGCGTACGAAGCCCAGCACCAGTTGCTGTCGCTAAGTACTTGGTCGAAGTCCTCAGAGGGCTGTCCACTCTTGCGAAGGGTGAAGTGCGAAGCCTGCTCGAAGCACCTCGTGTGCGGAGCCTGCACTGACTTAGCAGAGTAGATTTTCGAGGGTTGTTCGTGGAGCGAAGTCTTCTTGGCTTCGAACTTTTGCTCCTGCGAAGCCTGTGTTCGGAGCTGTCGAAGTACCTCCGAACCAGACCTTCGAAGGTAGTGTTCGAAGCCTGTTCCGCAGAAGACAGAACAGAACCGAAGGCTAAGTTTTTAGCCCGAAATTTCAAAAGCTCCCATTCACCCCCCTCTGGTCGCCGTTTCCGGTCCAACAATTGGTATCAGAGCTTGGTTAAGATCACCAGTTGACCTTAACTGGTTTTGTGATCTTTAGGCGACATGGATAGAGGCAGTAAAATTCCTCTGTTCGATGAGACAGATTTTGCATACTGGAAAGTGCGCATGGAGGCTTACTTGTTAAGCCAAGGAAATGCAATTTGGGAGATTGTGGAATCACAATACTCCATCCCTGAGACTCGCACCTCTCAAACAGAGAAGGATCAGTATAATGCCAATTCCAAGGCAAGAAATATACTGTTCATCGGTTTGAGCCGGAGTGAGTTCGATAGGGTGCAACACCTTAGGACTGCTAGGGAAATTTGGACAACGCTCACTATTTTTCATGAGGGCTCTACTCAGATTAAGGCCAGGCGCCAAAGCACCTTCAACCAACAGTATCAGCTGTTTGTGCAGGCACATGGTGAATCTGTAGATGCCATGTTTTCGCGCTTTGATGCTATAGTGAGTAACTTGCGATCCAACGGGACGCTTGCTTACAGTGATCACGATAGGGCTATCAAGCTTCTCTATGCTCTTGACCGTAGCATATGGGAGGTGAAGATATCCAGCATTGAGGAGTCCACAGGCTATGACACTCTAACCTGTGATGAACTCTTTAGCAAGCTGAAGTCCACAGAGATTGCCAAGGCATCTCTTGCAGTGCACATAAGCTCTTTGCCACAGCCATTGGCATTGGTTTCTAGCACTAGCCGTGGCACCACTACAGAACCAAGCACATCAGGCACTTGTGTTCTTGCAGATGGTTTTGCTTTGTCCTCCCTGGTCTCCGTCACAAAGGAGCAGGTGGACACTCTAGCTGATGATGAGCTTGCTCTCATTGCCCGGAGGTTCACCCGCTTTCATCATGAGAGACGGGATCAGCGGAGAAGTGGTTTTAGTGGTTGCTATGAATGTGGCGACACCTCTCATATTAAGGCCAATTGCCCCAAAATCAAGAAGAGAGATGAGAGTGACCGCCCCAAATACCACAAAAAGGAGAGGAAGCCCTTTGTGAAGGGCAAGCGCGGCAAGATGGCTAAAAAGGTAGCCAAGGCCGCTTCCAGAGCTTTTGTGGCTGCTCTCAGCGACATCGACACTTCCTCAACTGAGGAGTCGAGCTCTGAGGAGGAGGAGTCCCCAAGGAAGGAGGACAAGAAGGACAAGAAGGGACGTGACTTCACCGGCCTTTGCTTCATGGCCGACAGCGATCACAGCGGCGATGAGCTTGACTCATCTGAGGTAAACCTATCATCTGACCAGCTACTAATTAAATTAGATGAGCTGAATGAAGTAGTGCTTGGTCAGGATAGATTACTTGTGCAAGCCGCTAGAGAAAGAAAAGACCTTAGACTTAGGCTAGAAAATATTTCTACTGAGTATGCCATGCTTAAGTCTAAATTTGATGATGCTGAATGTGAATCATGTTCTGTTGTCATGAGTGAGCTTGCTCAGTTGCGCTCTGTTCATGCTCAAACTCTCTCTGAGCTTGAGACTGCACAGAAGCAGCTTTGGAGGTGGATTCTAGACCTCATGAAATTATTGATTGCATGAACTGCTCTTTATTACGCGATAGCATTAATTTACGTGATAAGCATGTTCATGAATTGGAGGCTAGATTGGAGAGGGCCGGTAGTTCTAAGGATGTGCAACCTGTTTGTGACACTTGCATTACCCTTAAGGACCAGCTAGGCACTGTTAGAGAGCGAGCTGAAAACCTCATGTCAGAAAATGAATACCTTCTTTCTGTGGTGAATAAATGCACTGAAGGGAAGGGTAGGATGGATTTGCTCTTGGCCAAGACCAAGTTGTGTGCTGACAGAGCCGGGGTAGCTCTAGGTTTGGGTTTTGAGAGGATACCTTCAGACAGTAAGACCAAAACTGTTTTTACCTCTCCCACCACCCTAGAGAAAGAGAGAGCTCTGTTGGACACCCCATCAGCCAAAAAACCTACCCATCCACCAAAGAAAACCACTCCTCCTATCAAGAAAAATCCTCCCAAGAAAACCACTCAAAAGAAACCCAAGGAGCCTGTGAGAGTTGCTCCTGTGACCCATGAGAGTGCCCCCAGGAGAGTGTTTCATTGTTCTTACTGTCAGCGGGCGGGTCATTTGATTGGTTTCTGTTTCCGTCGCATCAAGGATGAGCGACGTGCACAGGCGATGAGTTATCAGGACATACATTACCCATCTTTAGGTATGCATGAGTCTGAGTATTACTCTCGTCCTGTTTTCGAGGCTCCTCGTGCTTCTCGGAGAGGTTTTGCTCCTCGAGGTGTTCACCATGCTCCATATGGTGGTAGACCTCGGGCGAGTAGCTTTGTACCTCGTCAGAGTAGGAGACCTCGTCATGCTTTGCGTTCTTTGCATGTAGGTAGACCTCGCACTTTGCATCATTCTGATTTTCATGTGCGTAGATCGTCTGCTTTTACTGTGCCTACTACTCGTGTCACTCAGTGCTGGATGCCTCGCCATTATTTTACTCACCCCAGCACTGAGCGATCGAGACGTTTTTATCATGTGTAGGCGACAGGTCGAGGCTTGGAGGGCACGTGGATCATGGACTCCGGTTGTTCGCGCCACATGACCGGAGATGCAGCTTGGTTCTCCAGCCTCACCACAACCAAGCAAAGGGAACATATCACCTTCGGAAACAATCGAAGGAGTAGAGTGAAAGGTAAAGGTGTGGTAAGAATTAATTCGAACTTCACTCTCAAAGATGTTGCTTTGGTTGAAAACCTGGGATACAATTTGCTGTCTGTATCTCAGTTGCTTGACGAGGGCTTCGAAGTGCGATTTCATCGCAATACTTCGCAAGTGCTCAATTCTGATGGCGTTGTGGTGTGTAAGATCTTTAGGGTTGGGAGAGTTTTTGGAGCTGACTTTTCAGAGTTGTCTGGTTCTTCTCATTGTCTTGTTGCACATTCGACTTCTGAGCTTTGGAAGTGGCATAGGAGACTAGGGCATATGAGCTTTGAGTTGCTCGCTCGTTTGAGCGCCCTAGGTCTGATCCGAGGATTGCCCAAGCTCAAGTTTGAGAAGAATTTAGTTTGCGCTCCTTGTCGACATGGAAAAATGATTGCCGCTTCGCACTCGCCAGTCACCACTGTGATGACTGAACAACCCGGAGAACTTCTCCATATGGACACTGTAGGTCCCTCTCGGGTTAGTTCTTTAGGCAGCAAGTGGTATGTATTAGTTATTGTCGATGATTTCTCTCGCTACTCTTGGGTCTTCTTTCTTGCCAGCAAGGATGAAGTGTTTTCACACTTTCGAAGCCTGGCTTTGAGACTTTTCACTGAACTCCCTGGTGCGTTAAAATTCATTCGAAGCGATAATGGCACCGAGTTCAAAAATAGTCTCTTTGTTGACTTTTGCATGGAGCATGGAATAGAACATCAATTCTCTGCTCCGCGGGTTCCTCAACAGAACGGTGTCGTTGAGAGGAAGAACCGCACTTTGGTTGAGATGGCTAGGACGATGCTTGATGAGCATAGGACTCCTAGAAAATTCTGGGCTGAGGCCATGAATACTGCTTGCTACATCTCAAACCGAATTTTCTTGCGCTCAATTTTAAATTTGACATCTTATGAGCTGCGTTTTGGGAGACAGCCCAAGGTTACTCATCTTCGAGTTTTTGGCTGTCGCTGCTTTATCCTAAAACGTGGTAACTTGGATAAATTTGAGTCGCGATCTTCTGACGGGATCTTTTTGGGTTATACTACTCATGGTCATTCTTATCGTGTTTATAACTTGGAAACTAACACTGTCATCGAGTCATGTGATGTGACTTTTGATGAATCAACCCCCTCTGTTAGTTCTGCTTTTGAACAGGCAAATGAACACGACATGGAACAGACCTTGTTCGAAGACGAAGATCCCAGAGAATTCGAGGATGATCCCCTATTACCCTCGACGTCAACCCCCGAAGCTGACCCCGCTTCTACTACTTCGGCACGAGGTCCCGAAGCGACTACCTCAACATCGGTCATCTTGGACCACTCCAACGCACAAGTTGAGGGGGAGACTGCATCCCGCCGAGAGGCTCCACATCATGTTCAAAGGATGCACCCTCCCGAGCAGATCATTGGTGAGCTTGATCAAAGGGTAACTCGTTCTCATGCCCATTTCACTAATGCTGCTTTTGTTGCTTCTTTCGAGCCTTTAGATGTTAGTCATGCACTTTCTGATTCTAGTTGGATCAATGCCATGCATGAGGAACTTGAAAATTTTGAGAGAAACCAAGTCTGGACTTTAGTTGATCCTCCACATAATGTTCATTTCATTGGAACAAAATGGATTTTCAAAAATAAACAAGGGGAGGATGGGACTATTGTTAGAAATAAGGCTAGACTTGTAGCTCAGGGCTTTTCTCAACTAGAAGGGATTGATTTTACTGAAACTTTTGCACCTGTTGCTTGCCTTGAGGCCATTAGGATTTTGCTTGCCTTTGCGACATCCCGGGGATTCAAACTCTTTCAAATGGATGTCAAAAGTGCTTTTCTTAATGGCTTCATAGGTGAAGATGTTTATGTAAAACAACCCCCTGGTTTTGAAAACCCCAAGTACCCACATAAAGTCCTTAAACTTCATAAGGCTCTTTATGGACTCAAGCAGGCCCCTCGGGCGTGGTATGATAGACTTAAGTCTTTTCTGCTTGAGCGAGGGTATTTAATGGGCTCTGTTGATAAAACTTTGTTTACTCTCAAGCATGGCAAAGATTTCCTCCTAGTGCAGATTTATGTGGATGATATCATCTTTGGTGGCTCTTCTCATGCTTTGGTTGCCGAGTTTGCAGATACCATGAGCAGGGAGTTTGAAATGTCAATGATGGGTGAACTCACCTTCTTCCTTGGTTTGCAAATCAAGCAAAGCAAACAAGGTACTTTTGTCCACCAGACAAAGTACACCAAGGACCTGCTCAAGAAGTTCGACATGTCCGATGCGAAGCCCCTCGCCACTCCAATGGCTACATCTATAGCTTTGGACCCTGACGAAGATGGAGAAGCCGTAGATCAGAAGGAGTTCCGGAGCATGATCGGCTCCCTCCTCTACTTGACTGCCACGAGGCCGGACATACACTTTGCTGTGTGTCTGTGCGCTCATTTTCAGGCTTCACCACGAGCTTCGCACCGCCAAGCGGTTAAGCGCATCCTAAGGTATCTCAAACATACCCTTGAATTTGCCATATGGTATTCAGCGTCTTCTTCTTTATGTCTTCGAGGTTATTCAGATGCGGACTTTGCTGGCTGTAGAATTGATAGGAAGAGTACCTCTGGTACTTGTCATTTTCTGGGTACGTCTCTGGTTTGCTGGTCTTCCCGCAAACAGTCTAGTGTTGCTCAATCGACGGCTGAGGCCGAATATGTTGCTGCAGCTAGCTGTTGCTCTCAGATTTTGTGGATGGTTTCCACTTTGCGGGATTTCGGGTTAGATTATAAGAGTGTTCCACTTTTCTGTGATAACACTAGTGCTATTTGTATTGCAAACAACCCGGTTCAGCACTCCAGAACCAAACACATTGATGTACGGTATCATTTTCTCAGAGATCACAATGAGAAGGGTGATATTGAACTTCAATATGTTGATACCCAACACCAGCTTGCCGATATTTTTACAAAACCCCTCGATGCTTCTCGATTTGCTTACTTGCGTGGGGAACTTGGTATTTGTCATCCCTACGGCATTTTGTGAGGGGGAGCTGATGTTAATTGTCTTGCATATGCTCATTATGTGTGGAATTGCACTTACATCTTTTGCTATTATATGCCTGCTTTTAATTCAAACAAATCATGTCAGCTCAGCTCTATGAAATATATCTGGAACATTGGTTGTGCATGCTGTTTTATTTTCTAAAATCAAAACTTGCTCACCGCACAATCTTGCATCTAGCTTGTTTAGGCTGGACTGCTTTTAACTATCTTTTATCTACTTGACAGCAAGACACTGTTCCTTGGATGCTAAAATTTGCAACTTGAAAAATGTGTTCTTTATTCATGGATACTCATCAAAATATTTAATTCATCAAAATCAAAACCAAAAATCCATGATTTGCCTGGTTTCAATGAAAAGATCCAGGAAGGTTTGTTTGTCGCACTACTCTATTCTAGACTGCTTACCATTGCACATTGGTCTGAACTGGGATAGTGTAGTGTATGCCAAAATCACCGCCTTAAGCTTCAGATGGCTTTCTTGCCTAGGCTTGGCTTGATTGGAAAGTATAAGGTGGACAAACAAATAACCTCTGGCATTAAGAAAAGCACAACAAATTTAATTGCTCATCAAGTTTGCTTTCAAAGCTCTTTTTGAACAAGACTTGTCTGTCTAGGGTAGAAATTGTTAGCTTTGAGCAGTCCTTGCCTTCCCATGACTAGCTACTGTGATTAAGTGGTGATGCTTTTACTTCAAAATGACAAAATCACATGCCATCATCTTGTTTCACAGAATGTTAAATTGAGCTGAGCACATGATCATTGATGTTACTGTTGGCATATTTTTGCATTATATGTCTTTGCAATTCTATTCACTTCGAAGCTTTGCATCTTTTTTCATGCTCCTTGATGCTTGCATTGCCAAAGGGGGAGAAATTCCGGAGAGATTTGCTATGTTCTCTGCCGCAAGAAGGCATAATTTCAAAAAGGGGAGAGATTTTTGACATAAAGGGGGAGAAAAATTTGCTCAACTCAGGGGGAGTTTTTATCAAAGGGGAGTTTTGCCAAAGGGGCTTGTACTCTTTTTCAAAGGGGGAGAAAATTTCCTTTATCAAGTGACATACTTTGGCTCTTTTCTGAGTTTTTATGGTCACTTGTGTGCTGAAAATTTTTACATTTTCTTAAACTTGGATTTGGTTGTCAATGCACTCATCAAGGGGGAGATTGAGAAACCAAGGGTTGGTTTCGGTGTTTTGTGATGAGTGATTGACTGGATTTTACCCTCTGTTCGAAGGGTACCTCCGAAGGGGCTTCGGAGGTGGTACCTCCGAAGGGTGTTCGGAGGTGTTTCACCGAAGGGTGTTCGGTGTTTGCTTGCTGCAGCTGTGCAGCGGAGTGTGCTCGTCGGAGGGGTCCGACAGTACGCGATGACTGGGTTCGTACCGATGGCTTCGGTACTTTGGGCGGTACACCGGAGTGTGTACCGAAGGTTGCTAACCCAGAGAGGTCTCCGGAGTACTGGATACACTTGTTTGCTTGTCGGTGGTGCGCAGGGACTTCGGAGGCGACGGACAAGGTTCGAGCCGGGTGAACCTGGGTCAAGCGGGAGGCTTGATGCCAGGGGAGCGGGGAGCTCCGTCACGGTGGCTGCGAAGGTGGTCCGGGTCGGTCCTCGGGTCGAGGCGTGCCAGGTGAAGACAGAGAGTGCGGAGCGTGGCTCCGGCTGAAGGTACTCCGAGACAAAGTCCTCGGAGGTGAGGCACTTCGAAGGTACTCCGAATGGAGTGACTTCGGAGTTGGTGGATCAAGTCCTCTACGGAGGCAAGGTGTTCGAAGTGTGCTCCGGAGGGAGACACTCGAAGGTGGCCCGACGAAGGTCTCAGAAGTCGAGGCGCATCGAAGGCATGGTCCGGGTGAGGCTCGTCGAGGAGTGTGCTCGGGAAGAGGCACTGCGACGGAGTGCTCATGGAATGATTCATGCGGAGGCCTTGGACGAAGGAGGGACTTCGAAGGGTGGTACTCCGAAGGTGGGGCTTCGGAGTGAGGATGACTTGTGGTGCTTCGGCCATGCATGGCTTCGGTACACGGACGGGCGGTGTTCGAGCTGGGAGTAGCTGCGAAGCCGTGGTGGTCCACTCCGGAGGTGGTGGTGCGAAGGCCCAAGGGGCTTTGACGGCTTCGGCTCAAAACCGTCACTGTATCGAAGGACTTCTTCGGCGGAGCGAAGGCCAACAGGCTGCAGGCTTCTCGCCGAAGCTACCGCACCCTCTGGTGCGAAGGGAGGTTCCAGAAGTCAACACTGTAAAGGCTGACACTGTCTGTTCTGAAAAAGGCTGACACTGTCCCCTCTGCAGCTGACAGAGAAGCCTCCAGAATAAAGGTGGACTACCTTTTGTACCCCTTAGTTCTGAAGAGGCAAAATGAATGTAAACCCTAGTGGTAATGTAGTCACTTCCTTAGGATGAAGCCGTGAGCTATAAATATGGGGGCTCGGTAGGTAACATTTAACACTTTGAGCATTTACTGTTGAGCTCCTGTACACAGACCTCGCTGGTTTTCATCCAGAGTTCAATATATTTTGTGTTCCTTGTTCAAGCGGCGAAGCCCTGCTTCTGTGTGCTTTTGCTTGAGCTCGCATTGCATACCTCGCTAGTTTTTAGTTCACCGAAGCCTGTCTTGGCGAAGGGTGTTTTTCTTGCGAAGTGTGTTTTTCAGTGTGCTGTCGCTCTGTGTAACACGAGGCAAGACCTCGCTGTTTACTAGCGAAGCCCTGATCTTTTCCCGTAGTGCTTCTTGTGTCGAAGCCCTTAGCGTGGTCCGTTTTGTGTGCGTGTAGACCTTCGCGTACGAAGCCCAGCACCAGTTGCTGTCGCTAAGTACTTGGTCGAAGTCCTCAGAGGGCTGTCCACTCTTGCGAAGGGTGAAGTGCGAAGCCTGCTCGAAGCACCTCGTGTGCGGAGCCTGCACTGACTTAGCAGAGTAGATTTTCGAGGGTTGTTCGTGGAGCGAAGTCTTCTTGGCTTCGAATTTTTGCTCCTGCGAAGCCTGTGTTCGGAGCTGTCGAAGTACCTCCGAACCAGACCTTCGAAGGTAGTGTTCGAAGCCTGTTCCGCAGAAGACAGAACAGAACCGAAGGCTAAGTTTTTAGCCCGAAATTTCAAAAGCTCTCATTCACCCCCCTCTGGTCGCCGTTTCCGGTCCAACACAGTATCAATTTGAGATATATATTTTTTGTCTGGATCATCTGAGATTTTTTTTGCAACTTTAGTTCTTTTAATCTTTTTCAAACCAAACGGGCCGGTCACTTCCGGCCGCTATAAATCAGGACTCCGCGCGCGTCTTCTCTCCTACCTCCTCTGCATCTCTCGGCTTCTCGCTCGCGTCGCCTTATCTCCATTGCCGAGGTGTTCGAGGAGGAGGAGGAGGAGGAGCAGCGGCGATGGCGGGGGTGGTCGGCGAACTGCGGGCGAGCTTCAAGACGGGGCGGACGCGGCCGGCGGAGTGGAGGGCGGCGCAGCTGCGGGGGCTAGTCAGGATGATCGAGGAGAGGGAGGAGGACATCAGCGACGCGCTCCACGCCGACCTCGCTAAGCCTCGCTTGGAGTCGTACCTCCACGAGGTATGCGTTCGTGCTCGTCTTCGTGTTTGTGTTTGTGCGGTGGTTGTTGGATTCACAGATTGGGGGATAGGGTTTCTCTTCTTCTTTTCATGGCTGAATTGTTGGATTGGTAAGAAACTCTGAAACTGGAAAACTTAGCTCGATTTGTTCGATTAAATTCTGAGCCAGTGGTGGTGACCCGTGATTGGTGATGGATTGGTCAGTCCAAAAAAGTTTGATTTTGATGCAGAATTTGGCCTTGTGGTGTTTGTGCTTGGCGCATAGGATTGCTGAAAGTCTCGCGTGCTTTTCCAATCGAATACTCTACAGTGGCTTTGCTTCTACGGATTCCTTTATCTGTTTCGTCCCAGATGGGTTATGGGTAGATGTCCGCGTCATCATCTAGATTTTTATTCTTGGATTGCCCGAGAGTTCTTACCATTTGGAAGGTGGTCAACTTTGTATAAAATTCTATTTTCTTCGTTCTTTTATTCTTTTTCATCTCATTTATCTGGATCTTGTGTTTGTTTTATCCTTTAGATGCATTCTTTAAAGTGCACCACTCAAGTGAATGGATTGAGTGCAATCTGATCCTGTAGCTAAGAAATAGAAAAAAGGGATTTTTACTACACAATTTATGCTTATATTTCTTAGAAAAGGAAACAGAATAAGTGAGCTTTTTTCTCACCTGTCACTTCCACTCTTCCAGTAATGACATCTTGCTGCCCTGTCCCCCTGTCTGTTCATCACTAGATATCATTGGCAAAAACAAACTGCACATTTGCCCTCAAGGGACTGAAGAACTGGATGAAACCTGACAAGGTATTCCTCTTGCATATCCAATCTGGTCTTCTCCTTCAAGTTTCTTTTTTTCGTTTATCAGACCTAGCATTCATCAATGATGCTCAGGTACCTGCTGGAGTCACCACATTCCCATCAAGTGCACAGATCGTGTCGGAGCCCCTTGGTTGCGTGCTAGTCATCTCAGCCTGGAACTACCCTTTCTGTAAGTCGATGAACACATTCATACTCATAATTTCCCAAACACCCTCACATTGCTTCCATGGATTAATTTGTTGTGTGATGATGTTGAAAGTTTCTTGGTACCTTTCCTTTTCATCGGAACTAATCACCTCACACGATTTGATAATATGCCACTCTCGAGAAGTAGCTTTGTTTACTACGTGTCATTGTCGAAAATAACATTATAATCGAGGAGGTCATCTTGACAGTGACAAATGATCGATTTTTTTTCTGTTTTTTTCAGTGCTCTCCATTGACCCAGTTATAGGAGCAATTGCAGCTGGGAATGCTGTCGTGCTGAAGCCGTCAGAAATTGCACCGGCGACCTCAGCACTGTTTGCCAAGCTGCTACCTGTTTATGTTGATAACTCCTGCATAAAAGTTGTGGAGGGAGGCGTTCCAGAAACAACCGAGCTCTTAGATCAAAAGTGGGACAAGATCTTCTACACAGGTTTGAGTTCTTGGCTTCCATAGTTTCATGGTCAAAATGTCCATCCAGTATAACTGCACTGAATTACTGTGCTGAATTGGACATATATTCTTGTGAAACTTCAGGTAGTGGAAACATAGGACGCATAGTGATGGCAGCGGCTGCAAAGCATCTTACCCCTGTGGCTCTAGAGCTTGGTGGGAAATGCCCTGCCATTGTTGATTCTGATGTTGATCTCCATGTAAACCTTCTACTTGTAAATTGTCAGGCCATTATGTACAAATTTTCTTTCTCAAGTTGTCCAAACATTTATTTTTCTCTCCTTGTAGGTTGCTGTCAAGAGGCTTGCTGTTGGCAAATGGGGCTGCAACAATGGACAGGCATGCATTGCTCCGGACTACGTCGTAACCACAAAATCATTTGCTCCAGAGCTGGTAAAGAACACCAATGAAAGTTTGAAACCCTACTTGCTTATCCATTTGGAAAGGTTGCTGTGACAATTGAAGCCCTGTTTGCTTATCCATTGAGCCTTCCTTTGCAGGTTGACTCTTTGAAAAGAGTATTGGAAAGGTTCTATGGGCAGGACCCTTTGCAATCAGAAGACTTGTCTCGCATTGTGAATTCCAACCACTTCTACAGATTGACAAATTTGATAGACGATAAGAAAGTCTCTCAAAAGATTGTGCATGGTGGCCAAAGAGATGAGAAGCAACTGTGAGGATTCAATGTCAAATTGTGCATTATTATTGGGACGCTAACAATACTGGCAAATGGAGTTTTATAGAATATTCGATGATTTGCCACTTTTAAAAGTGATATTGAAATAATCAAATAGCACAAACTTTTTTAGTGGCAAATTCTCACGTCTCCCGAGTTTTATTGATCTTTAATCTTGTTTTCCTAACATTGCAGAAAAATAGCTCCTACATTGTTGGTAGATGTTCCTCTTGAGACAGCATTAATGACAGCGGAAATTTTTGGTCCCTTCCTTCCCATTGTAACGGTCAGTTGCTCTTGTTCTCTGCCTTCATCCTGTTTCTCTTAGAAATTTCTTGGAACAACACAAAACAAAAGTTACTAACACACACACGCACACACAAATATATGAACACTATTATTTCACAAATTACAGTGAGCGGTTTCATCACTTGCAAGGTTGGTTGCAGTTGAAAGATTAGAGCTTTGTCTGTCTGGGTTCATTTTGCCACCACTGATCTTGACATCTCGTTGAGTCAACAAATGCTGGCATTGCTGATAAAACCTTGGTATCTGATCCTATTTGGATTGCTGGCTCCTAGGTTGAGAAGATTGAAGACAGCATCGAGTTCGTCAACGCCAGGACCAAACCACTCGCAGCCTATCTTTTCACCAGGAACAAGAAGCTCCAAGGTGAATTCGTGTCAAACGTGCCGGCGGGAGGACTGCTCGTAAACGACGTCGCCCTGCATGTAAGTCCCGCGCCCTGAAACACTGAACTGATGGAACACCGAACACACGTAAATGTAAATAGATCGGCGCATTTGCAACGTGCTGATCTGCCATTACATTGCATTATTCCAGGTTACCAACCCGCAGCTGCCATTTGGAGGAGTCGGCGAGAGCGGGATGGGGTCGTACCATGGCAAGCTCAGCTTCGACTGCTTCAGCCACAAGAAGGCCGTGCTGATACGCGGATTCGGAGGGGAGGCAGGTGCTCGCTACCCGCCCTACACGGCGGAGAAGCAGAGCATCCTGAGGGGCCTCATAAACGGCAGCTTCTTCGCCCTCGTTCTTGCTCTCCTTGGCTTCCCCAGAGAGAAGCGTTAGAGACACAGACTCTTGTTACACCATCTCAGCTGACATATGGCTGTTAAAATTCAGTGAACATTGTACACAATAAAAAAACTATTTTTTCTCTCTCAGCTGAGTAGCTCACCCGCGGTAGTCTGCCTCATCGTTGCTTTTCTATTTTCACTTGTGAATATTTATTGCCATGAATCGGCTCTACATTTTATACCGAATTATGCTGATGTAGCAAGATCCGGTGTATTCCAATGGTGAGATCCGGTGTATTAAGATGCCACCTTATTCCATGCAATGCTTCGAAATCTCTACTGGAGATGTTTTTGGATATGCTCTTATAGTAACTACTGAGAAGCTTATTCAAATTCTAAATTATAATATATTATTATCAAAATTATAATATATAATTGTAACGCCCGAAGTCTACCGACTTCGAGTTTCATTGAAATTCCATAGGAAATCAACTTACAAAATGTTCATCAAGCGACAACGCCTTACGACAAACAAAATATAGCTCAGAGACTATTTTATTACACTGAAATAATAAAAAGAAGGTCTTGGCGATGAACATCTTGCTCCACGGATCGCTCCTTGACTGGGACAGCTACTCCAGGCCTTCGTCTTCATAGGACTCAGCATCTAAAAAGTTTTAATCAACAAGGGTGAGTACAAACGTACTCAACAAGCCACAGAAATGCAATTAATGAAGGCTGTTGAACAAAGGAGCATAATCTAGGCTTGTTGCATAAAAGAGCATATGAGTTGTTATTAAGCTCTAGTGAACAGTATTAAAGCATGAATGAAATGCGGAAGTAATGAATATGTATTCCCACTACCTCGAGCTGCACACCTGTGCCAACTCGCTCTTTCAACCCCTTCCATCATGTTCAATGCTTTCACACACAAATGCAGAAATTAATGCTAACTGCGGAGAACATCACTTGGCCGCCCGTAACCGTGGGCACGGCTTTTCGAAAAGTTATACTCTGATCAGAGGTGTACTACTTTACCCACAAGGCACTTGTCCCTGCACACCACAGTGTGTTACGAGGACCCGAGTCCCAGGAACGCATGCCAAAACCTTTCGCATGTCCGGCTCAGCAAGAGGACAACCACACCAGGTTTCGCCCACGCTCCACTGAGATCTCACCCGAAAATCATGGGTAGACCCCGATTGGCAGACGTGCGACCCCCATTAGTGCCTCGTCAGCACAAGCCATCACTGGGTAACTCCCGATAGATGGTCTTGTCTCCTCCGCTCGGTGCATCAAGCTGAACCGACCCATACTACGGATTAGGTCTTACCCATTAGACTTGTGGTCAGTACTGTTATGCTTCGCAACAGATCCCGCAGACCGGTCCTTATAGTGCCCCGGGTGCGACTAACCAATGTCCGAGCTTGCACCCGGAACCCACCATGCTCAATGCAACACCATTCTCCAAGATTTCAAGTAACACAACTCAGAATCACAATGAGACGAGATATAACAAAGATATAGAGACGATCCACCTGTCTAGTGATAAATATTAAATTTTAACGCTAGCAAGTGTGCCTCTACTTTAGAGCACTAACTAATAAATTTTATAAGGCGACAAGGAGAACGGAGTACAAAGCATGGCTTGGGTTTTCACAACAGGGATTAAACTAAACTTTAGCTAAACATTAAAAGTGAGGTCTAAATGCATTTATTAGCCTATGGGTTATAGCAATAATTAATAAAAAGATGGGTTCAACATGATCAACTATTTCCACAGGAGGGTTCTGTGACTTGCCTCTTGCGCTTTTGAAAAACCTTTTAACTCCTGACGAAGACTTCCGAGTCTTACGCGACGTCCTTCAAAGCTTCAGGAACAAGGGGCTCTACACAACACACAAACAAGATAAACACTCTAAGAAAACAATCAAGCAAAACAATGAAATATTCTTATTAATTAGATTAAAGGATTAATTAAGAAGAGTGGTGGAGTTTGAACGAAGAAGATAGAGTGGAATAGAACTATTGATCTTGAGTTGAAACGAGGATAATGGATTGTATTCGCAAAAGAGGAGAAGTGGCGTTCAACCCTATTGAATGCCAATGAACAAGAAACAACGGTTCAAGAGAAACAAAGGCAATGAATGGCGAAGAAGCATCAGAACGACATAGACACAAAGGCTACAAGATTAGATTAGAACAGCAGGATCACCAGGTTTTGGCAATGATATAATGGCATAAGCTACACGATGGATGAAACAATTTACTCAAGGGAATTAGATCAATAGTAAACAAAAGGTATAACAGATTGATATCAATAATTGGTCATGAGGTATACAACGATATGATTAGTGGATGGATCGAGACCAATTGATACAATAATTTAACTAGGCAGCGGAGTATTATAGAACCAAAGGGATATATGACATAATAGATAGACGAGTCAACAAAGCATGTGAAAGATATATCGACATGTTAACGAATCGATTGGAATGAACGATACAATTAAATTGCTAGGAACAAAGAAACATGAAGGCAACATAGATGTGTTCTCACCAAGGACGATGAGGAACTAAAGACGTAGATCGACGACAAAGAACCGTGGCCGACGACACAGATGAAACGGTGAACATGAGCTACAAATTTTCTGTTCACCGATTGCTTCCCTGGATCTACAGGACGAGTAACACAAGAAACATGAGTCACAATAATTTTAGAGGAACCGTGTGCAACCACAACACAGGAATGGGGAAAATAAACAGAATGGAATCTCACCCAGGGAGAGGAATTGACGCTTGACGGCCACGGGCAGGAAGACCGGTTGTAGGCCGGCGAGGTGGGGCGGCGCACTGGAGATCAACGGCATAAGCAGCGGCGGAACAACATGCACTGACGGCGATCAAGTGCTTCAAACAGGAACTCACAAAGAAAAAGATGAGAACCTGGGAGAGGGATGAGAAATCAGAGGGAACAGGCCAGCCAATTACCTCGGGATGGTGCAGCGACAGAAACTCGGTGCGATGAGCAGGGAGGAGCGGGGCGGCAACAGCTCGCCGGCGACTGGTGAACGGGACGGGGCTGCAATGGAAAGAGAAGCAGGGGCGACGGCGACGGCAGGGAGGAACTAGCGACATGGCAGCAGGGCCGAGCGGCACCGGCTCTAGGCGCGGCGACGACATGCAGTGGCATGCATGGCGGCGCTCGGTGGAGACGGCGGCGACGCACCTAGGGCACAGGCGCACGCAGAGGGAGGCGCGGCGTGGCAGCGACGCGAGGAGGAGGCGCGGCGCAGGTGCAGCGGCGGCCGGCATGGCGGGCGGCAGGGGCGGCGCGAGGGAGGCGTGGCGCGGCGCCGGAGGAGGAGGAGCGGCGGCGGCGCGAGGAGGGGGAGGCGTGGGGCGGTGGAGGAGAGGGGAGCAGGGAAACTCTGTGAGAGGAAAAAAAATGGAGGAGAGAGGAGAAGAGGTGGCTGGAGGTTGAAGAAGGGAGGAATTGGTTGCGCATGCACGGGAGGAGATGGGTGCGCAGCCAAAGGGAAAAGCAGGAGAGAGAAAAGGGAAAAGAAAAAGGAAGAAAGAGAAGAAAAAAAGATTAAAAAAAATATAGAAAAAAAATATTTTCTGAATATTTAAATTTATACTTTTGAGAAAAAGTGAAAAGTTTTTGGAATGTTTCAAATTTAAAATAAATTTATAAATTTTAGTTTTCAAGGAAATAACGCGGGAATATTTTGACGAATAAACGACGATTTGGAAAATAAATAAATTGTGCATCCGCGTCGAAATTAGAAATTTCGAACATGAACACAAAACCAAGATTTTGGATTTATTTTCGGGAATTCAAAATATAAAAATAATTTAAAAATAGATTTTTCACAGAATTTAAACCACGCGATTAAAAAGAGGATTTTAACTTCGCGAACGAAAATAAAAGATTGATTCCTCCGGAATTACGACGGAAAAAGAGAGATGGTCGTGGATGAAAATTTCAAACTCAACCGGAAAGAAATAGGAATTTAATTTATTTTCAATTTAAATTTATTTATTAAATTATTATGAGTTACTATTCTAATTGCAAAATCCTTAATAAAAACCTAAATTGATTTGAGGCGCAAGAAATTTACTAGAAATTCCTTTAGCCAATTTTTATTTGGTTTTATATTATTTTTAATTGAAATGATTTATTATATATTTTATTCACACAACATTATTGTTGAACATATTTTATTATTTAATGTTAGAGTTTTGCGATGAAATAATATTGATTATATCTTTATTAATTCCTTTGCACCAAAAATTCTAGAAAATTTTTGGGACGCAATTTAGAGCAAAGAGAATTTTAAGAAAAATACTCTCGCTACGATTTATTCCTAAACGAAAATTTTAAACCTGTATTTTAACTTTATTGTTTATCGCTTCTCACTGAATCACTTTCTTAAAATTCATTTATTAATTTATTTATTTTATTTTAACGCCTGACAAAAGTCAGTGCGTTACAAATCTAACCCCCTTAACAAGAATCTCGCCCCGAGATTCGAAAAGGCTAGAAGTAGAAGGTTATGGATATGCTTCAACTTTCTTGGATTGTTTCCTCAACTGAAGGCTTAAGACTGCATCTTTAGGATTGAGCTTGACTTCGTTAGGGCTTCCTTGACGACATTTTTTTTTGGCTTCATGGTTGGAGTTGATCTTGCAAAACGACGACAAGAAGACTATGTTGAGTTGAAGCTTGAGGTAGATTATCTTCTTTAAATTGAGACCGAGGGGCAACGATACCATTTTGAACCTGAGCTTTTGACGACCTTTCCTCTTTTGAAACGGACATCTAATAGGTATATAGGGAAGAGGGAAATGAAAAATAGGACAGAGTGTAAGAGCGGATCTATAGATTGGGACCTTAACCAGCTTTATTACTGATCTGATGTGTGTAGTGGTCAATCATTACAATTCAAGCAAACAACCCAGTATGGTTACATCACAAGAGGCGACATAAACCATACGCTGCACTCAAAACAAACAAACAAATCGTTATGAAACTAACGATATCTAGGGACTTTCTACACTTGACGATCTTCACGAACGACACTAAGGGCTGCTTCTTGATACGACATCTTCAATCCATTTGCCTTGGCTCTGACTATGAAGAGAGGGAGATCCTTGCCTGCGAAGTCCTTCAATAAATCCCTGGTACTCGCGAGAATAGGTAAGAACCAAGATCAATGTCTAAAACTTTTTTTTTCAAGTAGAGAATGAAGTGGGATGGAGTCAAGGTTACAAAGCAACAGAATAATTTTTCACAAATACTGGTTTTTAGATTTTTGCAAATAAGTCCTAATAAAGGCGGTCTGTTTGGCTTCCTGCAGTCAAGTCAGCTCTGATACCATTTTGTAACGCCCGAAGTCTACCGACTTCGAGTTTCATTGAAATTCCATAGGAAATCAACTTACAAAATGTTCATCAAGCGACAACGCCTTACGACAAACAAAATATAGCTCAGAGACTATTTTATTACACTGAAATAATAAAAAGAAGGTCTTGGCGATGAACATCTTGCTCCACGGATCGCTCCTTGACTGGGACAGCTACTCCAGGCCTTCGTCTTCATAGGACTCAGCATCTAAAAAGTTTTAATCAACAAGGGTGAGTACAAACGTACTCAACAAGCCACAGAAATGCAATTAATGAAGGCTGTTGAACAAAGGAGCATAATCTAGGCTTGTTGCATAAAAGAGCATATGAGTTGTTATTAAGCTCTAGTGAACAGTATTAAAGCATGAATGAAATGCGGAAGTAATGAATATGTATTCCCACTACCTCGAGCTGCACACCTGTGCCAACTCGCTCTTTCAACCCCTTCCATCATGTTCAATGCTTTCACACACAAATGCAGAAATTAATGCTAACTGCGGAGAACATCACTTGGCCGCCCGTAACCGTGGGCACGGCTTTTCGAAAAGTTATACTCTGATCAGAGGTGTACTACTTTACCCACAAGGCACTTGTCCCTGCACACCACAGTGTGTTACGAGGACCCGAGTCCCAGGAACGCATGCCAAAACCTTTCGCATGTCCGGCTCAGCAAGAGGACAACCACACCAGGTTTCGCCCACGCTCCACTGAGATCTCACCCGAAAATCATGGGTAGACCCCGATTGGCAGACGTGCGACCCCCATTAGTGCCTCGTCAGCACAAGCCATCACTGGGTAACTCCCGATAGATGGTCTTGTCTCCTCCGCTCGGTGCATCAAGCTGAACCGACCCATACTACGGATTAGGTCTTACCCATTAGACTTGTGGTCAGTACTGTTATGCTTCGCAACAGATCCCGCAGACCGGTCCTTATAGTGCCCCGGGTGCGACTAACCAATGTCCGAGCTTGCACCCGGAACCCACCATGCTCAATGCAACACCATTCTCCAAGATTTCAAGTAACACAACTCAGAATCACAATGAGACGAGATATAACAAAGATATAGAGACGATCCACCTGTCTAGTGATAAATATTAAATTTTAACGCTAGCAAGTGTGCCTCTACTTTAGAGCACTAACTAATAAATTTTATAAGGCGACAAGGAGAACGGAGTACAAAGCATGGCTTGGGTTTTCACAACAGGGATTAAACTAAACTTTAGCTAAACATTAAAAGTGAGGTCTAAATGCATTTATTAGCCTATGGGTTATAGCAATAATTAATAAAAAGATGGGTTCAACATGATCAACTATTTCCACAGGAGGGTTCTGTGACTTGCCTCTTGCGCTTTTGAAAAACCTTTTAACTCCTGACGAAGACTTCCGAGTCTTACGCGACGTCCTTCAAAGCTTCAGGAACAAGGGGCTCTACACAACACACAAACAAGATAAACACTCTAAGAAAACAATCAAGCAAAACAATGAAATATTCTTATTAATTAGATTAAAGGATTAATTAAGAAGAGTGGTGGAGTTTGAACGAAGAAGATAGAGTGGAATAGAACTATTGATCTTGAGTTGAAACGAGGATAATGGATTGTATTCGCAAAAGAGGAGAAGTGGCGTTCAACCCTATTGAATGCCAATGAACAAGAAACAACGGTTCAAGAGAAACAAAGGCAATGAATGGCGAAGAAGCATCAGAACGACATAGACACAAAGGCTACAAGATTAGATTAGAACAGCAGGATCACCAGGTTTTGGCAATGATATAATGGCATAAGCTACACGATGGATGAAACAATTTACTCAAGGGAATTAGATCAATAGTAAACAAAAGGTATAACAGATTGATATCAATAATTGGTCATGAGGTATACAACGATATGATTAGTGGATGGATCGAGACCAATTGATACAATAATTTAACTAGGCAGCGGAGTATTATAGAACCAAAGGGATATATGACATAATAGATAGACGAGTCAACAAAGCATGTGAAAGATATATCGACATGTTAACGAATCGATTGGAATGAACGATACAATTAAATTGCTAGGAACAAAGAAACATGAAGGCAACATAGATGTGTTCTCACCAAGGACGATGAGGAACTAAAGACGTAGATCGACGACAAAGAACCGTGGCCGACGACACAGATGAAACGGTGAACATGAGCTACAAATTTTCTGTTCACCGATTGCTTCCCTGGATCTACAGGACGAGTAACACAAGAAACATGAGTCACAATAATTTTAGAGGAACCGTGTGCAACCACAACACAGGAATGGGGAAAATAAACAGAATGGAATCTCACCCAGGGAGAGGAATTGACGCTTGACGGCCACGGGCAGGAAGACCGGTTGTAGGCCGGCGAGGTGGGGCGGCGCACTGGAGATCAACGGCATAAGCAGCGGCGGAACAACATGCACTGACGGCGATCAAGTGCTTCAAACAGGAACTCACAAAGAAAAAGATGAGAACCTGGGAGAGGGATGAGAAATCAGAGGGAACAGGCCAGCCAATTACCTCGGGATGGTGCAGCGACAGAAACTCGGTGCGATGAGCAGGGAGGAGCGGGGCGGCAACAGCTCGCCGGCGACTGGTGAACGGGACGGGGCTGCAATGGAAAGAGAAGCAGGGGCGACGGCGACGGCAGGGAGGAACTAGCGACATGGCAGCAGGGCCGAGCGGCACCGGCTCTAGGCGCGGCGACGACATGCAGTGGCATGCATGGCGGCGCTCGGTGGAGACGGCGGCGACGCACCTAGGGCACAGGCGCACGCAGAGGGAGGCGCGGCGTGGCAGCGACGCGAGGAGGAGGCGCGGCGCAGGTGCAGCGGCGGCCGGCATGGCGGGCGGCAGGGGCGGCGCGAGGGAGGCGTGGCGCGGCGCCGGAGGAGGAGGAGCGGCGGCGGCGCGAGGAGGGGGAGGCGTGGGGCGGTGGAGGAGAGGGGAGCAGGGAAACTCTGTGAGAGGAAAAAAAATGGAGGAGAGAGGAGAAGAGGTGGCTGGAGGTTGAAGAAGGGAGGAATTGGTTGCGCATGCACGGGAGGAGATGGGTGCGCAGCCAAAGGGAAAAGCAGGAGAGAGAAAAGGGAAAAGAAAAAGGAAGAAAGAGAAGAAAAAAAGATTAAAAAAAATATAGAAAAAAAATATTTTCTGAATATTTAAATTTATACTTTTGAGAAAAAGTGAAAAGTTTTTGGAATGTTTCAAATTTAAAATAAATTTATAAATTTTAGTTTTCAAGGAAATAACGCGGGAATATTTTGACGAATAAACGACGATTTGGAAAATAAATAAATTGTGCATCCGCGTCGAAATTAGAAATTTCGAACATGAACACAAAACCAAGATTTTGGATTTATTTTCGGGAATTCAAAATATAAAAATAATTTAAAAATAGATTTTTCACAGAATTTAAACCACGCGATTAAAAAGAGGATTTTAACTTCGCGAACGAAAATAAAAGATTGATTCCTCCGGAATTACGACGGAAAAAGAGAGATGGTCGTGGATGAAAATTTCAAACTCAACCGGAAAGAAATAGGAATTTAATTTATTTTCAATTTAAATTTATTTATTAAATTATTATGAGTTACTATTCTAATTGCAAAATCCTTAATAAAAACCTAAATTGATTTGAGGCGCAAGAAATTTACTAGAAATTCCTTTAGCCAATTTTTATTTGGTTTTATATTATTTTTAATTGAAATGATTTATTATATATTTTATTCACACAACATTATTGTTGAACATATTTTATTATTTAATGTTAGAGTTTTGCGATGAAATAATATTGATTATATCTTTATTAATTCCTTTGCACCAAAAATTCTAGAAAATTTTTGGGACGCAATTTAGAGCAAAGAGAATTTTAAGAAAAATACTCTCGCTACGATTTATTCCTAAACGAAAATTTTAAACCTGTATTTTAACTTTATTGTTTATCGCTTCTCACTGAATCACTTTCTTAAAATTCATTTATTAATTTATTTATTTTATTTTAACGCCTGACAAAAGTCAGTGCGTTACAATAATTATATGTATACATATATTACCATTATAAAATAACAATCATGATAAATAGAGGACTATTAAAAGCTAGAATCATGATAAATAGAGGACTATTAAAAGCTAGAATCATGATAAATAGAGGACTATTAAAAGCTAGGTTATCAAACAGTCCAACTAATTAGACCGACTGCTACTTATACTAGCTAGCTACTCTAACCAGTTAGCTAGATATTTGGATTAGCTTATCAGTATTTGCTTGCTTCACACAGGTGTACATTACATTGTCGGATTCTTCTACATTACTTCCTCCGGTGTATAAATATTAGTCGTTTAGACAAAATTGCACGTACCAAGGTGATATTAAATAAAGTTACAAGCATTGTCTCAATTGGTGTAACACCCGTATTTTTTCAAACCGTTGAAACCGTATTTTCAAACTGAATTCAAACTTAAAATTTGTTTAAAGGAAGAAAGGCTTTACAATTTAAAACCTTTAGCTAAAACTTTTGGATTTCGAAATTAAATAATTTTGTAAGAGTCCTAGAGCCTTAAGGTATGTTACAAAATTATTTTGGATTTTTTTCGAATTCAAATTTATATTTTAAACTTCAAAATTATTTTTCGGGATTAATTTTATTCGAAAAAGCTTTTTAAATCGTTTAGTGGGCCGCATCCTCGCTTTTGGCCCAGCAGCCCGCTCCCCCTCCCCCTCTCTCTGTCGCGTGGGGCCCGCCTGTCGGTGCCGCCCTCCGCGCTGGCCGCCCCCTCTCCCTCTCTCTGGTCGCCCGGCCCCACCCGGCCCCACCCGCCAGTGCGCCCGCCAGCCCGCTGCCACCACGGCCCCGCCTGTCAGCCTCCTTTCTTCCCCTTGCCGGCGCCCCTCTCTCCTCTCTTTCCTCCCCGTCGCAACCGACTCCTCCGGTGAACCCGGCGCCGCCCCACATCTCTAGAAGCCTTCGGCCCCCCACGATCCGACCCCTTTATAAACCCATCCCCCATATCCGAAACAAATTTTTGCAACCGCTCGACGCTCTCGCCGGATTTTGCCTCGTGCCGAGCTCCGCCGCCTCGCCTCCGTTCGCCGCTAGTCCTCGCCGGCAACCGCCCCAGCCCCCGTCGTCGGCACCCCCGTCTTCCTCGTCGCATGCTCGAGCCGGGCACCGCCCTCTCTCGGTCTCCTCGCTACCGGAAGAGCCCCACCGCCATCCACTCGAACCCGCCGCTGCCTCAAGCTCGCTGCCGGCCACCTCCCGCCCCGGACCTCGTCGCCTTCGGTATATTCTTGCTCCCCTCTCCGTGCTCTCTCCATTTTCGTGGTCGTATAGGGCCTTAGGCCGCTGCTCGCCGGCGCCACCATCTCGCCGGACTCGAGGAAGAACCCCTGGTCACCCTGGCCGCGCGTGCGTGCCGCCTCCGTGCCGGACGCCTTGTCGTCCGTGGATCTCCGATCCAACGGTCCACATGCGCCCGGTCCGTGGCGCTGGTGCGTGGGCGCATGGCGCGTCCGGTCCACCGTGGACTCCCCTAGTGCACGGTCTACGGTCCACCATGGACCCAGTGCGCGGGTTCGTGGTCCATAGGTCCACCGTAGGCCGATACCGACTGTTTTTAGGGTTTAATTTGGCAGAATTGATGTAATTGTTGTAAAATGCTTTATAAATTCAAATTAGTTCCGTTTGAGCTCATTCAAATTTCTGTATGCTTATAAAATTGTGCTCTACGTACTGGTGTAATTAATTTGTACTGATTGCATTTCTTAATGTACTGTTTCTCATTGTTTTGTTGCTTCAGCGCGTTGTAGTTGAGGTTGAAGCTAGTGAGGAGCCACCACTCGTCGCAGAAGAGTCGTACCAGTGCTACGAGTACCAAGGCAAGTCACCGGACCCTCTTGTGGACATAGTTTATCATGTTGAACCTAATGTTTCAATGATCGTTATAACCCATAGGTTTATAACTGCATTTAGAACTCACATGTTCACTCGTTGTGTATTTAGCTAATGTATAGTATTGCTCCCTGAAGTGCAAACCCAAGCCATGTTTGTATCACATTCTCCTTGTCGCCGTCGTCGCTTATTAGCTAGCGTCAAATAGTTGAGGCGCATTACTTGCTAGCTTAACAACAGTTACTCCTAGTAGTTAGGTTAATCTCTTCATACTCCTTTGGATTATATATGTCTCGTCTCGTCGATGTTCTGAGTTGTGGTAGGCGAAGTAGAGTCGATGTGGTATTGTGCATGGTGGGTTCCAGGTGCAAGCTAGGGCATTGGTGGTCGCACCCGGGGCACTATAAGGACCGGTCTGCGGGATCTGTCGCAAAGCAATGTCATGCTAACCACAAGTCTATGGGTAAGACCTAACCTGTAGTATGGGTCGGTTCAGCTCGATGCACCGAGCGGAGGAGACAAGACCATCTATCAGGAGTTGCCTAGTGATGTCTTGTGTTGATGAGGCACTAATGGGGGTCGCACGTCTACCAATAGGGGTCTACTCAGCCGTTATGAGTGAGATCCCAGTGGAGCGTCGATGAAACCTAGTGGGGTTGTCCTCTTGCTGAGCCGGACATGCGAAGGGTTTTGGCATGCGTTCCTGGGACTTGAGTCCTCGTAACACACTGCGGTGTGCAGGGACAAGTGCCTTGTGGAGAAAGTAGTACACCTCTGATCAGAGTATAACCTTTTTGAAAAGTCGTGCCCATGGTTATGGGCGAGCCTAGTGATGTTCTCCGCAGTTAGTTTTCAGTGTCGGAAGTGTGAATTGCATATCATGTTTGGGATGGTTTGAAAGAGCGAGTGGGCACAAGTGTGCAACTCGAGGTAGTGGGAAGTCAGTACTAGTATTTACTTCAGCATGTTTATTATTGCTTTAACACTGCTCACTAAAGCTTAAACAATACTTAACATGCTTTTTACGCAATGAGCCTAGTTTATGCATCCTTGTTCAACAGCCGTCATTATTTGCATATTGGTGGCTTGTTGAGTACTTTGTACTCACCCCTCATGGGTTAATTCTTTTAGATGTTGTGTACCAAGAAGAAGAAGGCCAGGAGTAGCGTCCCAGTCGAGGAGTCGGATCCCAGGAACCAAGACGGTCTGCAGCTACTTTAGATTTGCTTCCGCTTTGATTTCTGTTGTAATAAGTGTAGCCTATGAGCGTCTTGTAATAATGACTTTTCATTTATATTCAATGAATTGCGGTTCGTGAGAACCCGGATCGTTACAGTTGGTTATGAAACCTAGACTTTAGTAGTGCCACCCAAGTTTAACTCTCGGTGGCCACATCCCATTTGACAGCCTTCATTTTTTGCTTTTCGAGAGAAGAAAACAATTAAAGTGACAAATGTTTCGATTGACGGGACGACTAATATTTGTACACTCTCAATAAAAACCAAAACGACTATTATTTGTACACCGGATGGAGTATAAATAAAGCTGGATTTGTCATTTATCAGTAATTTATTTTTTGTTGGAACGGCAACATGAGCGCCAATCGAATTTATTAAAAAGGAATAGCATAGAAAGATACAAGAAAATAAAACAACAGACTAGGTTGTTGGCAAAAGAGACTGAGGTCCTTGAGAAAATCTAGCCCTCCCTCTATAGAAAAATACAACAAAAGGCGAATTGAGAAGTAGCTCAGCGGGATGACTGTCCACTGTGACTCCTCCCGCCCGGATTCAATCATGAGCATCACACCCTTTCTTTCAAAAAAAAAACGGTAAGACGTCTTTCCCTCAATCTTCAAAAAATAAGATAAAGGATAATAATATCTAAGACCACATCTAATTAGAAAGAAGGGTTTCTTTGGGATTTTTTTAAAATAATATTTTTTTAAAAAATTAAATATGTATGGTTATTTAAATTTTTTTGCAAAAGTAGCATGCGGTTGGCATTTGAAGTGTCGACTGGATGTCACGTCAGCTCCAATCGGCACTTCAAGTCGGCACTTCAAGTGCCGATTGGAGCTAACGTGACATCCAGTCGGCACCTCAAGTGCTGATTGGAGCTAACGTGACATCTAATCGGCGCCTCAAGTGCCGACCGCATGATACTTTTGTAAATTTTTCAAACAGGCATACAAATTTGATTTTTTTTTTAAAAAAATATTTTAAAAAATTCTTTCTTTAGATCACAAAAATTCCTTTAAAAAACTCCATTAGAAAAGAACCTTAACTATATACGGTAGACGCCTATAAAATATGCATTGTTGTCACAAAGAAATGGCGTGAATTCTTACTTTCATTCATGAAAGAAGGGAAATGATTTCTCCTTCTAATAACCATTTCTGATAGAATTAATCTGTTCAATGTCACTGGGGAATGATTTCTCGTTGCAACCATCGTTCCACATTTCGTTTCACTGCTCGCCTGTTTATTTTTTAAAAACGGTACAAATACCGCCGAATATATTATATTAGAGAGTTAATGATATACACAAAATGAATAATGGATAAAAATAAAAATAGAAAAACTAAATAAATGGGGCTAAACAGTACGCCCCAGTTTCGACCCGGGCTCTCGTTTCTTTGATTTTGTTAGAATCATCGTAGTACTCCTTTGGTCGCTCAACTTTTTCAAAATCCGTAGATTTTAATAATACAAATTTAAAAACTGATATAACCTAGATTTCACAGATTCTTGATTTAACTTTAAATGAATATTACCTCCCATACTATTAAAACATATCAGTTCATATAAAAATTGAAAAAGTAAAATTTTAGTAAAATATATCATTCTAGTGTAATTTAAAAATATATAATTTTAATATAAACATTACAAAATTTCATGATTAAAATAATTTACGTGTAAAATTACACATTAATAATGTAACTAAACATAACGAATTACCAAAATATAAATCCATAAATATTCCAACCAAACAGTTTCTCAGTTTTTCTACAGCTCACATCTCACAATAGTTTTTTCACAACTCACAGTTTACAATAGTTTTTTTAGAATCTACTACTCAACCAAACACACCCTAAAAAAGTCGAATTTCTTTAGTTTTTAAAAATGTTTTGCCTCTAGAGTCTATGCTAGCACGAGGGACGAGAGAGTGATGGAAGAAATTTGGGTTGGTACTTGGTACGAGTAGGCCGCACCAAATCTCTTATGAGGACCCATCACGGATTGCTGCCACGTTGCTCCCATTTCAATCCAACGGTGAAGAACCACTGCAGCGGAGAGGGAGAGTCTAGGCTGCCGCCGTCACCGGGAGCTGCTGCTGCCGTCGGAGCCGCTGCCCGTCGCCGCCGCTGGAGGGGTACCTGTCACGCGATTTGCTGCCTCCGCTGTCACCGCCGGAGTGGGCTCTGCCCCAAAGCTGTTTTGGGATTGTGCAGCTATGGCGGCGGCGGCTTCGGCAGCTGCAGCGGCGAGTCGGCTACGGGTGATGGTCGCTTCGGCGACAACAGCGACAACCTAACCTCTCCCTCTGCAGCGGCGGCTCCGATGGCGGCAGCAGCTCTGGCGACGGCCCAGTCTCTCCCTCTCCGCTTCACTTCAGTAAACTTTTGTTTCGATTAAATGACATTCTAAAATTCACGGATTTTTTTAAAATAATATTTTTTTAAAAAAAAATAAATCCGTAAAGCTGTTTGAAAAATTTGTAAAAGTAACATGCGGTAAGTACCGACTGGATGCCACGTTAGCTCCAGTCGACACTTCAAGTATCAACTGGATGCTGCCCTCCTATCAGATTCTGCCACGTCAGTTTCAGTCGGCACAAACTGGAGGTGACGTGACATCCAGTCAGCATTTCAAGTGTCGACCGCATGCTACTTTTGCAAATTTTTTAAATAGCCATACAGATTTGATTTTTTTTTTAAAAAAATCAAAATTTACACTTTGATTTTTTATCATTTTTTGCATTTGTTAATTCTTTTTTCATATGAAAAAGACATATATACTCTCTCTCTTTCTCTCTCTTTGCAAAATTGGCTTGAATGCATGGAGAAGACATTTGAAAAGGGCCAAGATTTTTCTTCAACCACAGCATTGGCTTGCATTTTTGTCTCTCCCCCTTCCTCTGCTTTGGTTGCATGGTGCAACAAAAGCGGGGAGTGGCCTCCTTTGCTGTCTCCTCCGCTTAATCCTCTCTTCCCTCCATCCAAACTTGCCAACTAATGCGCCCTTAAAAGCACTCACTAATGGCGCCACCTCTCTTCCTCTTCTTCTCAACATGATCAATGGCGCTGGGAGGTTGCTTGCTGCCACAAAAGGAGACCTCTTAATTCAACTGAGGTTTGCATCTTAGTTTAGTTTCACTGTTTGGTTTTGTTTGGTTTGGTTTGATGCAGATAGATTTGTTTCATTGGTTTTTTCTTGTTTGAATTTGCTTTGAAAAGATTTCTTTGTCTGGTGGCGATCTGTAGAGGAGAAGAGATTTTGAACAAGTGAGATTGTTGCATGAGCTGAAGGGGAAATGGCTCTGTTCGATCGGAACCAGAGGCAGCGGTCGTCGCTCTGCTCGACGGCGACCGTCGTCGTGTTCGTGGCGCTCTGCCTCGTCGGCCTGTGGATGATGTCGTCGCCGGAGACCGTTCCGGCGGCGGGCAATGTGAAGAAGCCAGCAGACGTTGTCAAGGAGGAGGATAGCTCCATCGACGCCACCAACAACGTCAAGCAGGACAGCGCCAACGTCGTCGCCGAGACCGCCGCCGCCACCTCCACCGAGGACGAGAATCCCTCGAAGCTGGCCGGCGACACCAAGGGCGACGGCGGCGGCGGCGAGAAGGAGGCGTCCAAAGATCAGACTTTTGACGACGAGAACGGCAGGACGGAGGGCGGTGCGCTCGTCAAGCCGGAGAGCGGCGACGAGGCGGTGACCGATGTCAAGGAGTCCGGCGGCTTGGAGCAGGCGACGGTCGAAGGGAAGGACGCCGTCGATCAGATGACGACTGACTCGATGGAGACCGTGGCCATGGACAAGACCTCCGAGGAGACGACGGCGACCGACGCGAAGGAGAGCGGCGGCGGCACGGCCAAGAATAAGCAGACGTTCGACGACGAGAACGGCAAGCTCGACGGCGTCAACCTGGTGAAGGATGTCGACAACAAGACGTTGTCGGAAGAGAGCGCAAAGCCTTTGGCGGAGGAGACGACGACGACCGTCAGCACCAAGGACGCCATAGTGGCGGCTGCAGCGGCGGTGGTTCCAATCGAAACAGCCATCTCCGAGGTGAAGTTGCCTGACAATGGCGAGCAACTGCAAGAAGACCAGAAGCAGCAGCAGCAGCAATTGGAGGAGCTTCCTAACGGGCAGGCCGACCTGCTGACGGAGCGCGCGGCGCAGAACGGGTCGTTCACGACTCAGGCGGCGGAGTCGATCAAGGAGAAGAAGAAGCGCGCCGAGAAGAAGAAGGGGAAGGACAAGAAGGCGGCGGCGATGGGCGGAAGCGAGTCGTTCGGCTGGAAGCTCTGCAACTCGAGCGCCGGCGCGGACTACATCCCGTGCTTGGACAACGAGGCCGCCATCAAGAAGCTGAAGACCACAAAGCACTACGAGCACCGGGAGCGGCACTGTCCTGCCGACCCGCCGACGTGCCTCGTCCCGGCGCCGGAGGGGTACAGAGATCCCATCCGGTGGCCGCACAGCCGTGACAAGATCTGGTACCACAACGTGCCGCACACGATGCTGGCGGCGTACAAGGGCCACCAGAATTGGGTGAAGGTCTCCGGCGAGTACCTCACCTTCCCCGGCGGCGGCACGCAGTTCAAGCACGGCGCGCTGCACTACATCAAACTGATCCAGTCTTCCTTCCCGGAGATGGCGTGGGGGCGGCGCAGCCGTGTCGTGCTCGACGTCGGCTGCGGCGTGGCCAGCTTCGGCGGCTATCTGTTCGACCACGACGTGCTCACCATGTCTCTGGCGCCCAAGGACGAGCACGAGGCGCAGGTGCAGTTCGCGCTGGAGCGCGGCATCCCGGCGATCTCCGCCGTCATGGGCACCCGCCGCCTCCCCTTCCCCAGCAACGTGTTCGACGTCGTCCACTGCGCCCGGTGCCGCGTGCCATGGCACATCGAGGGCGGCATGCTCCTCCTCGAGCTCAACCGCCTCCTCCGCCCAGGCGGCTTCTTCGTCTGGTCCGCCACGCCGGTTTACCAGAAGCTCCCGGAGGACGTCGAGATCTGGGACGGTCAGTCAGTCTCTCCACACCTTCTCCCCCTCTTCTTCTTCCATGGTCGTCGGCGCTCGTCGCGTCCATGGCTGACGCGTGGAGCTCGTGCATGCACGCAGAAATGATGAAGCTGACCAAGGCCATGTGCTGGGAGATGGTCTGCAAGATGAGGGACACCGTCGACCAGGTCGGTCTCGTCATCTTCCGGTTGCCGGCGGACAATGCCTGCTACAAGAAGCGCCGGCAGAAGGAGCCACCTCTGTGTGAGCCCTCCGACGATCCCAATGCAGCTTGGTATGTCTACCACTCGGGCTGAGCTGAACTATTCCATAGAAATTTAAAAGTTTTACCTTAAAATTTTGTTGATTACGAAACAATTTGAACAAAATTCATCTAAATCTGAAGAAAATAGATATCTTGGCAAGTTTTACCATTATGATGTGATCATGTGCACGTACGTACGCAGGAACATAACGTTGCGTGCATGTATGCACCGGGTGCCGACGGACCCGTCGGTGCGTGGATCACAGTGGCCGGAGCAGTGGCCGGAGAGGTTGGAGAAGGCGCCCTACTGGCTGAACAGCAGCCAGGTGGGCGTGTACGGCAAGCCGGCGCCGGACGACTTCGTGGCGGACTACGAGCACTGGAAGAAGGTCGTCCACAGCTCGTACCTCGCCGGCATGGGCATCGACTGGAGGACGGTCAGGAACGTCATGGACATGAGAGCCGTCTACGGAGGGTAAGCACTAAGCAAGAAACGACGACGAGCTAGATCACCTGCAGCACCTCACCCATGCATGGCGGCGAATGGATGAGGACGCAGCTGGATGCATGATTTTGACATTGATGCATGGTTGTCGGTTTCGTCTCCGGCCAGGTTCGCTGCGGCGCTGCGGGACATGAGCGTGTGGGTGATGAACGTGGTGACGATCAACTCGCCGGACACGCTGCCGGTGATCTACGAGAGGGGCCTGTTCGGCATCTACCATGACTGGTGCGAGTCCTTCAGCACCTACCCGAGGTCCTACGACCTACTCCATGCCGACCATCTCTTCTCCAAGCTCAAAACCAGGTGAAACTTTCTCAACATTTCTCTTGCACGCGTCAATTGCATCATCGATCCGAAAAAGAAAGATCATCTTTTTTTTCTGGCGATTACATTCTCGCGGTCTTGCCATAGCAGGTGTAAGGTGTTGCCGGTGATCGTGGAGGTGGACCGGATACTGAGGCCGAACGGGAAGCTGGTCGTGAGGGACGACAAGGAGACGGTGGACGAGATCAAGGGTGTGGTGAGGTCGCTCAAGTGGGAGGTCAGGATGACCGTCTCCAAGAACAGGGAGGCGATGCTCTGCGCCAGCAAGACGACGTGGCGGCCCACGGAAGTCGAGGCAAGATGACCTCGCCGGCCGGCCGCCCAGCTGATAGCTTCAAGCCTTCAATCACTGAGCTGGATGCTGGGGCTTTAGTTTTTTCTGATTTGTTCTTCAGAGTTTTATAGCTGTTTTGTGGTGAACACGTAGGTGTAGAAGTTGAGTATTATGGTGTATGAACCAACACATGTCATATATTACAAATATTCATTATATTTTTGTGTGTGAGCGTAATATCAATCGAGGTAGGGACCACATGGTACTTTATAAAAACAGAAAAAATGCTCGTAATAAGCGATAATAGGGTAAGTTGGAAATGTGCTATTACAATTTTTACGGTCGGGAAATATGATATTGTGTTATTAACTAACGAGGAACACTACGAACGCTAACAATAATATTTTTAAATCTTGAAAATTATAATAAAATATAATGACATGTAATGATATATTTATAAACATAAACAATAATATAGATGTTAGTGATAAAAATATGTATATTATAGTATGCAAACCATAGTATCCACCTATAGCATGCTGCTGTCAAGATGATGCAACCCAGATTTAGATGTGCGACGTGTGGCGAACCACAGGATCGAAGCGTCGATGCATAATCGCATCGGCTCACGTCTAGGATGGTTGGGTTCGCCCGCACGACTTCCACATTGAAGTAGATCGGCTCGCCCTGCACACACAGGTCGGCTCTCTCTGTGCTCACTTCACCCACAACCCCTCAACAACGGCACGATGCTCCTCAATGCCGCCGCCGCTCAACGAACCCTTCTATGGAACTCCTCTTCGCCGCAACCACCTCTCCTCCGCTCTTCATCGCCCTGGATCTGTATTCCATGACACCAACGACGCAACCGCAAGAGGGAGAGGAGGGATCCACATCGGCGATGACCGCTCCGCCACTCGACGAGCCTGATCCTACCGTGACCATGATCTCGATCACGATCTTCCTCCCTTCTGCATCAGAGTGGCGAGCTCGAGTGACGAGCAGTGCCTGCAACAGTTGCTGAGAGTAATCTGTTTCCATGTGGATGTGTAGTACTAGACTACTAGCCACTAGGAGTAAAATTGAGAAGAGGGCAATAGCCGGTTCCTACGTCGATACACAAAAGAATGAACTGGATGGAACAAAACGGTGAAGCTCTACTTGCTCTAGCATTCAGCTTTAAGATTCTGAAGTCCTAGCAAGGTCTTTGCATTATGTCTCTAGATTCTCGACCATCTCCCCCAACAACATTGCCCTCTTCTCACTGTGCCATACCTTAGCTTTCAGATGTTTGTGATCCTCAGGCAAAGATTTCTCTGTGTCAAGAAGAGCGGCTTGATCCTCGGTCAGGGGTTTCCAAGCTTGTGATGCTCTTGTTAGGATGAAGCATTGTGTCTCTGCTTCCATCTTCTCCATGAACAATCGATCCATATCAGACTGCAGAGATAGAAGCTCGCTATTGCATAGCACAGGTTTGCTTGGTTGTTTGTGGTTGAGTGTATCAAGTTCAACTATTCTTGAATCCTTATCATTGATAAGCACAAAAGGTTCTTCTAGCTTGGACTCAAGAAGCTTCAACTCCTCGCTTAGTTCTGCGGAATCATCAAAATGGCATGAACTGCTCCATTTTGTCTCACTGTGGTTGTTTGTGGAATCTTCACGAGTTTGTTTTCTGATTTCAACAAACCATTGGATCTCTGCAAAATACATTGAAGCAAATATTTATTGGAGCATTCTTTGATTGAAGCAAATGCGTATTTTGTTCCGTGCAACTAGTAGATGGTGATCAGATCGATCACATGAGATCCTCATGATCATATATATGGTGTCCGGCCAAGAAATCTAAACACATATTTTTGGTCTGTACCGTATAAATATAAGTCATATATTTCATTAAAAATCACACTGCACCCTGTAAAGCTAAATGAATCAAAGCGGTTGACCGATTTTTTTTTTGCAGAAATTACATCAAATCTTTCAAAATTCTTTTAAAAAAATTTTGTTTCAAAGGAGGCTTTGGCGTTCCGGCTTGTTTCTTGTGCCCAACTGGGCCACCACCTGGTGGGCTGCTTGACCAGCCAACCGGTACACAGCCCAACGCCGGCATCTACGTGGGCTGACCTGGTCAACGGCCACAACGGCTGCACGGCCAGATACAGCACGCCGCGTGCTACTGTCAGTCGAATCTCGAATCATTGTAGCCTGCTGGTCAGTGGTCTGTCACGTGCACGTCGGCGGCTGCACGATATGACCTGCGAATGATATGATGCGTGGCGGCGGTCGTCTACGATGTGCGGTCTCGTCTCCTATCCCGACAATGCATGCCCCACATCACATCTCGTCGGCAATTCCTTTCGTGCATGCATGTTCCGGTCCCCCGTTGATAAATATTGACTCTTAGGTTAGACCAAATCATTCTTTCTATGGACCCGTATTACTTGTAATCAGACCAATGTTTTGAGGCCAACTTTCAGTTTATGTATAGATATACCGCCTAAAAAACTAGCTATTATTTTTATATTGTAAAGACTCTCATAACCTACCTAAAAACATCTCGGGTACTTCCCGAGTGGATTTATGAAGCTCGAGTGGAGGAGGGACTCTCGAATGCTGAACTCAGGGAGGTTTCGGATTCCTGACTGCTAGCAGGCTGATAATGTTCTGTTTGGTGGCCCCTCCTCCACTCGGGCTTCATAATTTCACTTGAAAGTACCCCAGGATCATATTCCCGACAACAGTTCCCAAGTTTTTTGTGGTACGCATATTAAGTCGAGTAGTCGGAAAGATCTTCATGGATTTACTTGGCGAATGATTGCATAATATGTTTTCCTGGTGTTGCGTTTAAGTGGCACTCAAGCGTAGCGTGATCATTATCGGGTTGGGGCTAAGACACTCGTCAAAATGAGTGATAATGAGCCAATCGGTGCCGAGTGGTTGACTGAACACTTTGTGGAGTGACTCTAGGGGTTGACGACCTATCTTCGAGTTCAAGTCCAGGACTTCATGCCGTCGGCAGCAACATGTACTCGGGATTGTCCAAGCCCTCTATCATATAGTGCGCATGGATTAAATCCGAGTAGAGTGGCCGACCAACATGGAGGAGTCGGACGTGGACCGTCTCTACTCGGAGGTGAAAGATACGATCAATGTCCTTGTCGATGACTTAGAGGCATATTGTAACGCCCGAAGTCTACCGACTTCGAGTTTCATTGAAATTCCGTAGAAAATCAACTTACAAAATGTTCATCACACGACAAACGTCTTATGACAACCAAATTGCAGCGAACATGCTACATTATTACACTGAAGATAAAATAAAAAGACTGATGAACATCTTGCTCCAAGAATCGCTCCTTGACTAGGACAGCTACTTCAGGCCTTCGTCTTCATAGGACTCACCATCTAAAAATTTGTCAACAAAGGTGAGTACGAAATGTACTCAACAAGCCACAGAAATGCACATAATGCAAAGGTAATCACAAAGAAGGGTAATTGACTTGTTTTGCGTAAAAGCAGGTTTTGTTATTAAGCATATGTAATTAAGCATGTGAATAACATTTGAATAACATTTAATAAATAACAATATTGCTATCCACTACCTCGAGTAGCACACCTGTGCTCACTCGCACAACAACTCAACCAATCATAATTAATCATTCACATTTATAACATTAAGCTAACTGCAGAGAACATCGCTAGGCTCGCCCATAAACGTGGGCACGACTCGAGTAGATTAATGTTATAAATGTGAATGATTAATTATGATTGGTTGAGTTGTTGTGCGAGTGAGCACAGGTGTGCTACTCGAGGTAGTGGATAGCAATATTGTTATTTATTAAATGTTATTCAAATGTTATTCATATGCTTAATTACATATGCTTAATAACAAAACCTGCTTTTACGCAAAACAAGCCAATTACCCTTCTTTGTGATTACCTTTGCATTATGTGCATTTCTGTGGCTTGTTGAGTACATTTCGTACTCACCTTTGTTGACTAAAATTTTTAGATGGTGAGTCCTATGAAGACGAAGGCCTGAAGTAGATGTCCTAGTCAAGGAGCGATTCTTGGAGCAAGATGTTCATCAGTCTTTTTATTTTATCTTCAGTGTAATAATGTAGCCTGTGAGCTGAAATTTGGTTGTCATAAGACGTTTGTCGTGCGATGAACATTTTGTAAGTTGATTTTCTACGGAATTTCAATGAAACTCGAAGTCGATAGACTTCGGGCGTTACAAAATGGTATCAGAGCCGACTTGACTGTAGGAAGCCAAACAAACCTTCTTTAGGACTTATTTGCAAAATATAAAAATCAGTATTTGCAAAAATTTACTCTCTTGCTTTGTAACCTTAACTCCATCTCACTTTATTTTCTACTCGTGAAAAAAAGAGTTTTTAGACGTCGATCTTATTTCTTATCTATTCTCACGAGTAGGTTGAAGGACTCAGCAGGCGAGGATCTCCCTTTCTTCACCGTCAGAGCCAAGACAAATGGATTGAAGACGACGTACCTAGAAGCAAACCTCAATACTATTCATGAAGATCATCAAGTGTAGAAAGTCCCTAGATATCGTTAGTTTTATAACGATTTGTATGCTTGTTTTGAGTGTGGTGTATGGTTTACATCTTCTCTTGTGATGTAATCACATTAGGTTGTTTGCTTAAATCAGAATGATTGACCATTACGCACATCAGATCAGTAATAAAACTGGTTAAGTTCCTATCTATAGATCCGATCTTACTCTTCCCTATTTTCATTTCCCTCTTCCCTATGAACCTATCAGATGTCTGTTTCAAAAGAGGAAAAGTCATCAAAAGCTCAGGTTCAAAGCTGTGCCACAGTTCAAAGTGAGGCATCTTAGTCTCAAGCTAGCGAAGATAATCTGCCTCAAGCTTCAACTCAACATAGTCCTCTCGTCGTCGTTTTGCAAGATCAACCCCATCTAGGAGGCCAAGAAACATCGTCAAGAAAGCCCTAACCAAGTCAAGTTCAATCCCGAAGGTGCAGTCTTGAAGCCTTCATTTTGAGGAAATAATTCAAGAAAAGTTAAAGCCTATCTATAACCTTCTCTACTTCTAGACTTTTCGAATCTTGGGGCGAGATTCTTGTTAAGGGGGTTAGATTTGTAACGCCCTGATTTTCATCAGGCGTTAAAATAAAATAAAGTAATTAATAAATGAATTTCAAGAAAATGGTTCAGTGTAAAGCGATAAACAATGAAGCTAAAATACAGGCTTAAAGTTTTCATTTAAAAATAAATCGTGGCGAGAGTATTTTTTTAAAAAATTCTCTTTGCTCTAAATTGCGTCCCAAAAATTTTCCAGAATTTTTGGTGCAAAGGAATTAATTAAGATATAATCAATATCATTACATCGCAAAACTCTAACGTTAAATAATAAAATATGTATCAACAAAATTATATGTTTGAATAAAATGTATGACAAATCCCTTCAATTTAAAATAATATAAAACCAAATCAAATTTGGCTAAAGGAATTGTAATAAATTTCTCCCGCCTCGGAAATAGCAATCCATAATATTTCAATAAATAACTTTAAATCGGAAATAAATAAAATTCATATCTCTTTTTGGTCGAGTTTAAAATATTCATCCTCGACTAATCCATCTCTCTCTTTTCCCGTTGTAAATTCGGAGGAATCTATCCTCTATTTTCGTTCACGAAATAAAATCCCATTTTAATCACATGATTTAAATTCTATGAAAAACCATGTTTAAAATTATTTTTATATTTTGAATTCCCGAAAATAAATTCAAAACATTGGTTTCGTATTCAAAGTTCGGAATTTCTAATTTTGACGTGAATACAAAATTTATTGATTTTATGAACCACCGTTTATTCTTCAAAATATTCCTGCGTTATTTTCTTGAAAACCAAAATTTATAAATTTATTTTAAATTTGAAACTTTTCAAAAAAAAAATTCACTTTTTATCAAAAATCCAACTTTGAATTTTTCAGGAAAATATTTTTTCCAATTTTTTCCCAATCCTCTCCTTTTTCTTTTCTTTCTTCCTCTTTTCTCTTTCCTCCTTTTTCCTTTTCTCTCCCTTCTCTTTTTCTTTCCTGCGCACGTCTCCTCCTCCTCCCGTGCGTGCGCAGCCAACTCCTTCCTCCCAACCGCATCTCTCCTCCCTTCTTCAACCTCCAGCCACCTCTCCTCCTCTCTCCTCCATTTTCTTCCTCTCACATAGCTCTTATAGAGCTCCCCTGCTCCCCTCTCCTCCACCGCCCTACGCCTCTCCCTCCTCATACCTAGGGCCGGTCCTGATATTTTTGTGGCCTGGTGCGGAACAAAAAATGAAGGACCCCATTACAAAATAATATTGAAAAATTTAGTGCCATTAACAAATCTCACACTAATAAGTTTAAATACAAAGGAGAAATATTTCTAGATTATTTAAAACAATTTCTTCTAACAGGCCTACTGTTCGTGACTTATGATTAATTTGCAACTGGGCTTTATTAATACTTGTGAGGCTTATTAGCATACTAAATTTTGGAGGCCCCCTACTTTCGGAGGCCCGGTGTGGTCGCACCACCGGCACTGCCCCAGGGCCGGCCCTGCTCACACCGCCGAGCGCCGCCGCCCCAGGGCCATCGCCGCGCCGCCGATCCCGCGCGCCGCTGCCCAAGCCTAGCGCCGCGCCACCGCTGCTCCCCTCCTCCACCGCTCCGCGCCTTCCCCTCGCGCCTCCGTACCACCGCCTCCATCGCACGGCTGCGCCGTGCTACACACTTGCGTCGTGCCTCTTCCTCCGCCGCGCCGGACAACCCTCGCGTCGTCCCTACCGTCTCCGGCCAGCCGCTCGTCCAGCGCCGCCTCCACCGCACCGACGCACTGCAGCCCATGTCCACTGCACCTCCTCCCTAGCCGCTCACCTCCTTGCTTCGCCATCGGGCTGTCGCCGCGCCGATCTGCCTCTGCTTGCCATCGTGTTGCCCCTTGGTAAGAAACACTCTCTCCTATTTTAATCTTATCAAATTGTTAAATAGTTTTAGTAGATTTATTATGACTCAATATGTTCATCATAGTATTGTTGATCTATCCTCATATAGCTCTTTGACAATTGTCGATTCCAATCTATTATCATGTCGATCCAGATACCTTATTATCATGTCTATTGCTCTCAATCCATTATGTTATACTCTTTTGGTTTGACATTATTTTGTTATGTCTAATTAATTTTTCGTTGCCATGTCCATTGATCCATCCTATGTTATGTGACATTCATCCTAATCGGTCCATTATCGTATTGTAGGACTATCATCATATACCTTGTTATCAATCGTTAAATTCAACATTGGTTCCATGCTTTCCTACCCTAATCAATGAAAATATTGTATCCATTCATTCCGGTCGATTCATTATCATGTTGACATGTCTTTCATATGTCCTGTTGAATCGTCTGCCTCTTATATCATGGTTCCTTGATATTCTGCTGGTCTAGTTAAATATTGTATCAATTGGTTTTGGCCCCTCAACTAATCACATTGTTGTATACCTCATGATCAATTGTTGATTTCAACCTGTCATACTTTTGGTTTCCTAGTGCTATATTCCATTCAATTCATCGTTGATCTAACTAGTGTTAGGCACCATTCATTCCAATCGATTCATTATCATGTTGTTATGTCATTCTTTATACCTAGCTAGCTCGTTCGCTTATCTTGATTTGTTACGTCTCCATGATTTGTCTACTATTATAGTTAGACATACTCTTTTGCTATCCATGAATTCCGAGCTAGATAGTACTACCCTTAAAACTGTGTATTCTTATTCCATTCAATTAAACTATTGTCTATGGTATCTTATTTGTCCCAACCATGATGTCGTACTTGTTACATATTGATCTTATTCGGATCTAACCTTGGTACGTATGCCATGTGCCTTTGAACGCCATAGCTCATCATTGTTATTCTATTTTGCTATGTGTCGTCATTCATTGATTCCGATATATGTCCCTGCTCATTAGTTCTAACCTATCCCGTTGACTCATAACCATGGCTTGACATTCATTCATTTCAATTAGTGTTGAGCCATCGCTTTTACTTTTCTTCCTTCATCCCAATCCATGTTGTTGTTCGTTGAATCAAGTTGATCTAACATAATCCTTTTGTTTCTGATCATTCATCCTATTCAGATAACCTTCCATTCATTAGTCGAATAAAAGTATTATTCACCGACCATGACTTGAGTCGACCCCTCCTTGTCTCAACTCAAGAATAATATTTCTATTTCACTCCATCTTCTCCATTCAAACCCAATCATTATTCTTAATTAATGCTTTAACTAATAAGAATATTTAATTGTGTTGTTTAATTGTTTTCTTAGAGTGTTTATCTTGTTTCGTGTGCTGTGTAGAGCCTCATGTTCTTGAAGCTTTGAAGGACCTCGCGCAAGACCCATAAGTCTTCGTCAAGAGTTAAAATGTTTTTCAGAAGCGCAAGAGGCAAGTCACACCCCCCTCCTTGAGCATGATTGAGCCCATGTTTTCAAATAATATTGCTACAACACATAGGTTATACTTGCATGTTAGATCAAACAAATAGTTATATAGTTAATGTTAGCTTTATTCCTTGATGTGCAAACCCAAGCCATGTTTTGTACCATTTCTCTATTGTCGCCTTATAAAGTTTATTAGTTAGTGCTCTAATGTAATAGCACACTTTCTCATCCTCGCTATTAATAACTACAATACTAGTTAGGTTGAACTATATACTCTTTGATATGTCTCGTCTCGTTGATATTCTGGAGAAGAGTTCTTTGGCTTTGAAGAATGGTGATGTTATAAGTATGGTGGGTTCCGGGTGCAAGCTCGGGTATTGGTTGGTTGCACCCGGGGCACTATAAGGACCGGTCTGCGGGATCTATTGCAAAGCATTTCGTACTAACCACAAGTATAATGGGTACGACCTGGCTTAAAGTATTACTTGTACTTACTTACACCACCAGTGGTATGATGGGTGATGGTTTGTGGTGGGTTGCACCCCCAGGCCTGAATGTCACTTGGCGCAAGAGGGGGCTTACTCGACTAGGATTGGCCCTACGGGAAGCGAAATCTTAGCGGGTGTTTGTATGTTTGTATGGTATACGATGGTCCTTGGCATGGGCTTGGGTCAGGGTACCATGGTGGTATCCTGACGTTAACTGAGACCATGCCTTGTGGGTAAAGTTGTATACCTCTGATCAGAGTATAATCTTTTCGAAAAGCCGTGCCCACGGTAATGGGCGAGCCTAGCGATGTTCTCTGCAGTTAGCTTAATGTTATAAATGTGAATGATTAATTATGATTGGTTGAGCTGTTGTGCGAGTGAGCACAGGTGTGCTACTCGAGGTAGTGGATAGAAATATTGTTATTTATTAAATGTTATTCAAATGTTATTCACATGCTTAATTACATATGCTTAATAACAAAACCTGCTTTTACGCAAAACAAGCCAATTACCCTTCTTTGTGATTACCTTTGCATTATGTGCATTTCTGTGGCTTGTTGAGTACATTTCGTACTCACCTTTGTTGACTAAAATTTTTAGATGGTGAGTCCTATGAAGACGAAGGCCTGAAGTAGCTGTCCCAGTCAAGGAGCGATTCTTGGAGCAAGATGTTCATCAGTCTTTTTATTTTATCTTCAGTGTAATAATGTAGCCTGTGAGCTGCAATTTGGTTGTCATAAGATGTTTGTCGTGCGATGAATATTTTGTAAGTTGATTTTCTACGGAATTTCAATGAAACTCGAAGTCGGTAGACTTCGGGCATTACACATATCCTGCCGAGTAGACAAAAATATAATAAAAACAATGTACATATACATTTTTATTTTAAAATGAAGTAACATTTTGTCCTTTATGAACATGCACGGTGTCCAATCACTTGTAATGAATTTTCAACCATTCGATATATCTTAGGTCTGTAGCATAGGAAAACTTTAGGCCGTATGCATGCCGTGTAGAATCGTCGGTATCACAAGTCGTTGGAAATAACATTTGAATAGATCGGGAAAACAATGAAGTAAAAATGAATGTGTATTGTGCATGATTATTTGCATTAAAATTTTGACTATTTTGGTATAGCTTAGGTCCATTAGCACAGGAAAACTTAGTCCACGTGCATGCTATGTAGAACCATAGGCATCACAAGTAGTCGAGAATGACATTTAGACTCAATTGGGGCGAACAATAAAATAAAATTCCAAGCCCCCGAGAGGGCAAAAGGATCAACAATAACTAAGTCGGCGGATCATGAGCTATAGGTTAGAGTGATAAAGATGCAAGCACTCGAGTTAAGGAGAAAGATGAAGGCAAATCGAATCGGAAAGATTGAGCATCTTTATTAATTCAAAAACAAGAACTTATCTTATTGTGTTGTGGATAAAACCGTAGAAGATGTTCCAAAAATTTGTAATCCATTAATCATCTTCATTGGCTTATCGGCAAACTCTGGACGAAGTTGGGCACTCGATGGAAGGACCTGGGACAGAGCTGAATGCTTGGGCGCCTAGGAAGTAGTAGAGCGCGCAATTGGAGCACCCTCTATTTTCACCCGAGGTTTGGTGGAGGTGGTTTGAACCAATCGGTGCATAGTCATCCAAGATCAAACTTCTGAATATGATCATGGCACCAACATGAACTTGAGTTTTGATCTTGCAAACAACGACCATTGAATCACTGGAGAAAACACTAGCGCTCCCCTACCTGGCGCACCAACTATCATTGTGTTTGAACAACAATACACTACGGGGGTGCCCTCGGTGAATTTTTAGGTTAGGCTAATGGGGGCGTTGTGTGACGATTCAATGGTTATCTCTATGTGTGTATGATTGAGATAAAGAGCCCTCTCTTGAGACACTCACTAATGACACGGGGATTACAAATGATGAATGATGAGCCCCATTCATGACTAATTATGAGGATAACAGTCATATCATGGTTAATAACTCTAGGTGGTAATTGCTATATTAACCATGCAATTATTTTAGCGTTGACTTGTTGACTAATTAAGTTAGAAAGTACCCCGGATCATATATTCCCGACAGTCACGTCTGAGGGCGCTTAACATTAGAGTTCTAACAAGATTTGGTGCCAACTAACTCACATCCCTTTCATTCAATTCATATTTTAGTTCTTGCCTAGTTCTTCCCTCTAATCCATATTTTCATTTGCGCCTATTTTTTTTTCTTGTGTATGCATTATTTTCTCCCCCACACGTTGGTATAGGTTGGAGGACATCAGAACATATTTTAAGATAACATAACTTCACACAAAATTATTATAAATTATAGGCTGTTTTGTAGCATTTACAAAACAAAGATCAAGATTGTACATAAACTTATGTCGATCGATTGATTTTTTGAAATAGATAGAATTTAGGACTATACCTATATTAAGTTTAGGGAATAAAAAAATACTAAATCTAATGCTCTAACAGCTAGCCGCAATAAACAAGATATGCAACAGCAAAACCGTCTTCTCCTGATTGATGACCTAGAACATTCCATGGGTTGTACCCATGATTATATGGAATCTACTACCCATATTTTCAATGTAAGCCATTCTAGCATTTCCTACATTTATTCGTGAATCATTAAATCTAGATATAATATACGTCTAGATTTATTGATTAATAGATAAATGTGAAAATGACAGAATGACTTACATTCGTAAACGGAGCGATTACGTAAAGAAGATAAATATATGCACGGCAGCTACATATATACTTTTCCCAAGTAATTTACAGATTACTAGTCAGAGGTCTGTGCTTTACAACAGAATCTTGTTTTATAATATAGTTTTTGCGCAAAATTCATGTTTCTACATGATTTTTCCAGAAATCTAAGGGTTTTACTTCCCGCAAAATACAAAAATTAAAATACTGAAATATAAATACAATTTTCTTTTTCTTATTTTTTATTTTTATTCTTTTTCTTTTTTTCTTTTTTTTTCTTTTTTTTTTCTTTTTTCTTTTTTCTTTTTTTTTCTCACGCAGCCAAAGGAAGTTGCTGCGCGCACATGCATGCGCGCGCGTTGCAGGAGGGTGGAACAGCGGCGCACTCGCAGGACGGTTGCAGAGCTCCGGTCGGGCGGTTGGGGCACCGGTTTTTATAGGGTATAAGTTTTGATTGATTTTTTATGGGAAGTAGAGAGGCAGTACGGAGCGAGCGGACGGACGGGTAAGTCTCGCTTTAATATTTACAGATTATGTTTCATTAACACCAGCCGTTAATCTCATCGGGTACGTACTGGTAGCGGCGGCTAGCCCTGCACGAGATTAAGACTGTTATGTCTCTCTGAAACCAACAACCGGAAGTCTCTTCCAGTGGGTTGACTAATAATAGACAACAAAATCATTACTCTAATTCTTTCTTACCCACTTTTAATTACCCTCCATTGTCTTGTAAAAATGTCTTATAATAAATTAGAGGTGAGAGTTAAAGGTTACAGTGCATGTTATTAATAAGAAATAAAGAGGAAAAATTTTACCGTCCTTGAGGAGGTAACAGGAGGTACCATATTTTTTAGTTTTAATTTTGGTACCACCTGACACATAAGGTATTAAAATTAACACTAAAAAAATATGGTGCCTCCTCAAGAACTGTAAAATAACCCAATAAAGAGTATATTGAATGAATAAAAAATTCTTAATTTATAGAACGACAATAACTAAGTAGCTAAGAAAATCTAAATAAAATCTTTTTTATGAAGTCTGAGTTTCTTTTGGAATGGAGTTTTGTAAAGGAATTTTAAAAGATTTAGTACAATTCCTACGAAAATCGTATAAAATTCTTGCGTTCCAAAAATCCCCCTCCTAAATGAACATACTAGCTAGGTAACCAGCTTAGCAAGACAACCCCTGATAAGAGAGGTTCTTGTATTAAATTTGATTACTTTTAAAAAAAGTTATTGATGTTAAATTACTACCACTAACTTTTCATTAACACAATTTTTAAAACTATTATACTATTTTTAAACTAATATTACTTTAAGAAACTATTGATGTTAAATTTGTCACTACCACTAGCTTCTCATTAACACGTGAAAATAGTGAAACTCTCATTCTAATCTACATTATTTTTAAAACTGGTATAGTATTTTTGAAAGTGAATTACGATTAATGTTATTTCATAATGTTTTAAATTATTTATCTCCATGTTTTATACTAGTGAATGATAAATGATATTACTAGACTATCTCATTCTTTCCTCGATACGTTAATAAAGATATTCTCTGGTTGTTTTTTTTTGAAATAATATTTTTTAAAAAAATCAAATATGTATGTCAAGTTCAAAAAATTCTAAAAGTAACATACGGTCGGCATTTTAACTTCAAATGCCGACTGCTGCCGACTACGCCATGTCAGCACCAGTCGACACTTGAAGTGCCGACTGGAGCTGATGTGGCATCCAGTCGGCACTTCAAGTGCCGACCGCCTGTTAGTTTTGCAAATTTTTGAAATCCGCTTACAGATTTGAATTTTTTTTAAAAATAATATTATTTTTTAAAAAATTCTTCTCTGGTTTCCTCGCTTTAGGCGAGCAGCCTAATTCTCTGCTCATAGTCAAAGATGCAAAGTGCTATCTGAGGAAAAAACAAGACTGTATTAGGTAAAGTTTTTTTTGACTATCAGTCAATCCACTGAAACAGACTATCCAGCCGTTGGTTTCAGGAAAAAAATTCTTAATCATCTTGTGCTCGCAGCACGAGGAGATTTTCGGCTGTCCTACCTTTGTTTCATATTTCTTTTTGCGTTGATTCATAGTTATCCGTATATATATGCATGCATTCCGCCTTCCAATCTCCCCACACCTCAACGACGGCAATCAGTTGACACGATTCCGGCGGGTTTTTGCTCTTGCGGATTCATTGCGGGGGGGATTGGGTCGTCGGAGGTACGTAGCAGCAGCCAGCAGGTTCGTTCTTGCGAGATGTCGGAGAAGAAGGGCGTGGTGATGAGCTGCGAGGATGTGGAGGTGATCGCCAGGTTCGAGAGGGTGACGCGCGACGCGGCCGGCGTGCAGCGGGAGACGCTGCGGCGCATCCTCGACGAGAACGCTGGAGTGGAGTACCTCCGGAAGCTGGGCCTCGCCGGCCGCACCGACCCCGACAGCTTCCGTGCCTGCGTGCCGATCGCCTCGCACGCCGACCTCGAGCCGTACATCCAGCGCATCGCCGACGGCGACACCTTCCCCGTCATCACCGCCAAGCCCGTCACCGCCATCTCCCAAAGGTTTGCTTTTTGGTCCTCTTCTCTCATGGCTAGCTGCCGCTGGCTCGGTCAGCTAGCTCAAGCTCACTAGTCACGACTCACGACTGACACGGACTGTGACTGGTCATGGCGCCTCCGTGTTTGCAGCACCGGCACGACGCAGGGGAAGCGCAAGTACTTGCTGTTCAACGACGAGCTCCTCAAAACGGTGATACGGGGTTTCCAAACCACCTGCGCATTCAGGAACAGGTGCGTCGTCTAACCGCCAACCGGCCGGCCATGGCCGGCGAGATCGTGCTCGTTAAGTGATAATCATCTCCGGCCGCGTGCAGGGCCTTCCCTGTGGAGGACGGCAAGAAGGCGCTTCAGTTCATGTACAGCAGTCGACAGGATACGACCAAGGGCGGGCTCACGGCGACGACGCTGACGACCAACCTGTTCCGCAGCGAGGAGTTCAGGACGACCACGCACGACACGCGGCTGCAGAACTCTAGCCCCCGCGAGGTGCTCTTCTCGCCGGACTTCGAGGAGGCGCTCTACTGCCACCTGCTCTGCGGCCTGCACTTCGCCGACGAGGTCCAGCTCGTGTCCGCCGCGTTCGCGCACAGCCTCGTCGTCGTGCTCCAGACGCTGGAGCACGTGTGGCCAGAGCTGTGCGCCGATATCCGCCACGGCACACCGTCGACGGCGCGTGTCACCACGCCGGCCGTCCGGCAAGCCGTGTCGACCCTCCTCGCCGGGCCGAACCCCGCGCTCGCCGACGCGATGGAGGCAGATGCGCCGGCCTGAGCGGAAGCAGCTGGCACGGGGTGATCCCGGCGCTGTGGTCCAACGCCAAGTACGTGCACGCCATCATGACGGGCTCCATGGAGCACTACGTCAAGAAGCTGCGTCACTACGCCGGCGACGACCTGCCGCTTGTCTCTGGAGGTTACGCCGCGTCGGAGGGGATCATCGGCATCAACATCGAGCACGAGTTGCCCCCGGAGTCCGTCACCTTCACCGTCCTGCCCGACGCCGCCTACTTCGAGTTCATCCCTCTCAGCCTCGGCTGCGCAGCCGACGACACTGCCGGCTCGTGCTACGACGACGAGGACGAGCCCGTTGCCCTGACGGACGTCGTCGTCGGCAAGCAGTACGAGGTTGTCATGACCACCTTCACAGGTACGTACGTACATCCAGTGTGTGCACTAGCTTGAATGTATTGGAGTGAAATTTTAAATTTCTACAAAATTCCTCCAAATGAATGAATGATTCAACAAAATTTGGTAAACATGGCATGCAGGATTGTATCGGTACAGGATGGGAGACGTGGTGGAGGTGGCCGGGTTCCACAACTGCACACCGAAGCTCAAGTTCGTCTGCCGGAAGAGCCTCATCCTCTCCATCAGCATCGACAAGAACAGCGAGCAGGACCTGCAGCTCGCCGTGGAAAGCGCGGCCAAGATCCTGACGGAGGCGTCGACGCAGCTCGAGGTCGCCGACTACACCAGCCACGCCGACAGGTCCTCGGACCCTGGCCACTACGTCCTCTTCTGGGAGCTCAGCGGCGGCGACGCCGCCGCCGACGCCGTGCTGCAGCGCTGCTGTGACGAGCTGGACAGGTCCTTCGCCGCCACCGACGTCGGCTACGTGGTGTCCAGGAAGACGCGCGCCATCGGGCCACTGGAGCTGCGGGTGCTGCGGCGCGGCTCCTTCCAGAGCGTGCTCCACCGCAGCGTCGCCGGCGGCACGTCGATGAGCCAGTTCAAGCTTCCCCGCTGCATCCCGCGGTCCAACGCCGACGTCCTCCAGCTCCTTTCCGGCAACACCGTCAAGGTCTTCTTCAGCACGGCCTACGACGATGAATCAAACAGCTAGCTAGCTAGCTAGCTGCATCTACTGATCTCATATGATATAGTACTTCCCAACATACAAAATAAAATTCCGCCATCTACACACGTCACAACATGCATGTCCCAATCACAGGGTCATATCTATACCAAGGTTCTTGCTTGATGTCTGCTTAATTTCGTTACTGTAATAATGTTATTAATTATATATGTGATTGTTAATTAATTATATATGACAACAATTATGGTGTGTTTGGTTGAGCTGTATATTTTCAAAAAGTTGTCATAAGCCGTGAAAAAACTAATGTAATCTGTGAGTTGTTGAAAAGCAAAGAAGCAGTTTGGTTGGAATAACTGCGGATTTATATTTTGGTAGTTTACGATGTTTAATTATATTAGTAATATGTAATTTTACATGTACATCATTTTAATCATGAAATTTTATAATGTTTATATTAAAATTATATAGTTTTAAATTACACTAAAATAATATATTTTACTAAAATTTCTCTTTTTCAAATTTTACATGAACCGGTAAGTTTTAATAGCATGCTAGTTAATATTCATTTAAAGTTGAACTGAGAAACTATGAAATCTAGGTTATATCAGCTTTTAAATTTGTACTACGAGAACTGAAAAATTGCTAGGTTCCGAGCCAAAAAGATGGTTGAAAAATCGGAACCAAACATGCCCTAAACATGAAAAATGAGGTTTTTTTTTGCTAGAGTTTACTAAAATAAAAATTACATCGGACAAACAGCTGTTCTGGATCGCAGGAAAAAAATCTGAAAATAAAGTTAGATCAAACTAGTAAAGTGCATATCCCTATCACGCGGACTATCTAATGGAGCCGCTCGTATCCATGCCGAGCCCGAGACGGCCTCACGAAGCGACGACAGCACGCGCGGAGGCGCCCGGCGAACCCCTGCCGGCGCAGCGCGTCGCGGTAGCCGCGCACCTCGTCCACCAGCCACTCCTGCGCGACGGGGTCTCCGGCGAAGACGGCGAGAGCGCGGGCGAGCGCGGCGAACGCGCTGTCCTTGCGGTCGAGCCGCAGCTCCGTCTTGGCGTACTTGGCGTGCACGGCGGGGTCTTCCGGGCAGGCCGCCACGGCCGCCTCGGCGACGGCGCGAGCGCGTAGGGCGCCGCCGTGCCGCGACTCGAAGGTGATGTAGCTGCACCAGAAGCCGCCGTCCTTTCCGCCGCACTGCGAGCGCCACTCCAAGAAGAGAAACCGTGCGGCGTCGATGTTGCCGGAGTCGACCTCCATGGCGATCCAACCCCGGTAGATGGTGCCGTAGTCGGCGTGGCTCTGCATCAGCCCGCCGCGGAGCAATCCTCGCGCCTCCCTCATGTCGCCGTCCTCCCTGAACAAGTTCCGCGCCATCTCGCAACACCGCACGGCCCGGCCCCGTGCGCGCGTCGGGTCGCCGTCGACAGCGTCCAGGATCTCGTACGCCCGCCGGCGCCGCTCCACCGCGTTGTCATGCGCGCCGCCGCCGAGAATCCCCATATCGATCGCCGCGGCGCTGGATGCTTTCTAGCTAGGTCACAAGCTCGATTGTCGAATGCGATTTGCGATATATTTTCGGCCGAAGCGGCTGCCATTTATTGGCGCTGCAGCAATCTAATCTGATTCTCTAGATCATATGATCCTTCGCAAAAGATACAAAATAAATTCACGAAGACATGTTGAGGTTTTTGTATAAACTAGAAGGAACCATTATAATTGGGAAATATCTCATTCAATCTGCAATCGTGTGATCTGGTGCATCCAATAAAGATCTAACGGTTATATATGAAACTTAGTATTTTTTTTTACCTTTTTCATATGTAACCGTTGGATCTTGATTGGATTCTGAATGCACCAGATCGCATGATTGCACAAGATATTTCCCCTTATAATGTTTGTTGAAATTTCGTTACTCTAATAATGTTATATTATGATATTTTATTTAGTGTAATTAATTCATCATGGGAAGTTTCCGTGTTTTTTTTTCGTTTTAAGAGCATGTCTATCTTTTATTTGGAGCATTTTTTTTAAAAAAAAAACTTGAATAAGAGTTTTAGCAAGAGTGTCACTTCTCGCTACTCATATACTACAAACACACGGTTTCCACATCGTTCTAATATGACATGCCATCGATGGTGTTTGGTTTTACGGACTAAAGTTTAATCTGTGTCACGTCGTATGTTTAGACATCAATTTGAAGGATTAAACATGAACTGATTATTAAAATAATTGTAGAATCAGATGATTATTCGCAAGACAAATTTATTAAGCCTAATTAATCCATAATTAATAAATGTTTACTGTAGCGTCACATTGTCAAATCATGACGTACTTAGACTCATTAGATTCATCTCGCGAATAATCCACCGATTATGAATGGGTTTATAAACTCAACACTTGTACGTGCTTAATGGAACTTTAGTATATAGATAATTTCATATATTGAATATATGACAATGGTAGGGTGTGTTTGGTTGAGCTGTATATTCTGAAAAAGTTGTTTTGAGCCGTGAAAAAACTACTGTGAGCTATGAGTTATAGAAAAACTAAGAAGCAATTTGGTTGGAAAAACTGTGGATTTATATCTTGGTAGTTTACGATGTTTAGTTACATTATTAATATGTAATTTTACATGTAAATCATTTTAATCATGAAATTTTATAATGTTTATATTAAAATTATATATTTTTAAATTACACTAAAATGAATAAAAAACACTGCTCGCTTACCATTCAAGTTCAAGCAATATAAAAAGCGAATGGATCTCGTTCTCACAATAATACTAAAAAATCACCAAAGTGTATTGAACCATTTTAAAGTTAGCCCCTACGTTTTCGGTCTAGCTCCACCACTAAAATTACATGATTGTTTAACATTATAATTTATTTATGGAATAACTTAAATTTGTATATGTGTTTATATACTCAACACTTATACATGATTGATTAATATTGAACCTTTAAGTGGTGTTTGGTTTGCTCAAGGTAACGTAAATGGTAATGGAATTAATTTAAGTATCAAGTAATAACAATGTATTAAATTACTATATTTTGTTTAGTTAACAAATATAATGTATTTTATTTACATTATAGCGTTTGATTCATAAGTATAATGTATTATGGTACAGTAATCTAATACTAGACTGGTTAGAGTGTTACTGGATTGTAATCTGATTACGTGCCAGTATATTCAAACCAAATAAATCTAATGTAATTAATTTACATTGTAAACAGATAACACTTAAAATAAACCCAACCTAACGTCTATTATGTACAGATAGATTTCATATGGCAACACCAAACATGAAATATGAGCTATTTTCGCTACAATTTAATTACTAAAATAAAATACAGATAGATTTCATATGGCAACACCAAACATGAAATATGAGCTATTTTCGCTACAATTTAATTACTAAAATAAAAATTGCATCTGACAAACGAACTGATCTGGATTGCAGAAAATTGAACTGAGAAGCTGCGAAATCTGGGTTATATCAACTTTTAAATTTGTACTACGAGAATCAATCTGCAGATTACTGAAAATTGCCAGGTTCCGAGCCAAAAACTGGTTGAAAATCTAAACCAAACATACCCTAAACAGGAAAAATGAGGTTTTTTTTGCTAGAGTTTACTAAAATACAAATTACATCAGACAAACAAGCTGTTCTGGATTGCAGGAAAAAAAATCTGAAAATAAAATTAGATCGAACTAGTAAAGTGCATATCCCTATCACGCGGACGATCTAATGGAGCCGCTCGTAACCATGCCGAGCCCGAGACGGCCTCACGAAGCGACGACAGCACGCGCGGAGGCGCCCGGCGAACCCCTGCCGGCGCAGCGCGTCGCGGTAGCCGCGCACCTCGTCCACCAGCCACTCCTGCGCGACGGGGTCTCCGGCGAAGACGGCGAGAGCGCGGGCGAGCGCGGCGAACGCGCTGTCCTTGCGGTCGAGCCGCAGCTCCGTCTTGGCGTACTTGGCGTGCACGGCGGGGTCTTCCGGGCAGGCCGCCACGGCCGCCTCGGCGACGGCGCGAGCGCGTAGGGCGCCGCCGTGCCGCGACTCGAACGTGATGTAGCTGCACCAGAAGCCGCCGTCCTTTCCGCCGCACTGCGAGTGCCACTCCAAGAAGAGAAACCGTGCGGCGTCGACGTTGCCGGAGTCGACCTCCATGGCGATCCAACCCCGGTAGATGGTGCCGTAGTCGGCGTGGCTCTGCATCAGCCCGCCGCGGAGCAATCCTCGCGCCTCCCTCATGTCGCCGTCCTCCCTGAACAAGTTCCGCGCCATCTCGCAACACCGCACGGCCCTGCCCCGTGCGCGCGTCGGGTCGCCGTCGACAGCGTCCAGGATCTCGTACGCCCGCCGGCGCCGCTCCACCGCGTTGTCATGCGCGCCGCCGCCAAGAATCCCCATATCGATCGCCGCGGCGCTGGATGCTAGCTAATCTAATCTGATTCTCTAGATCATATGATCCTTCGCAAAAGATACAAAATAAATTCACGTAATCTACACACGTCGTCACGACATGTCCCGATCTCCGGGGCATACACGAACACATGTTGAGGTTTTTGTATAAACTAGAAGGAACCTTTATAACTACGGAAATATTCCGTGCAATCTGCAATCAAGTAATTGTACGATCTGGTGAATCCAATTAAGATCCAACAGTTACATATGAAACATAGTATTTTTTACCTTTTTATATGTAACCGTTGAATCTTGATTGGATTCTGAATGCACCAGATCATATGATTGCACGATTGCATATTATATTTCCCCTTTATAATGTTTGTTGAAATTTCGTTACTCTAATAATGTTATATTATGATATTTTATTTAGTGTAATTAATTCATCTTGGGAAGTTCAATTCCCGTGTTTTTTCGTTTTAAGAGCATGTCTATCTTTTATTGGAGCATTTTTTTTTAAAAAAAAACTTGAATAAGAGTTTCAGCAAGAGTGTCACTTCTCTCTACTCGTATACTAATTCGTTCTACTATGACATTCCATCGATGGTGTTTTGTTCTACGGACTAAAGTTTAATCCGTGTCACGTCGTATGTTTAAACATCAATTTGAAGGATTAAACGTGAACTGATTATTAAATAATTGCAGAATCAGATGATTATTCGCGAGACAAATTTATTAAGCCTAATTAATCCATAATTAGTAAATGTTTACTGTAGCGTCACATTGTCAAATCATGGCGTACTTAGACTCAATAAATTCATCTCGCGAATAATCCACCGATTATGAATGATTTTTGTAAATAGTCTACATTTAATACTCCAAAATAATATCTAAATATTAACGTGACGAAACTAAATTTTAGATTAAATGAAACAACGGTACCTAACTTAAGTCATTGGTGTACGTAGTGTGATGCTTCTGAAAAAATGTTAGTCGTACGTAACAATTGCGTTTCAAGTACTATATCAGTTTATATAAACATCATATATAGTTCAATTACGTACTTCCGAAATTAAGGGGGCAGGGGCGCGTCCCCCAATTGCCGACCTGAATCCCTATTACTATTAGTTTGTAATAGCTTCTCGGTAGTTAGAGCATCTTAAGCCTCTTTATTTTTGACTTTTCATTTAGCCATTTAGCCAACTCTCCAAAAAGATTTCTTTCTATATCTTTTTGCACACTCCAACATACTCTCTATTTCCAACTCTCTAAAAAATTACTACTCCACTTTTACAATCCCAAGATATTTTTAAAATTCTAATTTCATTTTTAAATACCAATTTTTAACCTAGAAATCCCCAAATTTTCAAATTTTCAAATTCTATATTTTTTTAAAAAAATATATATTTCTTTTATTTTTATTTTTATTTCTCTTCATTTCCTTTTTCTTTTCTTTATTTCTCCCTTTCTTCTTTCTTTTTCTGGTCTTCTTCATGGGCGCGACCCTTTCTTCTTGTTTTCTATGGTTTCTTCTTCCCGGACAGCTGGACGCAAGTACGCAACACCTTTCTTCTTTTGTTCTCTGGTTTTCTTGGACGCCGGCCTGAGTGCAAACGAGCGTGGGGCAACGCCGACCTGGGCGCGGCCGCCTGCACGTGGGGCAGCATCGATATGGGCACAGCCGCCGCAGCGATGGCCAACGGTGGGGCGGTGGGGCAGCGTCGGTGGCATGGCGGCGTGGGCTAGACGTCTGGCAGGGCACCTCCTCTAGCTCGCGCACATATAGCCAGCCGAACTGACTGGCCAGATTTGGCCAGCAGGGAGTCCAATTTGGCCAGTAGGATGGTTTGGTCATCTGGTTGGCCAGTCTGTTAGAGTGTATTTTTGAGTATGGTTGGCTAAAATTTAGCTTGGACAGTGAGATAGAGAGTCTTTTGAAGATGCTCTTAGTCCGATGATAATTCAGCCCAATAGTTGCTCAGTCTCAGCCCTTAAGCCGCCAACGGTAGCAATCGGCAATTCCCATTCACCTGTCGACCACACGTGCCCCGCGCACTCACCCTATTGCACCAGCCCTCAACCCCTCGCCCGCTGCCAGCATGCCACCCTTCTAGCTAGGCCCCCACGTGGCTGCACCCCCGTGCGGTAGGCGTCGGCCGTGTCCTGCTGTTCTGCACCGTTGCGGTCGGCGCCGCCCTGTACTATGCGCCCCTACGTTTGGATCGGGACGAACAACAAAAGTTATCTAAGTATACTAAAAAATCACCAAAGTGTATTGAACCATTTAAACTTAGCCCTTACGTTTTCGGTTTAGCTCCACCACTGAAATTACATGATTGTTAACATCATAATTTATTTATGGAATAACTTAAATTTGTATGTGTTTATATACTCAACACTTATACATGATTGATTAATATTGAACCTTTATGTGGTGTTTGGTTTGCTCAAGGTAACGTAAATGGTAATGGAATTAATTACAGTATCAAGTAATAACAATGTATTAAATTACTATATTTTGTTTAGTTAACAAATATAATGTATTTTGTTTACATTATAGTGTTTGATTCATAAGTATAATGTATTATGGTAACGTAATCTGATACTAAACTAGTTAGAGTGTTACTGGATTGTAATCTGATTACGTGGTATCTAATATCAGTATATTCAAACCAAACAAAATCTAATATAATTAATATACATTATAAACAAAATAAACCCAACCTAACGTCTATTATGTACAGATAGATTTCATATGGCAACGCCAAACATGAAATATGAGCTATTTTCGCTACAATTTAATTACTAAAATAAAAATTGCATCCGACAAACAAACGAACTGATCTAGATTGCAGAAAATTGAACTCAGAAACTGTGAAATCTAGGTTATACCAGCTTTTAAATTTGTACTATGAGAATCAATCTGCAGATTATTGAAAAATTGCTAAGTTCCGAGCCAAAAAGCTGGTTGAAAAATCGGAACCAAACATGGGCTAAACATGAAAAATGAGGTTTTTTTGCTAGAGTTTACTAAAATAAAAATTACATCGGACAAACAAGCTGTTCTGGATCGCAGGAAAAAAATCTGAAAATAAAGTTAGATCAAACTAGTAAAGTGCATATCCCTATCACGCGGACTATCTAATGGAGCCGCTCGTATCCATGCCGAGCCCGAGACGGCCTCACGAAGCGACGACAGCACGCGCGGAGGCGCCCGGCGAACCCCTGCCGGCGCAGCGCGTCGCGGTAGCCGCGCACCTCGTCCACCAGCCACTCCTGCGCGACGGGGTCTCCGGCGAAGACGGCGAGAGCGCGGGCGAGCGCGGCGAACGCGCTGTCCTTGCGGTCGAGCCGCAGCTCCGTCTTGGCGTACTTGGCGTGCACGGCGGGGTCTTCCGGGCAGGCCGCCACGGCCGCCTCGGCGACGGCGCGAGCGCGTAGGGCGCCGCCGTGCCGCGACTCGAACGTGATGTAGCTGCACCAGAAGCCGCCGTCCTTTCCGCCGCACTGCGAGCGCCACTCCAAGAAGAGAAACCGTGCGGCGTCGACGTTGCCGGAGTCGACCTCCATGGCGATCCAACCCCGGTAGATGGTGCCGTAGTCGGCGTGGCTCTGCATCAGCCCGCCGCGGAGCAATCCTCGCGCCTCCTCATGTCGCCGTCCTCCCTGAACAAGTTCCGCGCCATCTCGCAACACCGCACGGCCCGGCGGCCCCGTGCGCGCGTCGGGTCGCCGTCGACAGCGTCCAGGATCTCGTACGCCCGCCGGCGCCGCTCCACCGCGTTGTCATGCGCGCCGCCGCCAAGAATCCCCATATCGATCGCCGCGGCGCTGGATGCTAGCTAATCTAATCTGATTCTCTAGATCATATGATCCTTCGCAAAAGATACAAAATAAATTCACGTAATCTACACACGTCGTCACGACATGTCCCGATCTCCGGGGCATACACGAACACATGTTGAGGTTTTTGTATAAACTAGAAGGAACCTTTATAACTGGGGAAATATCCCGTGCAATCTGCAATTGTGCAATTGTACAATCTGATGCATCCAATCAAGATCCAACGGTTACATATGAAACCTAGTACTTTTTTACTTTTTTTATATGTAACCGTTGAATCTTGATTGGATTCTAGATGCACCAGATCGCATGATTATTGCACGATGGCACAGGATATTTCCCCCTTATAATGTTTGTTAAAATTTCGTTACTCTAATAATGTTATATTATGATATTTTATTTAGTGTAATTAATTCATCTTGGGAAGTTCTAGCGTTTTTTCGTTCGTGTTCTCGATTATTGAATGATAAAAATGTATTAAATTACTATATTTTGTTAGTTAACAAATGTAATGTATTTTGTTTACATTATAGTGTTTGATTCATAAGTATAATATATTATGGTAACGTAATCTGATATTAAATTGGTTAGAGTGTAATGGGTTGATTACTGGATTATTGTAATCTGATTACGTGGTATCTAATACCAGCATATTCAAACCAAACAAAATCTAATGTAATTAATTTACACTATAAATAGATAACAGTTAAATAAACTCAACCTATCGTTTATTATGGACAGATAGATTTCATATGGCAACACCAAACATGAAATATGAGCTATTTTCGCTACAGTTTACATGAAAAATAAAGAGTAAACCACACCCCCTATCACGCGGACAGAAGCCGCTCGTATCCATGACGGGTCCGGGACGGCGGCCTCACGCATGCAGCGCCAGCACAGGCGGAGGAGCCGGCGAACCCCGTCAGCCGCAGCGCGTTGCGGTGGTCGCGCACCTCGCTCGTCCACCAGCCACTCCTGCGCGGCGGAGTGTTTGGCGAAGACGGCGAGAGCGCGGGCGAGCGGCCGAGACGCAGCTCTGTCTTGGCGTACATGGCGTGCACCGCAGGGTCTCCCGGGCAGGCCGCCTCGGCGACGTCGCGCGCACGACGGTCGCCGCCGTGCCGCGACTAGAAGGTTATGTAGTGGCACCAGAAGCCACTGTCCTTTCCGCCGCATTGTAAGCCCCACTCCCAGAAGAGCGCCCGTACGGCGTCGACGTTGTCGCCGTAGTCGCCGTCCATGGCGAACAAACCCTGGTAGAAGGCGCCGACGTAGTCGACGTACGTGTCTCTGCACCTCTGCATCAGCCCGCCGCGGAGCATTCTTCGTGCCTTCCTCAATCCTCATGTCGCCGCGCGTCCTCCCTGAACAAGTTCCGTGCCATCTCGAAACACCGCATGCACGGCCCGGCCCCGTGCGCGCGCCGGGTCGCCGTCGGCAGCGTCCAGGATCTCGTACCCCAGACGCCGCCGCTCAACCGTGTTGTCATGCGCGCCACCGTCGAGTATCGATCGGCGCGGCGCTGCTAGGTCTCTTGCTCGATCGCCGGACGCGATTTGCGAAATATTTTCGGCCAAAGCGGTTGGAATTTGTGAAAGCTTATCTAAAGTTTATTTGATTTTGCGGGCGCAAAAGCGATAGCAGCCCTGAAAGTTTTATTAGTGAAACCTCACGTACTATCGTGCAAAAGTATCAATCTTAACAAACCGGTTTCGTAGGATTGAAAATGGGTCTAGGGATGGCAATTTTACCCGCGGGTACGGGTACCTGATGGGCACGGGTTTAGATTCAATTTTGCGTCCGTGGGTTCGTGGGTTTGGATACCTATTTGATTTCGGATCGGGTTGGGGATTAAATTTAAACCCACGGATTTCGTGGGTTTACCCGATTACTTAAAATTATATAGAGTTCATCCATTTTCTATTCATTTCCCATGAGAATGTTATGTTGATATATGTTAAGTGATTTCATCATTTCAAATTATGTGTTGGTAATGTGATAATCTTTTATTTGTTGTGAATTTTTAATTATGATTATGTTGTAATATAATATAATTCATGTAGAGTATAAACCGAACCCGCGGGTTACTCATCGGGTTTCGGGTACCCGATGGGTTCGGGTTTTAGTTTTGAACCCATAGCTTTCACGGGTTCGAGTTTACATAAGTTTTGCGGGTTTATTTCGCGGACAAGATTTTCATCAACCCATGAGTTTTAAAACCTATTGCCATCCCTAAATAGGTCAAATATTATCCTATCCGAATCCGACTATATATAGTAAGGATATGGTATAGTTTTTTTAAAAAAATCCGTGGATTTGGATCCGAATCCGAATAATATGGTGTGGATTCGAATTCGATTATGGTATCATAAAAAATAAAAATCCGACAGATGCGGATTACCAAAATATTAATTGGATTATATGATCTAGTGTTAACCGGATAATCCGAATAATTTGGCCAACTTAATCACTTGTTCCGCACTATGGGCAATGCAACATGTCGTCCATAACCCCGTGGAGGCCTTTTAGGGCCACCGTCTCCTCCAAGATATCATAGTTCAAAGCATGGTAAAAAAACCTTAACTAACATGTGATAAAATAGTCGGGTTCAACCCAACCAACGTTCAGTTTTGTTAGGCAAGAAGCTAGATGGCATGAGCCTAACACCCATGCACGCAGCGTGATCGATGTCCCTACTTCAATCTAGAGTCACATGCTTGAAGACATGTTGTAGCTAAGAATACGGGTAATTCTATCTACTTGTCACATAGTAATAAGTAAATCGTCTATAGCTAATGTGCTTCTCAATCTTCTTCAAAATTTTCTGAATGCCAATTGCATTAGTATCAATACATTTGACAAGTTTCATAAGATCAAGACCAACTTCCTGGGAAGCTTATTGTTGGGGGGAAATAATTCCGTCAGCAGTAGAAGCGGATAACAACCCCAAAGGCAGCCACGAAGCTCGTACATGCGAAGCCCACCGGGACCAGATGCCGAACCGTAGGACGGTCGCCCCGGACTACTAAAAGCGTCCCCTGGACGTGAGCCTCCGTAAAGGTCCGAAGCATCCAAAGGAGTGCCAAAGGTAGCTATTCTAGAAACCCTGTCGGGGACCGAGTGAGGACCCCCTCGAGAACATGAAGTCTCTGAAGGGGTCTTCCGAAGACAGTCCCGTTCGAAGGGCCAGGGCGGAGCTCCTCGTACCACGACAGCCTCCGTGAAGGTCCGAAGCCTCTAAAGGCATGCCAAAGATAGCCTGCGCTAGAAGCCATGTTGGGGACAGAGCGGAGACCCCCTCGAGAACCCAAAGTCTCTGAAGGGGTCCTCCGAAGACAGTCCACTTTGGAGGGCCAAGACGGAGCTCCTCTTACCACGATGGTCTCCAGAAGCACAACCACTAAAGTAAAGATATGACGACTATAGTGCTGGGTGACTCCTATTGAATGGGGTAGGAGGGCTCTGTAGCAATCGGGTCGTGACTAAGCTCACGTCAGGCCTATACGTGCACCGTCACTCTAATTAGACATTATCCCTACCTAGTCAGGTGTATAAAACTAGTACTGTCGTATCCCTATGGGGGCTAGGATACATGGTCTGTAGTGATGAATGTAACTTGAGAGTTAAAGGGTATTTTCCTCACGGGTTCCCTTCCTATAAATACCTATGAATATGCGGACTCTAGGGGGAGTCCTGTCGCGCCCCGATTTAATAAATCAGGACTTTATTGAAATTCCATAGAAAATCAATAAAACAAGACGTTCATCACACGACCACGTACAATACGAGCAATCATTCACGGTTCGTAGACCGCATTAATACAAAAGTGAATAAAGATGAAGAGAAACTAATAAAACAAGGGTCCTAGATGAACGCCTCCTTCCAGTCTCGCCTTGACTGGGTCGCTACTCCAGACCTTCATCCTCCTCGTAGTAGACTGGCTCTGATGTTGTAAGTCAACGGGGTGAGTACAGATGTACTCAGCAGCCACCGAATGCAAATATAATGCAAGGTAATAACAAGGGAGATAGTGGCTAATTTAGCGGAAGCAGCATATTTGTAAAGCTTTAAATGAGAGCAATTTATTAGTACGGAAAAGTAAACATGTGCATGTGTATCATCATCTTCTAACTCGAGGGGTACAGTCAGCCCCACCTCGCTCAACAGTCCTTACGTGCCATGAATAACTTGAACATCCAAACAATTATAAACTAACTGCGAGTAGTCACACAACCCGCCCTGACCGTGGGCTCGGCCTTTCGAAAATATTAAATTACTCTGATCAGAGATGTACCACTGTACCCACAAGGCACGCCCTCATCTCCTACACCGAAGTGTAACGAGATGACCCATCACACGGGAACTCGTGCCAAACCTTCCATATAGTCCTCCCCGACTCAATAGCACCCTCTTATGGGTTTCATATGGTTGTCCCGACGCATCGGAGCCCCACCATACCCCCCCTTGAGCCTCGTCGGTACAAGTCGCCCGCAGGCTAGCCCCTTGCCCCCTCCTCTATGGTGCATCAAGCCGGAGTATTCCATACTTCCAGTTAGGACTTACCCATTAGACCTGTGGTTGGTACGGAACTGCTTTGCAACAGATCCCGCAGACCGGTCCTTATAGTGCCCCGGGTGCGACCAACCCAGTGCCCGAGCTTGCACCCGGAACCCACCATACTTATAACCTAGCCAACTCCAACAGAGTCCAGAGACGAGAATAACAGGGAAATTCATATACAGAAATCCAGCTATCTACGACTCGTTCTTTTAACCTATAGCAGGTGTGCCGGTACATTGGGCACTAGCTAATATATTTATACGTAGAGTGACAAGGAGTTAAGGCTCAATAAGCATGGCTGGGTTTGCACAAAGGACAGGGATCTAATAGATATAAGTGTAAGGCTTGAATATTTGACTAATGCAATATTAATCTATGGGTTATAGCGATAAGTTATTAAAACATGGGCTCAATTATGATCAACTGTTTCCACAGAAGGGTCGATGACTTGCCTTGCTCAGAAAATGGGGATGGAGGAACCTCGGGGTAGAACTCCTGCTCCTCGACGAACTCGTAGTCTTCTCGATACGGAAAAGTAAACAATATATTCACATTCAATAAAACAGATAAAATTCACCAATAAAGAACATACATTGTTGTGGGTGAAGTAATATTTATTATTCTGAGTCTTTACATATAATAGTGAATTTTAACCTTTTTAGGATTTTTCATAATTTATTTTGTTGGAATAATAATTTATCCTAAAGGGGTTCTTATTCATTTATTGATTAATAATATTTTGGGCAACAGAAACATACTGTTTTTATTGCATTAATGTGTAGGAATAATGTTCTGGTTCTAACAAAATTTGAATGGTGAAATTTAGAGTTAAAATGAGCAAGATATGAATTTTTGAAGTTTAAACTATTTTCTGAATTTTTATTTAAACCAAAAACAGTCCCTGGTCCACGGTGAACCAGGTTCACGTGAACCCGTGACTATTCGCGTGGACCCGAGCGATCTGGGCCGTTGGATCTGGATCCAGCGGTCAGATGCGAGGGGGTGGGTTAAGTGGAAATGGACGGCTGAGATTATATCGCAGCGAAGGGTACTGGACGTCTGAGATCGTTCGGGGGTTTAAGTGGCGATCGACGGCCGAGAGGCCTCGATACCCTTTTGACCAGATCCGAGGGCCCAGATTAAATCCCGGAGGGGTTTAATCTTAGCCCTCCGATCGCGATCGGACGGTCGCTGTGCGATCCGGCACGGCACGACGTAAGGGGCTCGTATCCCCCTTCGTCTCCGGCGACGGCGGCCTCGGATGCGATGGCGACGGCGGCGGCGAGCGCCTACGGGCATAGCTAACGGCAAAAATGGAACGCGGAGGTGTTGGGGGTCACGTTGGTACCTTTGGCGGCGAAGATGGGGGCTTGGAGATGACCGGCGGCGAGCGTAGACGACGGAGGGCGTACGGGTGCTCGACGGTGACGGCGGTCCGGCGGTGTCCACAGCCAACGGAGGGGTGGACGAGGTGGGGTGGTCGACGACGGTCCCGACGGTGGCGGCGGCTAGGGCAGTGGGGGTCCGAGGCGACGGCGATCACTCGCCGGAGGCAGAGCAGTGCCGAAACTCGAAGAAGAGGCGTCGGCGCTCCGGAAGGCTTCGGTTAGGGCTTAGGAGGTGTGGGTTGAGGGCGGTGGCCGAGGAGGGTTCTTATAGGGGGTCGCCGGCGTCAGAATGGCAGGGAACCGAGGGGATCCCGAGAGCTCCGGCGAGGGTTACCAAAAGCTTCGGGAAGCTTTCCAAAAAAGTGAAAACGCGTCGGCTATGGAAGGAAAGGGGGCGGTGGTGACCAGGGAAGGCGATCGGAGGGGATCCAAGGCGATCCGCGGCCGGCGGCGAGAAAAACAGAAGGAGATCGCCGGGGAAGGGGAGCGATCCCCTTCCATCGGAGACGATGGATCTGACAGGTGGGCTCCACCTGTCAGTGAGTGACGGAAAAAGAAAGGGCAGACACGGGGCCGGGCGGTCAGAGGCGCAAGGGGGCTGACGAGTGGGGCCAGACGGGGCGCGGGCGGGAGGAGAGAGGGGAGGGCGGCGCCGACAGGCGGGCCCCTCCTGTCAGTGGGTGGGTGGCAACGGGCTGGGCCAAAAAGGCCGTCGGGGGAGGTTTCGGGGTTGAGGCCCATTAAGCATTTCAATTCTTTTCTGATTTAAAATAATTCCAGTAATTCATTTATTTGATTAAGGGTTGAATCACTGTTGATAAAAATTTTAAAAATTCCTAAAATTATATCTTGGCCTCTAGTTCATCTCATAAAATTTTCAAGTCCAGATTTTGAGTATTTCTCCCTGTTTGGCTTTATTTGGGTTCTTTTGGTGATTTTTTTTAATAATAAATTCAGAAATGATTTAAATAATATTTTCTTTTTATTTTATTCCTTTTAATTTTTGGGGTGTTACAATCCTATCCCCCTTACAGAGAATCTCGTCCTCGAGATTCGGATCAATCCTCGCATAGCTCAGGATGCTGTGGAGCCCACCTGTCAGTGAGTGACGGAAAAAGAAAGGGCAGACAGGCGGGGCCGGGCGGTCAGAGGGCGCAAGGGGGCTGACGAGTGGGGCCAGACGGGCGCGGGCGGGAGGAGAGAGGGGAGGGCGGCGCCGACAGGCGGGCCCCTCCTGTCAGTGGGTGGGTGGCAACGGGCTGGGCCAAAAAGGCCGTCGGGGGAGGTTTCGGGGTTGAGGCCCATTAAGCATTTCAATTCTTTTCTGATTTAAAATAATTCCAGTAATTCATTTATTTGATTAAGGGTTGAATCACTGTTGATAAAAATTTGTAAAAATTCCTAAAATTATATCTTGGCCTCTAGTTCATCTCATAAAATTTTCAAGTCCAGATTTTGAGTATTTCTCCCTGTTTGGCTTTATTTGGGTTCTTTTGGTGATTTTTTCTTTAATAATAAATTCAGAAATGATTTAAATAATATTTTCTTTTTATTTTTTCCTTTTAATTTTTGGGGTGTTACAATCCTATCCCCCTTACAGAGAATCTCGTCCTCGAGATTCGGATCAATCCTCGCATAGCTCAGGATGCTGTGCCTTGAGTTCATCTTCTTTTTCCCATGTAGCTTCTTCTACCGGATGATTGCTCCACTGCACTTTGCAGAAGCGGATTACTCGACTCCTGGTGGTCCTTTCTTTGACTTCCAATATCTTGACCGGCTTTTCCACATAAGTCAGATCCTCTTGGACATCCAACTGCTGAAGATCCACTTGCTCCGTGGGGACGCGGAGACACTTCTTGAGTTGAGAAACATGAAACACGTCATGTACTCCAGCCAACGAGGGCGGTAATTCCAACTGATAAGCCACTTCTCCTTGGCGTCAGATAATGGGAAATGGTCCAACATATCGAGGGGCCAACTTTCCTCTCATGTTAAACGTTGAGTCCCACGAAGAGGCGTAACTCGAAGATAGACATGTTCTCCTTCTTCAAAGGCTAAGTCTCGGCGATTGTCTGCGTAGCTCTTCTGTCGCGATTGGGCTGTCTTGAGTCGGTCTCTGATGATCCGTACTTTCTCTTCAGCTTCTCGAAGAATGTCTGTCCCAAATACTTGGGATTCACCCGTTTGGTCCCAAAGTAGAGGCGTTCTGCACTTACGTCCATATAGGGCCTCAAAAGGAGACATCTGAAGACTGGCTTGATAGCTATGTTGTATGAAAATTCTGCATATGGCAAGCTCTTGTCCCAAGTGGCTCCAAAATCCAAAACACATGCTCGAAGCATATCCTCTAGTATCTGATTACCCTTTCTGTTTGTCCATCTGTCTGAGGATGGTAGGCGGTACTGAAATTTAATCTCGTGCCCATCTCCTCTTGGAGGTTCTTCCAAAACCGAGAGGTAAACTGACTTCCTCGGTCAGATACTATCTTCTGGGCACTCCGTGAAGACATACTATCCGGGCCATATATAGCTCTGCTAGCTTAGGGCCACTAAAGGTCGTCTTGACGGCTATGAAATGAGCTACTTTTTAAGCCGATCAATGATCACCCATATCGAATCATACCCCAGCTGGGTCTTGGTAATCCGGTGATAAAATCCATACCGATCTCTTCCCACTTCCATTCCGGCACTTTAAGTGGCTGCAACAATCCTGCAGGTCTCTGATGTTCAGCTTTTACTCTTCTGCAGGTGTCACATTCGGCGACGAACTGGGCAATCTCTCTTTTCATGCTAACCCACCAATAGCGTTCCTTCAGATCCTGGTACATCTTGGTACTGCCGGGGTGAATGGAGTACAATGTCTCATGGGCTTCTCTTAGGATAAGAGTCTTTATTTCAGGTTTATCCGGCACACATATCCGAGTTCCAAACCATATGGTGTCATCTCGTCCTCTGAAAATCCGGGGGCTTTTCCTTGTCTCATGTTCTTCTTAATGGCAGCTATATCCGGGTCCTGACTGAGCTTCACGAATCTGCTCAAACAGGACAGGTTGGGTCTCCAAGGTGGCTAGATATGCTCTGGTGGTCAATCCAAGATTTAAGTTTTCCATCTCCTTACATAACAAGGGTGCGTGTTCTGAATCATCATGGCCGTGCAATATCCCTTGCGACTTAAGGCATCAGCTACCACATTTGCTTTTCCTGGGTGGTAGTGAATACCTAAGTCATAGTCCTGATTAGTTCCAACCATCGTCTTTGCCTCAGATTAAGGTCAGGCTGTGTGAAGATATACTTCAAACTCTTGTGATCCGTAAAGATCTCACAGCGATTTCCAACCAAATAGTGCCTCCAAATCTTGGGGCGTGCACTACGGCGGCTAATTCCAAATCATGGGTCGGATAATTCAACTCATGGGGTCTCAATTGTCTGGAGGCATAAGAGATGACTTTCCATCTTGCATAAGAACACATCCCAATCCTTGGCGAGATGCGTCGCAATAGACATGGAAGTCTTTGCGGATATCTGGTAGGGTCAGTATAGGTGCAGACACCAAACGAGTCTTGAGGGTGCGGAAACTTTCTTCGCATTCCGGAGTCCATTCAAACTTCTCTCCTTTCTGCAACAACTTGGTCATTGGCTTGGCTATCTTAGAAAAATTCTCAATAATCTTCGGTAATATCCGCCAATCCCAGAAAACTTCGTATCTCAGATACGTTCGTGGGTGGCAACCATCCGTAACTGCTTCTACGGTGGCAGGGTCTACTGCGATTCCTTGTGCAGAGATGATGTGTCCAAGGAACTTTACTTCTGCCGTCCAAAACTTGCATTTACTGTACTTGGCATACAATTGGTGTTCCCTTAACTTTCCTAAGGTTAACCGGAGGTGAGTCTCGTGCTCCTTATGGTCCTTGGAATAGATAAGGATGTCGTCTATGAAGACTACGATGAACTTGTCCAGATATTCCATGAATACCTTATTCATCATATTCATGAAGAATGCAGGGGCGTTGGTCAATCCAAACATAACCGTACACTCATATAATCCTAGCGGTCGTGAAAGCAGTCTTGGGTATGTCCTCCTCTCGGATTCTTAGCTGGTGGTAACCAGACCCGGGTCGATCTTCGAGAATACCGTAGCTCCTTTGAGCTGATCGAAGAGATCATCGATCCGAGGCAATGGGTACTTATTCTTGATTGTTACCTCATTCAAGGCGCGATAATCCACACACATACGCTTTGCCTTGTCTTTTTCCTCGACAAAGATGACGGGAGCACCCCACGGTGATGGCTTGGTCTGATATAACCTTTCTTCTCGAGATCCTCCAACTGCTGCTTCATTTCCTAATTCATTGGCCATCCGGTATGGTCGCTTATAAATAGGAGTTGGTTCCGGCACCAAGTCAATCCTGAATTCGATGTCCCTCTTGGTGGCATCCCTGGTAGATCCTCTGGGAATACATCCGAGTATTCACTGACTACTGATATCTCCTCCAAGGTAATCTGATGTAGTCTTGTCCTTCCGGCCTTCATGCTGGGCATCTGGAATGTGACTATAGTCCCTTCTTCATTAGTCCCGTTACTTTCTCTGGGCACATTCTATCACACCTTGGTGTTTATTTAGCCAATCCATCCCTAGAATGAGGTCCAGCCTTGACATTCTATTAGAATGGGGTCGGCCCAAAATCGTGCCTTGGATATCTACCCATATCCTTGGACTAAAGGAACAAGCGAGGGTTTGCTTTCCTGGGTAGCTATCAGTACTGGCCTGGGTAGTTCACTTATGTCCAGTGCATTATTTTCCACAAAAGCAGTTGATATAAAGGAGTGGGTAGCCCCGGTGTCAAATAATACCACTGCAAGCGATGAATGAACCATAACTTACCCATGACATCTCTGGTGCAGCCTGGGCTTCTTCGGCGGAGACGTGGTTCACTTTGGCGCGGACGGCGGGTTGGAGGTGACTCCTTGAGCTCTCTTGGGGTGGGGGCACTGTGGGAGTAGTGTCCCTCTTGACGGCATTGAAGCACACCACAGGCTTGCCATGCCTGTCTCTCAAGACCTCCGGCTTCTTGGCCGGGGCGACTGGGGCGGTAGGTGCGACTGGAGCGGCACGAGGTTGGCTGGCTCCGGCGTTGGCAGCTGGTGGCGCCGGGCGATACACTGGCCGGGGTGTGGTACTGTGGCGCTGGTGGAGGTGGAGCAAAGCGGGGTCTTTGGGCCATACCCTGATTCTGCCTGAGGCAATCATGCGCTTCTTCTTCAAGTCGACCTTATTTTGTTGGGTTTCTTGCATGATAGCCTTGTTCACCAACTTCTGGAAGTTGGCGAAGTCTCCTGAGATGAGTTGTAGAGACAACTCGTCCTTCATCCCCGGAGGAACTTAGCCTGCCTGCCGCATCCGTACGAACCTCTTCAGGTGCGTACCTGGCCACCTGTTGAACTCATGCAGATATTCTATGACAGATCTGCTTCCTTGCTGCAGATCTCTGAATTCTTGTTGCTTCTGAGCAACGATGCCGTCAGGGATGTGGGCGCACGGAAAGCAGCTGAGAACTCTGCCCAAGTGTGGGCGTGGCCCTCGGGCAGAGTCTCGCGGTGGTTGTCCCACCACTCAGCGGCGGGACCATGCAGCTGGTGGGTGGCGAAGGCCACCCTCTCCTGCTCAGTGCAGGTCAGGAGATCGAGTTTCTTCTCGATCGCCCGCAACCAATCCCCAGCCTCCATGGGGTTGGTGGTGCTTGAGAGGTCGTGGGCGGACTCGGAGGAACTCCGAGAGCTGAGTTGCGGGAGCGGAGCTGGTGTGGCGGGTCGGGGCAGCTCGGGCTGTTGGTGGAGGCGGAAGAAGTGAGCCTGCTGCTCTTGCATTTGC
>JAAALK010000081.1:26178247-26312643 GCA_019279435.1 Zizania palustris | reverse complement strand
ATTATATTAGCTAGTGCCCCATGTACCGGCACGACTGCTATAGGATATAAATAATGAGTCGTAGTTAGATGGTTTCTGTATATGAAATACCCCGTTATTCTTGTCTCTGGACTCTGTTGGAGTTAGGTATGTTATAAGTATGGTGGGTTCCGGGTGCAAGCTCGGAAACTGGTTGGTCGCACCCGGGGCACTATAAGGACCGGTCTGCGGGATCTGTTGCAAAGCACTTCCGTACCAACCACAAGTCTAATGGGTAAGTCCTAACTGGAAGTGTGGAACACTCCGTCTCTCGGCACCATAGTGGAGGGGGCAAGGGGCAAGCCTGCGGGCGACTTGTACCAAAGGAGGCTCAAGGGGGGTATGGTGGGGCACCGACGCGTCGGGACACCATATGAAACCTATAAGAGGGTGCTGTTGAGTCGGGGAAGACCATATGGAAGGTTTTGGCATGAGTTCCCGTGAAATGGGTCATCTCGTTACACTTCGGTGTAAGTGATGAGTGTGTGCCTTGTGGGTACAGTGGTACATCTCTGATTAAAGTAATTTAATCTTTTCGAAAAGCTGAGCCCACGGTCAAGGGCGGGTTGTGTGACTACTCGCAGTTAGTTTACAATTGTGTGAATGGTTGAGTTATTCATGGCATGTAAGGACTGTTGTGCGAGGAGGTGAAACGTACTCCTCGAGTTAGAAGATGATGATGCATTCACATGTTACTTTTCCGTACTAATAAATTGCTCACATTTAATGCTTTACAAATATGCTGCTTCCGCAAAACTAGCCACTATCTCCCTTGTTATTATCTTGCATTATATTTGCATTCGGTGGCTTGCTGAGTACATTTGTACTCACCCCGTTGACTTACACCATCAGAGCCCGTCTACTACGAGGAGGATGAAGGTCTGGAGTAGCGACCCAGTCAAGGCGAGACTGGAAGGAGGCGTTCATCTAGGACCCTTGATTTTATCAGTTTCTCTTCACTTTCATTCACTTTTGTATTAATGCGGTCTACGAACCATGAATGATTGCTTGTCTTGTACGTGGTCGTGTGATGAACGTCTTGTTTTATTGATTTTCTATGGAATTTCAATAAAGTCCTGATTTATTAAATCGGGGCGCGACAAGATGGTATCAGAGCCGACTTGACTATAGGAAGCCAAACAGACCTGACCCTAGGACTTATATTAACCATATTTTCTTACAAACTGCTTACCTTCTCATCTTCTGTAGTTTTCACAAAAACTTTCTCTCTTTTGTAGATGTCAGTCCATACCATGAGCGGGACTCTTCGTGATGAGGGCGGATTCATCCGCGAGCTTCGCGTGCTCGTCGACTTCTTGGGGTTTCCCCATGAGCCCGCGTTCCACGGGATCTTTCCCGATGCGAACGAGAGCTACTGCGAGGTCACTGTTGTTATCCGCCCCTCCTCCACGCAGCCACCCTTCTACACCCATGGAGTTGGAGGACCTTCCTTCGTGGTGGCCAGCCAGCGCGCCGCTCTTCAGGCCCTCGCTGAGCTTCGACTAGTCTACGACTGCCACCTTCGCGACACCATCTACCGCTTCATGCCCATGCGTACACCAGGGAGTCACCGCAGCATCTACATCAGCTCCCTCCCTTAGAACAACTCCGCCATCACCCGCACCATGAGACTGTTGGAGGCCATGGACAACCTCCACACGGAGGCCGTCCTCGACGCAGATAGCCAGCACGACACCATCGACTTCTACCGTCACTCATCGGAGAACCTGGCCCGCGAGAATGCTGAGCTCCATCGACAAGTCCAGCAGAACCCCCAGCTGACTCTCGAGGTAGAGGAGTTGAGGCGTCAGAACGAGCTTCTACGCCAAGGCACCATAATCAACACCCAGCTCCGCCAACAGCTCAAGGAACTAAAGAAGGATCTCGAGGAGATCGCCCCTCTTCCGCCTCGCCAGCGGAAATCACTTCGGTTTCCCACAGTGAAGCCCAGGAGGATTTCCCGTAGTGCTCCACCCGTAGGACCATCAAGTTCCTCGACCCCCACTACAACAAAACAGAACATTTTCGTCGGCCAAGTTAACTTCCGTCGGCTTTTGGGCAAGCCGACGGAAGTTAAATAACTTCCGTCGGCCTCCACAAGCCGACGGAAGTTAACTTAACTTCCGTCGGCTTCTGACAGTGGCCGACGGAAGTTATCGGGGGTTTTTCCGCGGCCGCCCGGATCCCCCTAACTTCCGTCGGCCAGAATTAAAGCCGACGGAAGTTAGCTAACTTCCGTCGGCTTTAATGCTGGCCGACGGAAGTTATGGGGCTTTTCACCCAATCGCGCGCGCGTACAGGGAGCCCTAACTCCCTGTACACGCGCGCACTCCCGCCCGTTCCCCGCCGCCGCCGCTTCGCCGCCTCGGCCGCCGCCCGCCCGCCGCCGCCGCTTCGCCGCCCGGCCGCCCTCGCCCGCCCGGCCGCCCGCCCGGCCGGCCGCCGTCCGCCCGGCCGCCGCCTCGGCCCCCGCCCGCCCGCCGCCGCCGCTTCGCCGCCCGGCCGCCCTCGCCCGCCCGGCCACCCGCCCGGCCGGCCGCCGTCCGCCCGGCCGCCGCCTCGGCCGCCGCCCGCCCGCCGCCGCCGCTTCGCCGCCCGGCCGCCCTCGCCCGCCCGGCCGCCCGCCCGGCCGGCCGCCGTCCGCCCGGCCGCCGCCTCGGCCGCCCGCCCGCCCTCGCCCGCCCGGCCGCCCGCCCGGCCGGCCGCCGTCCGCCCGGCCGCCGCCTCGGCCGCCCGCCCCGCCCGCCCGCCCGCCCGCCCGCCCGGCCGCCCGGCCGCCGCCTCGGCCGCACGCCCGCCTCCGCTGCCAGGGGCTCCACCGCGTCTCTGCCGCCCCCGGCCACCGCCCGCCCGGCCGCCCGGCCGCCGCCTCGGCCGCCCGCCCGGCCCGCCCGGCAGCCGCCGGCCACCGCCCTCTCCCGGCCATCGCCGTCGTCCGCCCCACCGCCGTCTCCAACACCGCTGCCTGGCCCGCATTGAAGGTTCATCTCTCGGCCATATACACCCTTTTACAGTTGATATGCATTTTGTATGATGGCTTCATTTTCACCACATTCGTCACTTATGCTTGATATTTTAGAAAAAGTAGAGCTAATAATCCTATATTAATGTTGTCTCATTGTATGTTTTTCCGTGTTGTCACTGGTGTGATAAGCTCATATTGCTACATCCATGAAGGCATGAATGCCATATATTGATTTATTTTATAGAAATAATATGACGTAGGGAGCTCCAAGAAGATATTTAGTGATACATGGAGAACCCTAACTAGGGTACTCCAAACATATCAAAATATTTGCAAATAGTCATGAAAAATTCTGAAACAACTTAGTAGCATAGAGTTTGATATTCTAGACCGTCATGATCACTGTTGTCACGGCGTCGCCTAGGCGACGCCTAGGCGCCGACTAGGCGTCCAGGCGGTGGCCGCCGGACGCCTAGCTGAAACGCCTCGCCTGGGTGAGTTAGGCGGCCGCCTGGACCGTCTAGGCGTCGCCCATGGCGCCTAGGCGGTCCGTGAGTCTATTTTCTAAGCTCCCCTGTGCTCCCCGGCTCCCCGTTTGTTTACCTATTCGTTACATTGACAGTATGTTTGATTCGAAATACTTGCCATCTGGTCGTCAACCAACGGAGAAGCAATTAGATAAATTGCGTCGAGAAGGAGTAAATGGCGGGCCTAGTTTTCTCACTTGGTTCAGAGAACATGTAAATCCTTACCTTTTCTGACACGTATTATTTTACTCTACTGGGTTAATTATCTTATAATCTCTTATGATTTGCAGTGCGTGCTCGCTGACAATGTACATATAGACTTGCGACAGCTCTCTTACGGGAGTATTAGTGCCAAAAGTTACGGTCGCTACGATGTTAATGGTTTCCGCTTCCGTTCAACTATATTTGAAGCATATCGACCTCTAGCGGCAACAACTAATACTGGTGTTGTTACAAGGGTCGTTGATGGACAAGGACACGAAATTATGTATTATGGAATCATCAACAATATAATCGAGTACAAATTTGCCGGGAATAAAGAGATTAAAGTAGTCTTCTTCGATTGTGATTGGTTCGACCCTAAACATGGTACTCGTGAAAACCAATTTGGGATGGTTGAAGTCAAACACGCGGAACGATTATCTAGTTGCGACAATTTTGTCCTTGCTCATCAAGTCGAGCAGGTGTATTATATGCCCTACCCATGTGAAAAATTAAGTGCTTGGTGGGTAGTCTACAAAGTGAATCCTCGGGAACGTCTACAAACCCCTAGTGATGACGCTTATCAATTGGAGGTTGAAGAGGTCGATGAGGTTTATCAAGATGATGAATTGCCGACTTCGTTTAATGTAGAGTCAGAATCGTCGACAGATTCTTTTCTCGGCGATTCTAATGATGTGGCAGTTCCCGAGAAAAGGAAACACCAACATAAGAAGAAAAAAGTAACATGGCGTGCTTTGGGGAGAAAAGGACAAATTGATCCTGATTTTGATGATAATTGACAAGTAATTGTTTTGATACATGGATATGCAATATACTTCATATTACATGTTTTTTCATATGTACAAACCTTCTTTACTAATAAATGCTTGTTTGTGCTTATTTTGAACAGGATGTCGAAAAAGATGAAGAGTGTCACGAGGAAGCTCTTCCGCTTGGGGAGTTCATCGGCGAGTACTCCGGCGAGTACACCGACGAGTCAGGAGGACACCCTATTCCAGGGTAGTTCCTCTTCTTCAAACAGGCGTCGTCAAGAGCAGCTGCTGAGATGCATAGATCCGACATTAATTGGTCGGCCTATTGCATTTCAACTAGATGAGGAGGTAACTTTCAGATTGTTTTTTATGCCAGTTATAAACTATTACTAATTGTTTCAATACTGTTTTGTAGGAGGAACAACACTTGGAGAGTGCGGGTCATGAGGATGATCGGCCGGTGGGTGGCGGGCAAGAGGGGGATGTCCCAGAGTGTGCGGCACAGAGGGATGACCCAGAGGGTGTGGGGCAGGGGGATGACCCAGAGGCCGGTGCGGGGCAGGGGGATCTCCCGGAGGGTGCGGGTCAGGAGGAAGGTGCTGAGGCTGCCGGCGGGTCCTCGGTAACTTTCAGGACGAGTCACTTGGTCGCTCCACCAGTAGTCTCTTCTGGTGGAGCCAAGATCGAGATTACGCCTGTTGGTGACGGGTAAGTGTAATACTCTTCTGTTGTTTTGCTTTTGTTTTCAAAAAATTTCTTTCACTAAACTAATTAACTTTATTTATTATGTATTTCTAGATCTTGGATTGACTCTCGGTTCGACGGCACTTCGAGGGTCAGACAGGTTAACCAGATATTGGGTAACCTGTGCGTCTGCACTACCCAGGGATGCTGACAATGCCGACCGGTGAGCGGGTTCTATGCCAAACATGGGACCAGTACCGGTTCGCTCCTGACGGGCGACACGGAACTGCTCAGGGGGCGGTGTCTCATGACTTCTGGGTATGCAAGTGTTTTTTTCAATTTTCTTTTAGAATTTTCGAGTTACAACACTATACTAATCATTATTTTTGCAGTTACGCTTTTGCTTGCCAGAAGTCGGCAATCACCATAACCATGCGCTTGTAGTCTTCAACAACAATGCGCATAAGGTGGTGAAGGACGCCATTTCGTATGCCCGCATTCAAGCGAACAATGCTTACTACAAGGAGAAGCTAGGGCAACGAATGAGCAAGGCGACGGGCTCATCGTCAGTCTATTTGACTGAAGAAGAATACCGTTCGGTAAACAATTCTAACTTTTTACCTCTTCGATTGTTGAGATTTGTTGTCATATAATACAAATAGCATCTCTGTTCAGGTGAGGATTCCGTGGTTGGCAAACCGCGAGGACGCCTATTTTGAATTCTGCAAGATTTGGTCTTCAGATGCATTTAAGAAGACTTCCGAGCAGAAAAGACAATGCCGCGGGACGGATCCGAAGCACAGATATGGTGCCGACGGACATATTCGCCACGCTAAACGCTTGGTAAGACCGATCTGTCACTCTCTAGCTATAGATACATTGTAATGCGACTAACTCATTTCTAATGCACAGGAAGCTAAATCTGGCAACGTGCCAAGTGACATAGAGGTGTATACCTCTGGTCACAAAGGAAGCGATCCGGCACAGCCAGATGTCTTGTGTAGCCAGACAGCCACGGACCATTTGGTGAGATGTTATTAAGAGTTGACGTAATTTCATTTTTCTGCGTCTAGCTAATCGGACATGTTTTTTGCAGGCGCAGTATGGTGAACACATGGTTCGACTCCATGGAGAGAACTATGATTGGCGGAGAGAACCTGTGGACCAAATGGCCGTGTACTCCAGCGGAGGTGGCAAAAGCCATGGACGGTGAGACAATGTTTTTATTAATGTTTTGTGTATGGTATTGTGATGGTAACTAACCCCTGTTAATGTTGCAGGTACTCCATGTTCAATGGAGTTATTGACTCGAGAGCGGTGAGAGCTCAGAAGTCAGCTCAGTCGTCGCAGAGCTCCGTCGGAGTTGGTTCCAGCCGTCGTCGCTCAGAAGAAACCCCGGAGATGGTTCGGATGAGGGAGGACATGAGGCGGCGCGACGAGCACTACAAGAAACAACAAGAGTACTATACCGCCTGCTTAGCACAACAGCAGGCGATGATCCAAGTAAGCTTACTTTAGAGTGTTGCAGTTCAAAAGTATTCAGAAATAGGTTTAGAACTAACTGATTACATTACAACATGTGTAGCAACTAGCCCAGCAAAACAGTGGATTTGACATGTCCATTTTCCAACCACTACCTCCCCCGCCACCACCACTATCTCCTACATCACCTGAGGTACCTCCTAAACACTTAAGTTAGCGTTTAGAAGGGTAGTTGAGTTCGTTTCTAATTTTGTCTATTTCTTCAGTGTTTCCGTACGCCTGGTCAAGATGGAGCCTCCGGGGCAAATGTGGACGAAGCGGGAGGCAGCGGCGGCGCCCATGACCCAAATGTGGGCGATCAGTGAGTATATGGACAAAATGACTTTGTATGTGGCTCTCGCTGTGTTTTGTGAATTTGTATGTGAGTTTGGATGTTATATGTGAATTCAGATGTTTACTGTGACTTTGGATATGAATTCAGTTATATTATGTGATTTTGGATGTGATGTGTGAAGTGTGGATGTGATTTTGGATGTGAGATGTGGTTTTGGATGTTATATGTGAAGTTTGAATGTGATTTTGGATGTGTATTGTGAATGTATGTGAAATTGTGGTTGGATGTGAGTGTGAGTAGGGGAACCAGGAAAAAATAAAAAAAAAATACCAGGTAACTTCCGTCGGCTTTGACCATAGCCGACGGAAGTTAGCTGGTTTCGGCCACGTGGGCAGAAAGGCTAACTTCCGTCGGCTATGGTCAAAGCCGACGGAAGTTAGCTGCCCCTAACTTCCGTCGGCCAGCCTGGCCGACGGAAGTTAAAGCCCCCCTGGTGACGTGGCAGAGTTCGGGGCTAACTTCCGTCGGCCACGTGAAGCCGACGGAAGTTAGCTAACTTCCGTCGGCCGCCGACGGAAGTTAGCTAACTTCCGTCGCCGCGCTTCCGTCGGCCAAAGGCCGACGGAAGATAGCGTTTTGCCGACGGAAGTTGGCTTCTTCCGTCGGGAAAGGGCTAACTTCCGTCGGCTTTGGCCGACGGAAGTTGCCTGTTTGTTGTAGTGCCCGACCATCTCCCACGAGCCCGTGATCGAGTCGTCCCCTGAGCTACCGTAGACGTAGTTTTACGCTTGATTGTTTTCTTTTACTTGCTTGTATTGCCACCCATGTCGAATATAAGACATGAGTGAAGATTAAATAAAAATAAACATAAATGTAATCGCAAGAACGATACATTTTAAAATAAAGCTTAATATCATTTCCCTAGACCTATTAGATCATAATCCCAATCTAAAGGAGAGAATCTACCTCTAGTTTCAAGTCAACGTGATTCGTTCGTCGCCGTTCTGCGAGAACAACTCCAATCATGTAGTCAAGACAAGTTGTCAAGAAAGCCCTAACTTAGCCAAGCCCAATCTATGAAAATATAGACTTGAAGCCTATCTTTAACCTTCTAGCCTTTCCAAATCTCGGGACGAGATTCTTGTTAAGGAGGTTAGGATTGTGACACCTTGATTTTTGTCAGGCGTTAAGAATAAAATAAAGTAAATAATAAATAAATTTCAAGGAAAGGATTCCCTATAAATCAAGAAAGAGGAAAGCTAAAATATAGGCCTAAAAATTTCATTTAAATAACAATTAGCTAGAGTATTCTCCTAAAAATTCTCCTAAGCATTAAATCACGTTCCAAAAATTTTCTGGAAATTTTGGTACCAAGGAATTCAATAAGATATAATCAACATCACTTCATCTTAAACCTCTAACACTAATAGAATATATTACAACATGAATGTTGAGTGAATAAAATACATGATAAATCATTTATATTAAAAATAATATAAGGCATGAGTGTGAAAGATGATAAGGAACTAAAATAAGATATGTAAGCATCTAGGTCAAATTATTCATCTTAGGCAATAAAACCAGTAACAATTTCCCCTTAATGTTGGCACCTTCTTTTTGAACCCTTCAACTTCAGGATGGCCAATAACCAAGGATCAGAAGCTCCACACGATGGAAACACCTCAGGCAATCTGCCTCAGTGGGGTGCAGCTGGACATCAGCAGACCCCTGTTGTCAATCATCCCACACTTACGGAGATGATGACAAAACAAAATCAACTAATCGCCACGCTGCTTACCCAGATGCAACAACTACAAAAGCAGATGCAAGAGCAGCAGGCACAGTTGTTCCGTCTCCAGCAACACCAACAAGAGCTCTCCCTTCAGTTAATCTACGGGGACTTCGCCAACTTTCAGAGATTGGTGAACGAAGCAACTATACCAGAAACCAGAGTAATTCCACCTCAAGCCCCAACCCCTGCCAAGCCACGAACCACCCTGGGAGGACCAAGCACAAGCATCCCACCCCAAGCACCGCCAGCCGGAAGGACACCAGCACAAGCTATCGGATACAAGAGGGACAGGAACGGCAAGCCGATTGTGTGCTTCAACTGTCGCCAAGGAGGCCACTACGCCATCACGTGCCCCTACCCCAAGCGGGCGCCATCCTCCATTTCGAACCCAGAGGGACCTACCCTAGTTCACCACAAAGAGAACCCAGATACAACCGAAGACACCCCCAAGTTAATCTCAATCAACCTAGATCCGGAGATCGCTTTGCCTATTTCTGATGTATCACCATCCCCTAATCCGGAGCACCAGTAGAACTCCGTCCCTTAGTTTTCCCGAGGTGGGATAGGATTGTAACAGCCCCAAAATTAAAAGGGAATAAAATAAAGGAAAAATAATATTAAATAAATTTCTGAATTTTGTTATTAAAGAAAATCCTAAAAGAGCCCTATTAAAGCCAAACAGAGACAAATATCCAAAATTTGGACTTGAAAATTTTATGGGATAAACAAGAGGCCAAGAAATATTTTTGAGAATTTTACAAAATTTTATCAACAGTGCTTCAAGCCTTAAACAAATAAACCAATTTCTGGAATTAAATTAATTAGAAAAAGTATTTAAATTCTTATTGGGTCAAAACCCTGAATTCTCCTCCAAAGGCCTTTCGGCCCAGCCCAACGCAGCCTCTCTCGCTGACAGGCGGGGCCGGCCTGTCGGCGCCGACCCCCGCCTCTCTCCTCTCCCGCGCCTCGGTCGGCCCCACCTGGCAGCCACCGCGCGCGTGTGCTCCTCCCACTGCCAACCCTGGCCCACCTGTCGGCCTCTTCCCTTCCGCTCGCAGCCGCTGACAGGTGGGGGCCACCTGTCAGCTTCGTCTTCAACAATGGAAGGGGATCTCCCCTTCCATTTCCGTCGGCCCCCTTGCCGATTCCTTCGCCGGCCGCCCGGATCCACGAAATCCAGCACGGGATCCTGACCCCCGTTCACCGGTGATCCGTTTCCCCCCCTTAGCCACGCGGTTTCGTCCGTTTGGAAGCCAATCCGAGAGCTATAGCAACCTCGCCGGAGTAGAATTGGAAACACTTCAGGTTTCCCTCTCTCCGCCTTCCTTTCGCGCTGCCGATGACCCCTATAAAGCCCCTGGCTTCACCGCTTTTCACCCACACCTGCATCACTCAATCCCCCACCATCCCGAGCCGCCGCCACCTTGTTTCGGTTTATTCCCTGCTTCGGCTCCGGCAACCCTTCGCCGGCGCCACAGGCCACCGCCGCCCTCGCCGTCTCCACCACCGGGATCCCCTCTGCGCCCTCTACCTCGGCCCCACCCCCGTTGGGCCGGAGCATCGCCGGAACACGTTGTCGCCGTCGAACTCCTCCGCCCCTCCACGTCGCCGATCACCGTCGGTCGCTTCTCGTCGCCACCTCTGGTACGACTGAGCTCCCCTTGCCTTCCTGGTTCCGTTTTAGGTTCTAGCCCGACCGGGTAACCCGCGCCACCACCGGAAACCCTCGCCGCCGCTCGGCCGGAGTCGGGGACGAAGCCCTCGGCTTCCCCCGTGCCGCGCGCGTGCCGGACGGGCTCGATGCCATGAGATCTGAGATGAACGGCTAAGATTAAAACCCGCTCGGGTTTAATCTGGGCCGTCCACTCGGTCAAAGGGGTATCGGGCTCCCTCAGCCGTCGATCGCCACTTGAACGCCCCGCTCCACTGGCGATCGTTGGATCTGGATCCAACGGTCCAGATCTGGCCGGTCCAGCGCACAGTGCGCGGGTTCATGGTGGACCTGGCTCACCGTGGACCCGCAGCTGTTTTTGGTTTAAATAAAATTCAGAAAAATAGTTTAAACTTCCAAAATTCATATCTTGTTCAAATTAACTCCAAATTTCACCATTTTAATTCTGGAAAACTTATCTTTTTATTCTCTACACTTTCATGCAATAAAAACAATATGTTTACTTGGCATATAATAATCTTATTAAATAATGAAGAGAATTCCCCTTTAGGGTTTAATTAATACTTTAATTAAATAATTCAGAGAAACCCTTAAAAATTTATAAATTAATTTCAGAAGATATAATGGCTCCATTTCACTATTGTTAATACAATAAAATGGAATTACCATTTTGTCCATGACATTTTATTAAATAACATTTCTAAGACCCCTTTAGGGTTTAATTATTATTTCATTTAAATAAATCAGAAAAACTCTTAAAAATTTATATATTAATTTTAGATGATATATTGACTCCAGTACACTGTTTATAAGCCAATAAAAATATAATAATTCACTTTTCTCATTTTAATTTATTTCCAAGGCCCTTTAAGATAAACGATTAATAATAATGCAACACTTTACAAAAATATCATGAATAGATTCAGAGGACTTAGTGACTTTATTCCACTGTTTTAATGCAACAAAAATAACATGTTCACTTTGCCCACTTTAATCCATTACTTAAGATTGCAAAAAACCCTTGTAGGATAATTAAGTAATTCATATAATAGAAGTTAAACACTTTATAAAAATGTCATGGCAACTTATATAATAACTTCAGCAAACTTAACAACTTGAGTTCACTATATTGAAATACAATAAAAATAGAATATTCATTTTACCCACTTTAATCTATTAAATAATATTACAAAGGCCCTTTTAGGACATATAATTAATGCATTTAAGAAGAAGTCAACCCTTTATGGAAATATCCTAAAGATTTATATAACAACCTCAGGTAACCTAATAACTTAAGTCCAGCATTTTTTCTACAATCATAATAAGGTTATTCAATACCTTTTTACTTCAACTTTGAAAAGGGAAAAATAAAACCCCCTTAGGAAAAATAATTACATCAAGTTATAAAATTAAGGAATCTCATTAAAAATTAATCTTAAATGTTTAAGTAACAAATCCCTAAAAGTTAAGACTCTATCTCCTTTACTTAATCCAACATAAACATGTATGTTAGTATGGTTGATTGTTTTGGATTGTTTATTGAATCTTTATTTACTTTTCCGTATCGAGAAGACTACGACGTCGTCGAAGATCCGGAGTTCTATCCCGAGGTTCCTCCTTCACCCTTTGCTGAGCAAGGCAAGTCATTGACCCTTCTGTGGAAACAGTTGATCATCATTGAGCCCATGTTTTAATAAATTATCGCTATAACTCATAGGTTAATATTGCATTAGTCAAATGTCAAGCCTTACACTTATAATTATTAGATCCCCGTCCTTGTGTGCAAACCCAAGCCATGCTTATTGAGCCTTAACTCCTTGTCACTCTACAAATATTATATTAGCTAGTGCCCAATGTACCGGCACGACTGCTATAGGATATAAATAATGAGTCGTAGTTAGATGGATTCTGGTATATGAAATACCCCGTTATTCTTGTCTCTAGACTCTGTTGGAGTTAGGTATGTTATAAGTATGGTGGGTTCCGGGTGCAAGCTCGGAAACTGGTTGGTCGCACCCGGGGCACTATAAGGACCGGTCTGCGGGATCTGTTGCAAAGCACTTCCGTACCAACCACAAGTCTAATGGGTAAGTCCTAACTGGAAGTGTGGAACACTCCGTCTCTCGGCACCATAGTGGAGGGGGCAAGGGGCAAGCCTGCGGGCGACTTGTACCAAAGGAGGCTCAAGGGGGGGTATGGTGGGGCACCGACGCGTCGGGACACCATATGAAACCTATAAGAGGGTGCTGTTGAGTCGGGGAAGACCATATGGAAGGTTTTGGCATGAGTTCCGTGAAATGGGTCATCTCGTTACACTTCGGTGTAAGTGATGAGTGCGTGCCTTGTGGGTACAGTGGTACATCTCTGATTAAAGTAATTTAATCTTTTCGAAAAGCCGAGCCCACGGTCAAGGGCGGGTTGTGTGACTACTCGCGGTTAGTTTACAATTGTGTGAATGGTTGAGTTATTCATGGCATGTAAGGACTGTTGTGCGAGGAGGTGAAACGTACTCCTCGAGTTAGAAGATGATGATGCATTCACATGTTTACTTTTCCGTACTAATAAATTGCTCACATTTAATGCTTACAAATATGCTGCTTCCGCAAAACTAGCCACTATCTCCCTTGTTATTATCTTGCATTATATTTGCATTCGGTGGCTTGCTGAGTATATTTGTACTCACCCCGTTGACTTACACCATCAGAGCCCGTCTACTACGAGGAGGATGAAGGTCTGGAGTAGCGACCCAGTCAAGGCGAGACTGGAAGGAGGCGTTCATCTAGGACCCTTGATTTTATCAGTTTCTCTTCACTTTCATTCACTTTTGTATTAATGCGGTCTACGAACCGTGAATGATTGCTTGTCTTGTACGTGGTCGTGTGATGAACGTCTTGTTTTATTGATTTTCTATGGAATTTCAATAAAGTCCTGATTTATTAAATCGGGGCGCGACACACCCGCTGCCAGCACGCCGCCCCGCCCACACATGCCCCATTCTGGCTAGGCCCCCGCGTGGTCGCACCCCCCTGCGGTAGGCGTCGGCCGTGTTCTGCTGTCCTGTACTGTTATGCTACGGTCGGCGTCGACCTGTACTATGCGCCCCTGCGTTTGGATCGGGCGGATAACAAAAGTGGTGAAGGCACGAGCTATAACTAAAAGTACAAACTAGTAACATGAATATGGTAAACTTCTCAAGTCTCAACATTGATATATATATATAGGGAAAATTACTCACATGCCATTATAATTTTCAAAAATTGCCTATATGTCACTGTCAGTGACTGTGGCGGCCCCCATCTGTCAGTGACACACCAATGACATATTGGCAAAGCGTAAAAATTGTAATGGCACAGAAAAAATTAACCCATATATATATTGCTTTGCTTATTGCTCAATTAATAATTTGTTGCCACATTCACTTAATAATTTGATGCACTATTGTTTGTTGAATTGGTTAATTGGTATACTTATTAATTAGTAATTACATATTTTATTATTTATTGTTTCTTATAATCTTATATTAACAATATGAATAAAAAACATTGTTCACTTACCATTCAAGTTCAAGCAATATAAAACACGAATGGATCTCGTTCTCACAATAATATAAGAATGAATAATGAGAACTTCATAAATCAAAAATAAATGTTGAACAAAAGTTAACTAAGTATACTAAAAAATCACCAAAGTGTATTGAACCATTTAAACTTAGCCCTTACGTTTTCGGTCTAGCTCCACAGCTGAAATTACATGATTGTTTAACATTATAATTTATTTATGGAATAACTTAAATTTGTATATGTGTTTATATACTCAACACTTGTACGTGCTTAATGGAACTTTAGTATACATAGATAAATTTCATATATTGATATATATGACAACATTAGAGTGTGTTTGGCTGAGCTGTATATTCTGAAAAAGCTATTGTGAGCTGTGAAAAAACTACTGTGAGTTGTGAGTTGTAGAAAAGCTAAGAAACAGTTTAAGAAGCAGTTTGGTTGGAATAACTGCAGATTTATATTTTGGTAGTTTACGATATTTAGTTACATTATTAATATGTAATTATACATGTAAATCATTTTAATCATGAAATTTTATAATGTTTATATTAAAATTATATATTTTTTAATTACACTAAAATGATATATTTTAATAAAATTTCTCTTTTTTTCAAATTTTACATGAACCGATAAGTTTTAATTGCATGGTAGGTAATAATAATTCAAAGTTGAACTCAGAAACTGTGAAATCTAGGTTATACCAGCTTTTAAATTTGTACTATGAGAATCAATCTGCAGATTACTGAAAAATTACCAGGTTCCGAGCCAAAAAACTGGTTGAAAAATCTGAACCAAACATACCCTAAACATGAAAAATGAGATTTTTTTGCTAGAGTTTACTAAAATAAAAATTACATCAGACAAACAAGCTGTTCTGGATTGCAGGAAAAAAAATCTGAAAATAAAGTTAGATCAAACTAGTAAAGTACATATCCCTATCACGCGGACTATCTAATGGAGCCGCTCGTATCCATGCCGAGTCCAAGACGAATCACCAAGCGACGACAGCACGTGCGGAGGCGCCCGGCGAACCCCTGCCGGCGCAGCGCGTCGCGGTAGCCGCGCACCTCGTCCACCAGCCACTCCTGCGCGACGGGGTCTCCGGCGAAGACGGCGAGAGCGCGGGCGAGCGCGGCGAACGCGCTGTCCTTGCGGTCGAGACGCAGCTCCGTCTTGGCGTACTTGGCGTGCACGGCGGGGTCTTCCGGGCAGGCCGCCACGGCCGCCTCGGCGACGGCGCGAGCGCGTAGGGCGCTGCCGTGCCGCGACTCGAACGTGATGTAGCTGCACCAGAAGCCGCCGTCCTTTCCGCCGCACTGCGAGCGCCACTCCAAGAAGAGAAACCGTGCGGCGTCGACGTTGCCGGAGTCGACCTCCATGGCGATCCAACCCCGGTAGATGGTGCCGTAGTCGGCGTGGCTCTGCATCAGCCCGCCGCGGAGCATTCTTCGCGCCTCCCTCATGTCGCCGTCCTCCCTGAACAAGTTCCGCGCCATCTCGCAACACCGCACGGCCCGGCCCCGCGTGCGCGCGTCGGGTCGCCGTCGACAGCGTCCAGGATCTCGTACGCCCGCCGGCGCCGCTCCACCGCGTTGTCATGCGCGCCGCCGCCGAGAATCCCCATATCGATCGCCGCGGCGCTGGATGCTAGCTAGCTAATCTAATCTGATTCTCTAGATCATATGATCCTTCGCAAAAGATACAAAATGAATTCACGTAATCTACACACGTCGTCACGACATGTCCCGATCTCCGGGGCATACACGAACACATGTTGAGGTTTTTGTATAAACTAGAAGGAATCTTTATAACTGGGGAAATATCTCGTGCAATCTGCAATCGTGCAATTGTGCGATCTGATGCATCCAATTAAGATTCAACGGTTACATATGAAACATGATACTTTTTTACCTTTTTCATATGTAACCGTTGAATCTTAATTGGATGCACCAGATCACATGATTGCACGATTACACGATTGGACATGATAATTCCACGTTTGTTGAAATTTCGTTACTCTAATAATGTTATATTATCATATTTTATTTAGTGTAATTATTTCATCTTTGGAAGTTCTCGTGTTTTTTTGTTCGTGTTCTCGATTGTCGAATGCGATTTGCTCAAGTTAACGTAAATGGTAATGGAATTAATTACCATATCAAATGATAAAAATGTATTAAATTACTATATTTTGTTTAGTTAACAAATGTAATATATTTTGTTTACATTATAGTGTTTGATTCATAAGTATAATATATTATGCTAACATAATCTGATATTAAATTAGTTAGAGTGTAATGGGTTGATTACTGGATTGTAATCTATTACGTGGTATCTAATATCAGCATATTCAAATCAAACAAAATCTAATGTAATTAATTTACACTGTAAATAGATAACAGTTAAAATAAACTCAACCTATCGTTTATTATGTACAGATAGATTTTATATGGCAACACCAAACATGAAATATGAGCTATTTTCGCTACAGTTTACAAGAAAAATAAAGATTAAACCACACCCCTATCACGCGGACAGAAGCCGCTCGTATCCATATGACGGGTCCGGGACGGCGGCCTCACGCATGCAGCGCCAGCACAGGCGGAGGAGCCCGGCGAACCCCGTCAGCCGCAGCGCGTTGCGGTGGTCGCGCACCTCGCTCGTCCACCAGCCACTCCTGCGCGGCGGAGTGTTTGGCGAAGACGGCGAGAGCGCGGGCGAGCGGCCGAGACGCAGCTCTGTCTTGGCGTACATGGCGTGCACCGCAGGGTCTCCCGGGCAGGCCGCCTCGGCGACGTCGCGCGCACGACGGTCGCCGCCGTGCCGCGACTAGAAGGTTATGTAGTGGCACCAGAAGCCACTGTCCTTTCCGCCGCATTGTAAGCCCCACTCCCAGAAGAGCGCCCGTACGGCGTCGACGTTGTCGCCGTAGTCGCCGTCCATGGCGAACAAACCCTGGTAGAAGGCGCCGACGTAGTCGACGTACGTGTCTCTGCACCTCTGCATCAGCCCGCCGCGGAGCATTCTTCGTGCCTTCCTCAATCCTCATGTCGCCGCGCGTCCTCCCTGAACAAGTTCCGTGCCATCTCGAAACACCGCATGCACGGCCCGGCCCCGTGCGCGCGCCGGGTCGCCGTCGGCAGCGTCCAGGATCTCGTACCCCAGACGCCGCCGCTCAACCGTGTTGTCATGCGCGCCACCGTCGAGTATCGATCGGCGCGGCGCTGCTAGGTCTCTTGCTCGATCGCCGGACGCGATTTGCGAAATATTTTCGGCCAAAGCGGTTGGAATTTGTGAAAGCTTATCTAAAGTTTATTTGATTTTGCGGGCGCAAAAGCGATAGCAGCCCTGAAAGTTTTATTAGTGAAACCTCACGTACTATCGTGCAAAAGTATCAATCTTAACAAACCGGTTTTGTAGGATTGAAAATGGGTCTAGGGATGGCAATTTTACCCGCGGATACGGGTACCTGACGGGCACGGGTTTAGATTCAATTTTGTGTTCGTGGGTTTGGGTACCTATTTGATTTTGGATCGGGTTCGGGATTAAATTTAAACCCACGGGTTTCGTGGGTTTACTCGATTACTTAAAATTATATAGAGTTCATCCATTTTCTATTCATTTCCCATGAGAATGTTATGTTGATATATGTTAAGTGATTTCATCATTTCAAATTATGTGTTGGTAATGTGATAATCTTTTATTTGTTGTGAATTTTTAATTATGTTTATGTTGTAATATAATATAATTCATGTAGAGTATAAACCGAACCCGCGGATTACCCATCGGGTTTCGGGTACCCGATGGGTTCGGGTTTAGTTTTGAACCCATAGCTTTCATGGGTTCGAGTTTACATAAGTTTTGCGGGTTTATTTCGCGGACAGATTTTCATCAAACCCATGAGTTTTAAACCCATTGCCATCCCTAAATAGGTCAAATATTATCCTATCCGAATCCGACTATATAGTAAGGATATGGTATAGTTTTTTTAAAAAAATCCGTGGATTTGGATCCGAATCCGAATAATATGGTGTGGATTCGAATTCGATTATGGTATCATAAAAAATAAAAATCCGACAGATGCGGATTACCAAAAATATTAATTGGATTATATGATCTAGTGTTAACCGGATAATCCGAATAATTTGGCCAACTTAATCACTTGTTCCGCACTATGGGCAATGCAACATGTCGTCCATAACCCCGTGGAGGCCTTTTAGGGCCACCGTCTCCTCCAAGATATCATAGTTCAAAGCATGGTAAAAAAAACCTTAACTAACATGTGATAAAATAGTCGGGTTCAACCCAACCAACGTTCAGTTTTGTTAGGCAAGAAGCTAGATGGCATGAGCCTAACACCCATGCACGCAGCGTGATCGATGTCCCTACTTCAATCTAGAGTCACATGCTTGAAGACATGTTGTAGCTAAGAATACGGGTAATTCTATCTACTTGTCACATAGTAATAAGTAAATCGTCTATAGCTAATGTGCTTCTCAATCTTCTTCAAAATTTTCTGAATGCCAATTGCATTAGTATCAATACATTTGACAAGTTTCATAAGATCAAGACCAACTTCCTGGTAAGCTTATTGTTGGGGAGAAATAATTCCGTCAGCAGTAGAAGCGGGATAACAAACCCCAAAGGCAGCCACGAAGCTCGTACATGCGAAGCCCACCGGGACCAGATGCCGAACCGTAGGACGGTCGCCCCGGACTACTAAAAGCGTCCCCTGGACGTGAGCCTCCGTAAAGGTCCGAAGCATCCAAAGGAGTGCCAAAGGTAGCTATTCTAGAAACCCTGTCGGGGACCGAGTGAGGACCCCCTCGAGAACATGAAGTCTCTGAAGGGGTCTTCCGAAGACAGTCCCGTTCGAAGGGCCAGGGCGGAGCTCCTCGTACCACGACAGCCTCCGTGAAGGTCCGAAGCCTCTAAAGGCATGCCAAAGATAGCTGCGCTAGAAGCCATGTTGGGGACAGAGCGGAGACCCCCTCGAGAACCCAAAGTCTCTGAAGGGGTCCTCCGAAGACAGTCCAATTTGGAGGGCCAAGACGGAGCTCCTCTTACCACGATGGTCTCCAGAAGACAACCACTAAAGTAAAGATATGACGACTATAGTGCTGGGTGACTCCTATTGAATGGGGTAGGAGGGCTCTGTAGCAATCGGGTCGTGACTAAGCTCACGTCAGGCCTATACGTGCACCGTCACTCTAATTAGACATTATCCCTACCTAGTCAGGTGTATAAAACTAGTACTGTCGTATCCCTATGGGGGCTAGGATACATGGTCTGTAGTGATGAATGTAACTTGAGAGTTAAAGGGTATTTTCCTCACGGGTTCCCTTCCTATAAATACCTATGAATATGCGGACTCTAGGGGGAGTCCTGTCGCGCCCCGATTTAATAAATCAGGACTTTATTGAAATTCCATAGAAAATCAATAAAACAAGACGTTCATCACACGACCACGTACAATACGAGCAATCATTCACGGTTCGTAGACCGCATTAATACAAAAGTGAATAAAGATGAAGAGAAACTAATAAAACAAGGGTCCTAGATGAACGCCTCCTTCCAGTCTCGCCTTGACTGGGTCGCTACTCCAGACCTTCATCCTCCTCGTAGTAGACTGGCTCTGATGTTGTAAGTCAACGGGGTGAGTACAGATGTACTCAGCAAGCCACCGAATGCAAATATAATGCAAGGTAATAACAAGGGAGATAGTGGCTAATTTAGCGGAAGCAGCATATTTGTAAAGCTTTAAATGAGAGCAATTTATTAGTACGGAAAAGTAAACATGTGCATGTGTATCATCATCTTCTAACTCGAGGGGTACAGTCAGCCCCACCTCGCTCAACAGTCCTTACGTGCCATGAATAACTTGAACATCCAAACAATTATAAACTAACTGCGAGTAGTCACACAACCCGCCCTTGACCGTGGGCTCGGCTTTTCGAAAATATTAAATTACTCTGATCAGAGATGTACCACTGTACCCACAAGGCACGCCCTCATCTCCTACACCGAAGTGTAACGAGATGACCCATCACACGGGAACTCGTGCCAAAACCTTCCATATAGTCCTCCCCGACTCAATAGCACCCTCTTATGGGTTTCATATGGTGTCCCGACGCATCGGAGCCCCACCATACCCCCCCTTGAGCCTCGTCGGTACAAGTCGCCCGCAGGCTAGCCCCTTGCCCCCTCCTCTATGGTGCATCAAGCCGGAGTATTCCATACTTCCAGTTAGGACTTACCCATTAGACTTGTGGTTGGTACGGAAGTGCTTTGCAACAGATCCCGCAGACCGGTCCTTATAGTGCCCCGGGTGCGACAAACCAGTGCCCGAGCTTGCACCCGGAACCCACCATACTTATAACCTAGCCAACTCCAACAGAGTCCAGAGACGAGAATAACAGGGAAATTCATATACAGAAATCCAGCTATCTACGACTCGTTCTTTTTAACCTATAGCAGGTGTGCCGGTACATTGGGCACTAGCTAATATATTTATAGTAGAGTGACAAGGAGTTAAGGCTCAATAAGCATGGCTTGGGTTTGCACACAAGGACAGGGATCTAATAGATATAAGTGTAAGGCTTGAATATTTGACTAATGCAATATTAATCTATGGGTTATAGCGATAAGTTATTAAAACATGGGCTCAATTATGATCAACTGTTTCCACAGAAGGGTCGATGACTTGCCTTGCTCAGAAAATGGGGATGGAGGAACCTCGGGGTAGAACTCCTGCTCCTCGACGAACTCGTAGTCTTCTCGATACGGAAAAGTAAACAATATATTCACATTCAATAAAACAGATAAAATTCACCAAATAAAGAACATACATTGTTGTGGGTGAAGTAATATTTATTATTCTGAGTCTTTACATATAATAGTGAATTTTAACCTTTTTAGGATTTTTCATAATTTATTTTGTTGGAATAATAATTTATCCTAAAGGGGTTCTTATTCATTTATTGATTAATAATATTTTGGGCAACAGAAACATACTGTTTTTATTGCATTAATGTGTAGAGAATAATGTTCTGGTTCTAACAAAATTTGAATGGTGAAATTTAGAGTTAAAATGAGCAAGATATGAATTTTTGAAGTTTAAACTATTTTCTGAATTTTTATTTAAACCAAAAACAGTCCCTGGTCCACGGTGAACCAGGTTCACCGTGAACCCGTGACTATTCGCGTGGACCCGAGCGATCTGGGCCGTTGGATCTGGATCCAGCGGTCAGATGCGAGGCGGGTGGGTTAAGTGGAAATGGACGGCTGAGATTATATCGCAGCGAAGGGGTACGCGTGGACGTCTGAGATCGTTCGGGGGTTTTAAGTGGCGATCGACGGCCGAGAGGCCTCGATACCCTTTTGACCAGATCCGAGGGCCCAGATTAAATCCCGGAGGGGTTTAATCTTAGCCCTCCGATCGCGATCGGACGGTCGCTGTGCGATCCGGCACGGCACGACGTAAGGGGCTCGTATCCCCCTTCGTCTCCGGCGACGGCGGCCTCGGATGCGATGGCGACGGCGGCGGCGAGCGCCTACGGGCATAGCTAACGGCAAAAATGGAACGCGGAGGTGTTGGGGGTCACGTTGGTACCTTTGGCGGCGAAGATGGGGGCTTGGAGATGACCGGCGGCGAGCGTAGACGACGGAGGGCGTACGGGTGCTCGACGGTGACGGCGGTCCGGCGGTGTCCACAGCCAACGGAGGGGTGGACGAGGTGGGGTGGTCGACGACGGTCCCGACGGTGGCGGCGGCTAGGGCAGTGGGGGTCCGAGGCGACGGCGATCACTCGCCGGAGGCAGAGCAGTGCCGAAACTCGAAGAAGAGGCGTCGGCGCTCCGGAAGGCTTCGGTTAGGGCTTAGGAGGTGTGGGTTGAGGGCGGTGGCCGAGGAGGGTTCTTATAGGGGGTCGCCGGCGTCAGAATGGCAGGGAACCGAGGGGATCCCGAGAGCTCCGGCGAGGGTTACCAAAAGCTTCGGGAAGCTTTCCAAAAAAGTGAAAACGCGTCGGCTATGGAAGGAAAGGGGGCGGTGGTGACCAGGGAAGGCGATCGGAGGGGATCCAAGGCGATCCGGCGGCCGGCGGCGAGAAAACAGAAGGAGATCGCCGGGGAAGGAAGGGGAGCGATCCCCTTCCATCGGAGACGATGGATCTGACAGGTGGGCTCCACCTGTCAGTGAGTGACGGAAAAAGAAAGGGCAGACAGGCGGGGCCGGGCGGTCAGAGGGCGCAAGGGGGCTGACGAGTGGGGCCAGACGGGGCGCGGGCGGGAGGAGAGAGGGGAGGGCGGCGCCGACAGGCGGGCCCCTCCTGTCAGTGGGTGGGTGGCAACGGGCTGGGCCAAAAAGGCCGTCGGGGGAGGTTTCGGGGTTGAGGCCCATTAAGCATTTCAATTCTTTTCTGATTTAAAATAATTCCAGTAATTCATTTATTTGATTAAGGGTTGAATCACTGTTGATAAAAATTTTTAAAAATTCCTAAAATTATATCTTGGCCTCTAGTTCATCTCATAAAATTTTCAAGTCCAGATTTTGAGTATTTCTCCCTGTTTGGCTTTATTTGGGTTCTTTTGGTGATTTTTTCTTTAATAATAAATTCAGAAATGATTTAAATAATATTTTCTTTTTATTTTATTCCTTTTAATTTTTGGGGTGTTACAATCCTATCCCCCTTACAGAGAATCTCGTCCTCGAGATTCGGATCAATCCTCGCATAGCTCAGGATGCTGTGGAGCCCACCTGTCAGTGAGTGACGGAAAAAGAAAGGGCAGACAGGCGGGGCCGGGCGGTCAGAGGGCGCAAGGGGGCTGACGAGTGGGGCCAGACGGGGCGCGGGCGGGAGGAGAGAGGGGAGGGCGGCGCCGACAGGCGGGCCCCTCCTGTCAGTGGGTGGGTGGCAACGGGCTGGGCCAAAAAGGCCGTCGGGGGAGGTTTCGGGGTTGAGGCCCATTAAGCATTTCAATTCTTTTCTGATTTAAAATAATTCCAGTAATTCATTTATTTGATTAAGGGTTGAATCACTGTTGATAAAAATTTGTAAAAATTCCTAAAATTATATCTTGGCCTCTAGTTCATCTCATAAAATTTTCAAGTCCAGATTTTGAGTATTTCTCCCTGTTTGGCTTTATTTGGGTTCTTTTGGTGATTTTTTCTTTAATAATAAATTCAGAAATGATTTAAATAATATTTTCTTTTTATTTTATTCCTTTTAATTTTTGGGGTGTTACAATCCTATCCCCCTTACAGAGAATCTCGTCCTCGAGATTCGGATCAATCCTCGCATAGCTCAGGATGCTGTGCCTTGAGTTCATCTTCTTTTTCCCATGTAGCTTCTTCTACCGGATGATTGCTCCACTGCACTTTGCAGAAGCGGATTACTCGACTCCTGGTGGTCCTTTCTTTGACTTCCAATATCTTGACCGGCTTTTCCACATAAGTCAGATCCTCTTGGACATCCAACTGCTGAAGATCCACTTGCTCCGTGGGGACGCGGAGACACTTCTTGAGTTGAGAAACATGAAACACGTCATGTACTCCAGCCAACGAGGGCGGTAATTCCAACTGATAAGCCACTTCTCCTTGGCGTCAGATAATGGGAAATGGTCCAACATATCGAGGGGCCAACTTTCCTCTCATGTTAAACCGTTGAGTCCCACGAAGAGGCGTAACTCGAAGATAGACATGTTCTCCTTCTTCAAAGGCTAAGTCTCGGCGGCGATTGTCTGCGTAGCTCTTCTGTCGCGATTGGGCTGTCTTGAGTCGGTCTCTGATGATCCGTACTTTCTCTTCAGCTTCTCGAAGAATGTCTGTCCCAAATACTTGGGATTCACCCGTTTGGTCCCAAAGTAGAGGCGTTCTGCACTTACGTCCATATAGGGCCTCAAAAGGAGACATCTGAAGACTGGCTTGATAGCTATTGTTGTATGAAAATTCTGCATATGGCAAGCTCTTGTCCCAAGTGGCTCCAAAATCCAAAACACATGCTCGAAGCATATCCTCTAGTATCTGATTTACCCTTTCTGTTTGTCCATCTGTCTGAGGATGGTAGGCGGTACTGAAATTTAATCTCGTGCCCATCTCCTCTTGGAGGTTCTTCCAAAACCGAGAGGTAAACTGACTTCCTCGGTCAGATACTATCTTCTTGGGCACTCCGTGAAGACATACTATCCGGGCCATATATAGCTCTGCTAGCTTAGGGCCACTAAAGGTCGTCTTGACGGCTATGAAATGAGCTACTTTTGTAAGCCGATCAATGATCACCCATATCGAATCATACCCCAGCTGGGTCTTTGGTAATCCGGTGATAAAATCCATACCGATCTCTTCCCACTTCCATTCCGGCACTTTAAGTGGCTGCAACAATCCTGCAGGTCTCTGATGTTCAGCTTTTACTCTTCTGCAGGTGTCACATTCGGCGACGAACTGGGCAATCTCTCTTTTCATGCTAACCCACCAATAGCGTTCCTTCAGATCCTGGTACATCTTGGTACTGCCGGGGTGAATGGAGTACAATGTCTCATGGGCTTCTCTTAGGATAAGAGTCTTTATTTCAGGTTTATCCGGCACACATATCCGAGTTCCAAACCATATGGTGTCATTCTCGTCCTCTGAAAATCCGGGGGCTTTTCCTTGTCTCATGTTCTTCTTAATGGCAGCTATATCCGGGTCCTCTGACTGAGCTTCACGAATCTGCTCAAACAGGACAGGTTGGGTCTCCAAGGTGGCTAGATATGCTCTGGTGGTCAATCCAAGATTTAAGTTTTCCATCTCCTTACATAACAAGGGTGCGTGTTCTTGAATCATCATGGCCGTGCAATATCCCTTGCGACTTAAGGCATCAGCTACCACATTTGCTTTTCCTGGGTGGTAGTGAATACCTAAGTCATAGTCCTTGATTAGTTCCAACCATCGTCTTTGCCTCAGATTAAGGTCAGGCTGTGTGAAGATATACTTCAAACTCTTGTGATCCGTAAAGATCTCACAGCGATTTCCAACCAAATAGTGCCTCCAAATCTTGAGGGCGTGCACTACGGCGGCTAATTCCAAATCATGGGTCGGATAATTCAACTCATGGGGTCTCAATTGTCTGGAGGCATAAGAGATGACTTTTCCATCTTGCATAAGAACACATCCCAATCCTTGGCGAGATGCGTCGCAATAGACATGGAAGTCTTTGCGGATATCTGGTAGGGTCAGTATAGGTGCAGACACCAAACGAGTCTTGAGGGTGCGGAAACTTTCTTCGCATTCAGGAGTCCATTCAAACTTCTCTCCTTTCTGCAACAACTTGGTCATTGGCTTGGCTATCTTAGAAAAATTCTCAATAAATCTTCGGTAATATCCGGCCAATCCCAGAAAACTTCGTATCTCAGATACGTTCGTGGGTGGCAACCAATCCGTAACTGCTTCTACGGTGGCAGGGTCTACTGCGATTCCTTGTGCAGAGATGATGTGTCCAAGGAACTTTACTTCTGCCGTCCAAAACTTGCATTTACTGTACTTGGCATACAATTGGTGTTCCCTTAACTTTCCTAAGGTTAACCGGAGGTGAGTCTCGTGCTCCTTATGGTCCTTGGAATAGATAAGGATGTCGTCTATGAAGACTACGATGAACTTGTCCAGATATTCCATGAATACCTTATTCATCATATTCATGAAGAATGCAGGGGCGTTGGTCAATCCAAAGGACATAACCGTACACTCATATAATCCATAGCGGGTCGTGAAAGCAGTCTTGGGTATGTCCTCCTCTCGGATTCTTAGCTGGTGGTAACCAGACCGCGGGTCGATCTTCGAGAATACCGTAGCTCCTTTGAGCTGATCGAAGAGATCATCGATCCGAGGCAATGGGTACTTATTCTTGATTGTTACCTCATTCAAGGCGCGATAATCCACACACATACGCTTTGCCTTGTCTTCTTTCTTCTCGACAAAGATGACGGGAGCACCCCACGGTGATGTGCTTGGTCTGATATAACCTTTCTTCTCGAGATCCTCCAACTGCTGCTTCATTTCAGCTAATTCATTGGCGGCCATCCGGTATGGTCGCTTATAAATAGGAGTGGTTCCGGGCACCAAGTCAATCCTGAATTCGATGTCCCTCTTAGGTGGCATCCCTGGTAGATCCTCTGGGAATACATCCGAGTATTCACTGACTACTGATATCTCCTCCAAGGTAATCTGATGTAGTCTTGTCCTTCCGGCCTTCATGCTGGGCATCTGGAATGTGACTATAGTCCCTTCTTCATTAGTCACCGTTACTTTTCTCTGGGCACATTCTATCACACCTTGGTGTTTATTTAGCCAATCCATCCCTAGAATGAGGTCCAAGCCTTGACATTCTATTAGAATGGGGTCGGCCCAAAATATCGTGCCTTGGATATCTACCCATATCCTTGGACTAAAGGAACAAGCGAGGGTTTGCTTTCCTGGGGTAGCTATCAGTACTGGCCTGGGTAGTTCACTTATGTCCAGTGCATTATTTTCCACAAAAGCAGTTGATATAAAGGAGTGGGTAGCCCCGGTGTCAAATAATACCACTGCAAGCGATGAATGAACCATAAACTTACCCATGACAATCTCTGGTGCAGCCTGGGCTTCTTCGGCGGAGACGTGGTTCACTTTGGCGCGGACGGCGGGGTTGGAGGTGACTCCTTGAGCTCTCTTGGGGTGGGGGCACTGGTGGGAGTAGTGTCCCTCTTGACGGCAGTTGAAGCACACCACAGGCTTGCCATGCCTGTCTCTCAAGACCTCCGGCTTCTTGGCCGGGGCGACTGGGGCGGTAGGTGCGACTGGAGCGGCACGAGGTTGGCTGGCTCCGGCGTTGGCAGCTGGTGGCGCCGGGCGATACACTGGCCGGGGGTGGTACTGTGGCGCTGGTGGAGGTGGAGCAAAGCGGGGTCTTTGGGCCATACCCTGATTCTGCCTGAAGGCAATCATGCGCTTCTTCTTCAAGTCGACCTTATTTTGTTGGGTTTCTTGCATGATAGCCTTGTTCACCAACTTCTGGAAGTTGGCGAAGTCTCCTGAGATGAGTTGTAGAGACAACTCGTCCTTCAGTCCCCGGAGGAACTTAGCCTGCCTGGCCGCATCCGTACGAACCTCTTCAGGTGCGTACCTGGCCAACCTGTTGAACTCATGCAGATATTCTGTGACAGATCTGCTTCCTTGCTGCAGATCTCTGAATTCTTGTTGCTTCTGAGCAACGATGCCGTCAGGGATGTGGGCGGCACGGAAAGCAGCTGAGAACTCTGCCCAAGTGTGGGCGTGGCCCTCGGGCAGAGTCTCGCGGTGGTTGTCCCACCACTCAGCGGCGGGACCATGCAGCTGGTGGGTGGCGAAGGCCACCCTCTCCTGCTCAGTGCAGGTCAGGAGATCGAGTTTCTTCTCGATCGCCCGCAACCAATCCCCAGCCTCCATGGGGTTGGTGGTGCTTGAGAAGGTCGGTGGGCGGACTCGGAGGAACTCCGAGAGCTGAGTTGCGGGAGCGGGAGCTGGTGTGGCGGGTCGGGGCAGCTCGGGCTGTTGGTGGAGGCGGAAGAAGTGAGCCTGCTGCTCTTGCATTTGCTGCTGCTGCTGCTGCATCTGGTGCAGGAGGGCTGAGACCAACTGGTTTTGAGTGGCCATCATTTCAGCCACGGTGGGGTGGTTGGCGACCGGGGCCTGCCTTTGTCCGGTGGCTCCCCATTGTGGCAGGTTGCCACTCTCCCCTCCGTTCTGAGGAGCGTCTGATCCCTGGGTGTTGGTCATCCTGGAATTTCCAATGTACACACATTTATTTTGGGTGAACTTCTTTATATTTATTTCAAAAGAATACCGTTCTTGCGGTTACACTTATTTATTTCCTCATTCATGCCTTATATTTTGACATGAATGTTGAATACAAGCAATCAAAATAAAAAGAAAAACAATCAACCGTAATACTACGTCTAAGGCAGCTCGGGGGACGGCTCGATCTCGGGCTCGTGGGAGACGGGCGGGGTCGAGGAACTGGATGGTCCGGCGGGTGGTGCACTGCGGGAGATCCTCTTGGGCCTCACTGTGGGAGTCTGAATGGGTTTCTTCCGGCGAGGCGGAAGAGGTGCGATCTCCTCTATGTCCTTCTTCAACTCTCTGAGCTGCTGACGAAGCTGGGTATGGACCATGGCGCCCTGGCGCAGAAGCTCATTCTGACGTCTCAACTCCTCTACCTCAAGGGTCAACAGCGGGCTCTGCTCAAGCTGACGACGGAGCTCGGCGTTCTCCCTGGTCAGGTTCTCCGAAGTGTGGCGGTAGAAGTCGATGGTGTCGTGCTGGCTGTCTGCGTCGAGGACGGCCTCTGTGTGGAGGTTGTCCATGGCCTCCAAAAGTCTCATCGTGCGGGTGATGGCGGAGCTGCTCTGGGTGAGGGGGCTGATGTAGATGCTGCGGTGACTCCCGGGTGTGCGCATGGGCATGAAGCGGTAGACGGTGTCGCGGAGGTGGCAGTCGTAGACCAGTCGAAGCTCGGAGAGGGACTGGAGAGCGGCTCGCTGGCTGGCCACCACGAAGGAAGGTCCTCCCACTCCATGGGTGTAGAAGGGTGGCTGCGTGGAAGAGGGGCGGATCACAACCGTGACCTCGCAGTAGCTCTCGTTCGCATCGGGAAAAATCCCGTGGAACGCAGGCTCATGGGGAAACCCCAAAAAGTCGACGAGTACGCGAAGCTCGCGGATGATTCCGGCCTCGTCACGAAGAGTCCCGCTCATGGTATGAACCGGCATCTACAAAAGAGAGAAAATTTTTGTGAAAATCTTAGAAGATGAGAGGATAAGTAATCTTTTGTAAAATATAGTGAATATATATAAGTCCTAAGGTCAGGTCTGTTTGGCTTCCTACAGTCAAGTCGGCTCTGATACCATCTTGTCGCGCCCCGATTTAATAAATCAGGACTTTATTGAAATTCCATAGAAAATCAATAAAACAAGACGTTCATCACACGACCACGTACAATACGAGCAATCATTCACGGTTCGTAGACCGCATTAATACAAAAGTGAATAAAGATGAAGAGAAACTAATAAAACAAGGGTCCTAGATGAACGCCTCCTTCCAGTCTCGCCTTGACTGGGTCGCTACTCCAGACCTTCATCCTCCTCGTAGTAGACTGGCTCTGATGTTGTAAGTCAACGGGGTGAGTACAGATGTACTCAGCAAGCCACCGAATGCAAATATAATGCAAGGTAATAACAAGGGAGATAGTGGCTAATTTAGCGGAAGCAGCATATTTGTAAAGCTTTAAATGAGAGCAATTTATTAGTACGGAAAAGTAAACATGTGCATGTGTATCATCATCTTCTAACTCGAGGGGTACAGTCAGCCCCACCTCGCTCAACAGTCCTTACGTGCCATGAATAACTTGAACATTCAAACAATTATAAACTAACTGCGAGTAGTCACACAACCCGCCCTTGACCGTGGGCTCGGCTTTTCGAAAAGATTAAATTACTCTGATCAGAGATGTACCACTGTACCCACAAGGCACGCCCTCATCTCCTACACCGAAGTGTAACGAGATGACCCATCACACGGGAACTCGTGCCAAAACCTTCCATATAGTCCTCCCCGACTCAATAGCACCCTCTTATGGGTTTCATATGGTGTCCCGACGCATCGGAGCCCCACCATACCCCCCCTTGAGCCTCGTCGGTACAAGTCGCCCGCAGGCTAGCCCCTTGCCCCCTCCTCTATGGTGCATCAAGCCGGAGTATTCCATACTTCCAGTTAGGACTTACCCATTAGACTTGTGGTTGGTACGGAACTGCTTTGCAACAGATCCCGCAGACCGGTCCTTATAGTGCCCCGGGTGCGACAAACCAGTGCCCGAGCTTGCACCCGGAACCCACCATACTTATAACCTAGCCAACTCCAACAGAGTCCAGAGACGAGAATAACAGGGAAATTCATATACAGAAATCCAGCTATCTACGACTCGTTCTTTTTAACCTATAGCAGGTGTGCCGGTACATTGGGCACTAGCTAATATATTTATAGTAGAGTGACAAGGAGTTAAGGCTCAATAAGCATGGCTTGGGTTTGCACACAAGGACAGGGATCTAATAGATATAAGTGTAAGGCTTGAATATTTGACTAATGCAATATTAATCTATGGGTTATAGCGATAAGTTATTAAAACATGGGCTCAATTATGATCAACTGTTTCCACAGAAGGGTCGATGACTTGCCTTGCTCAGAAAATGGGGATGGAGGAACCTCGGGGTAGAACTCCTGCTCCTCGACGAACTCGTAGTCTTCTCGATACGGAAAAGTAAACAATATATTCACATTCAATAAAACAGATAAAATTCACCAAATAAAGAACATACATTGTTGTGGGTGAAGTAATATTTATTATTCTGAGTCTTTACATATAATAGTGAATTTTAACCTTTTTAGGATTTTTCATAATTTATTTTGTTGGAATAATAATTTATCCTAAAGGGGTTCTTATTCATTTATTGATTAATAATATTTTGGGCAACAGAAACATACTGTTTTTATTGCATTAATGTGTAGAGAATAATGTTCTGGTTCTAACAAAATTTGAATGGTGAAATTTAGAGTTAAAATGAGCAAGATATGAATTTTTGAAGTTTAAACTATTTTCTGAATTTTTATTTAAACCAAAAACAGTCCCTGGTCCACGGTGAACCAGGTTCACCGTGAACCCGTGACTATTCGCGTGGACCCGAGCGATCTGGGCCGTTGGATCTGGATCCAGCGGTCAGATGCGAGGCGGGTGGGTTAAGTGGAAATGGACGGCTGAGATTATATCGCAGCGAAGGGGTACGCGTGGACGTCTGAGATCGTTCGGGGGTTTTAAGTGGCGATCGACGGCCGAGAGGCCTCGATACCCTTTTGACCAGATCCGAGGGCCCAGATTAAATCCCGGAGGGGTTTAATCTTAGCCCTCCGATCGCGATCGGACGGTCGCTGTGCGATCCGGCACGGCACGACGTAAGGGGCTCGTATCCCCCTTCGTCTCCGGCGACGGCGGCCTCGGATGCGATGGCGACGGCGGCGGCGAGCGCCTACGGGCATAGCTAACGGCAAAAATGGAACGCGGAGGTGTTGGGGGTCACGTTGGTACCTTTGGCGGCGAAGATGGGGGCTTGGAGATGACCGGCGGCGAGCGTAGACGACAGAGGGCGTACGGGTGCTCGACGGTGACGGCGGTCCGGCGGTGTCCACAGCCAACGGAGGGGTGGACGAGGTGGGGTGGTCGACGACGGTCCCGACGGTGGCGGCGGCTAGGGCAGTGGGGGTCCGAGGCGACGGCGATCACTCGCCGGAGGCAGAGCGGTGCCGAAACTCGAAGAAGAGGCGTCGGCGCTCCGGAAGGCTTCGGTTAGGGCTTAGGAGGTGTGGGTTGAGGGCGGTGGCCGAGGAGGGTTCTTATAGGGGGTCGCCGGCGTCAGAATGGCAGGGAACCGAGGGGATCCCGAGAGCTCCGGCGAGGGTTACCAAAAGCTTCGGGAAGCTTTCCAAAAAAGTGAAAACGCGTCGGCTATGGAAGGAAAGGGGGCGGTGGTGACCAGGGAAGGCGATCGGAGGGGATCCAAGGCGATCCGGCGGCCGGCGGCGAGAAAACAGAAGGAGATCGCCGGGGAAGGAAGGGGAGCGATCCCCTTCCATCGGAGACGATGGATCTGACAGGTGGGCTCCACCTGTCAGTGAGTGACGGAAAAAGAAAGGGCAGACAGGCGGGGCCGGGCGGTCAGAGGGCGCAAGGGGGCTGACGAGTGGGGCCAGACGGGGCGCGGGCGGGAGGAGAGAGGGGAGGGCGGCGCCGACAGGCGGGCCCCTCCTGTCAGTGGGTGGGTGGCAACGGGCTGGGCCAAAAAGGCCGTCGGGGGAGGTTTCGGGGTTGAGGCCCATTAAGCATTTCAATTCTTTTCTGATTTAAAATAATTCCAGTAATTCATTTATTTGATTAAGGGTTGAATCACTGTTGATAAAAATTTGTAAAAATTCCTAAAATTATATCTTGGCCTCTAGTTCATCTCATAAAATTTTCAAGTCCAGATTTTGAGTATTTCTCCCTGTTTGGCTTTATTTGGGTTCTTTTGGTGATTTTTTCTTTAATAATAAATTCAGAAATGATTTAAATAATATTTTCTTTTTATTTTATTCCTTTTAATTTTTGGGGTGTTACAAGTCCTCACCATCCTTGGCGACCAAACCGCAGATCGAAGGGTGGACTACGGCCACTCCGCCCCGTTGGAGCCACGACAAGTCAACAGCGTGCGGGAGCGCCCAGAAGACCAAGACCTCCAGCCCCAGCCCCCCTCCGAGCATGTGAGGGGCTCCACAAGTTGTCTGTGGAGAGGGCCGAGCTTGCCAAAGCGGAGGTAGAAAAGCTACTCCGAGCCGGAATTATCAGAGAAATCAACCATACGGAGTGGCTATCAAACCCCGTCTTTGTGAAGAAGAAAAACTCCGGCAATGGCGCATGTGTATTGATTTCACTTCTTTAAATAAAGCATGCCCTCGTGACCCGTACCCCATGCTTCGCATCGATCAACTGGTTGACTCCACAGCTGGCTCTAAGATCCTTAGTTTTCTTGATGCCTACTTCGACTACCATCAAATATGGTTGAAACGCAAAGACGAAGCTAACATTAGTTTTATCACTCTCTCCGGAGTCTTCTGCTATGTAAGAATGCACTTCGACTTGAGAAATACTAGGACAACTTTCTCTAGGTTGATTGCTAAGGCACTAGGTCATCAGATAGGTCATAACATCGAAGCATACATGGATGACATTGTAATCAAGAGTGCACAGAAGCACCAACATAGCTTATACATAGCAGAAACATTTGATAGCCTCCGAGCCAGCGGAGTCCATCTGAACCTCGAGCCAGAAACATATGAACGGGGCCAGTAGGGGGATGCCCACATGCACATAATCGATCTCCACCCCTCGAGGAACCACGGGGCACGGAGAAGCCCCCTCGAAGTCCTCTTAGAGCTGACCTGTTCGTCCGACTCCAGCATGTCAAACACCTCGACGTCGACTTCCTCCCTTGCCTCGACCCCCTCCTGGACAAGCGGAGGGTCAGAGGAGGCATTTCCTTCCAAGGTACCTACGAAATAAGCGAGTACTTGTGAGACAATGCAGGCAAATGCAGGTAGTGGGAGCTAAAAGCACAAGTTTGCGGGGAGCGGCTTACCGGCCCTAGCATCATCTGGCGAAGAATCCGGGGACCATACGACGTCCAGCGTCCAGAAGCACCATCCTAGAGAGTTCCCCAAATATTCGCGCAACGCAGCCGTCAGCTCAGTCACGACATTAGCGCTCCCGACCACTTCCGCTAGTGGGTCGGCTAGCCCCCGACGGTCGCGGTGTACCTCGTCGGGCTCGACCGAGAGTCGGCTGACGGTTCTCCGCCTACTTCTCCCAGAGTCAGATAACCTGTGGGTTGGACAGTGTCTCCTCATCCGCCTCCTCCACAATCGCGTCTATCAGAGGGATAGATGACACTTCGCTAGCCACCGCGCCCCCGGCCGTGACCCTGTCCATGATAGCATCCAGCACCAAGGCCTCGGGTTCGATGGCTAGCTCTCCGCTCAAAGTCATCTCCTCTGAAGAATCAAGGCGGGTGATGGCGATGGAAAGGCTTTTAGGCTTGCAGGTCGTCTTCTTCGAAGAGGGTGTCGAGGGGCCAGCTGGGTCTGCGTCCGCATTCCTCTTCTTTGAGACCAAGTCGGAGATGTCAATGTCCGGGAGCGATGGGGGCTCGACCCCTAGGTCGCCCCAAACACGGTTGCGTCGCTCCTAGGCCCCCACCAACTCCATTCTTCGCTTCTTCTCAACCGGAGTGGGGGCCCCGAAGATCTGCTCAATCTCCTGGATCACCTGCTCTGGGGTCATGGCTACGCGTGACCCTGTAAACACGAAGGTACCCTTAGTAAATACTCATCATCCGAATGAGACTATATTAACCCTTGCAGAGACAATGAAGTCGAAGCATACCGAGAAGGTCGGAGGACGTCTCTAGAAGCATCCCGTCCTTAACACTCTAGAAGGCGAGGGGCCACGTCGCCTTCAAAGGGCGGGATATGGAGTGAGACGAACTCTTCGGCCAGATCCCGCATGCTCATCTGCCGAGCTACGAGGTGTAAAAGCTGGATGCGGGCTAGGACCGAGCCTGCATCCACTGAGACATCGGCCTTCCTCCCATATAAAATCTGGCAAAGGGGCCCCATCAGCCCAAAGTCCGTCCCCAGTCGGAATACCATCTCTCATTAATGGCCTTCGCAAGGAAGGAGTCTGTGTACTCCTTCCGAAGCTAGAAGTTGACGCTCCCATATGCTAGAAGCATCGTGGAGCTGTTCGGCTTGTACTGCTTCTTCAGCTGGCATCTAGCCTCATGCATCTTCGAGAAGACCTTGGCCCTCCCCTCGCAGCCCTCTGCCCTCATGGCCCACTCGAAGACGGCCAAGCGAGCAACGGCGTTAGGAGATAGGTGCGACAGGTCCACGTTGTAAAAGTGAAGGACCTCTACCAAGAGCCCCGAAGCGGGGAACCTGAGCCCCTCCTCGAAGAAGGCCTCGAAGATGACGACCTCCCTTCACGCGGCTCGGGGATGGGCTCCCCTCCAAGAAGTCTCGCCTAGACGACGGGGTTGAGACAGTCTTGGACCGAGTTCTTCACCGACCCCTCCGTGCAGATGGACCTATCCAAAACCAAGGTCTACTCAATGTACTTCTCAGAGGGCGGTTGGAGGTCTCGAGGTCCGCTAGCCTTCACGGAACTAGATGCCCCAGCGGTTGCAGCCGCCACTGCCGCCGTCTACTGCTGGATGAAGTGAGAATCCACCACAAGGACGATGCTCTTTTTCTTCGTCATCTTTATCGAAATGCAGGTCTGAGTAGAGGAAAAAGACTGACGGTCGGGGGCGAGGGTTGGGAAGAGACGAGCGACCATGAAAAGAAGAAGCCAAATATGGGTAGAGGATCTAGTGACAACGGGGGACCACCACCTTTTATAGAGGCCTAAGGCTTGCGCGGCAAGTCTCTGTCACACCGATTCACATTCCCCCGAGGCCGACAAGTGGGGCTGCGGCGAGATGCATACGAAAGGGCATCCTAGGGACCGGAGAGGCTATGAGCGGGAACCCAAGCGATGAGGCGCCTTGACACCAGATCATGTCGGATCGAGTACCTCAACCGTCAAAGTCGCCCCAAAGTCAGATGAGAGGTTTGCTCGTCCTTTGAAATTCTGTTACGACATTATTTCTAGAGCATGCCCCCTTTCTCATTTGCAGGTCAATTGAATGGGCACATATGAGGGGCTACTGTTGGGGGGGATAATCCCGTTAGCAGTAGAAGTGGGATCACGAACCCCGAAGGCAGCCACGAAGCCCATACATGCAGAGCCCATCGGGACTAGATGCCGAACCACAGAACGGTTGCCCCGGACTACTAAAAGTGTCCCCTAGATGTGAGCCTCCGTGAAGGTCCAAAGCCTCTAAGGCGTGCCAAAGGTAGCTGCGCTAGAAGCCCCGTTGGGGACCGAGCGAAGACCCCCTCGAGAACCCGAAGTCTCTGTAGGGGTCCTCCGAAGACAATCCCGTTCGGAGGGCCAGGGCAGAGCTCCTCTTACCACGATGGCCTCCAGAAGACAACCACTAAAGTAAAGATGTGATAGCTACAGTGTTGGGCGACTCCTATTGAATGGGACAGGAGGGCCCTATAGCAATCGGGTCGTGACTAATCTCACATCAGGCCCATACGTGCACTATCACTTCAATTAGATGTTAGCCCTACCCGGGCAAGTGTATAAAACTAGTACCATCGTATCCCTATAGGGGCTAGGATACAGGGTCTGTAGTAACGAATGTAACTCGAGGGTTAAAGGGTATTTTCCCACAGGGTCCCTTCCTATAAATACCTTCCCCTCATATTATATAGCCACCTTCTCCCGAAAGCAAGAAATACAGCCATACAGCAGAGTTATTATCCATTCAGGAGGCTCCGCTAAAGGCAAATCCACCCACCTAGTCTAAGCCACTCAAACATGTCGGCGTAATCCTTTACGCCAACACTTATCATATATCAACAATGCTAGATATATCTATCTGTTCTACTAATATCGCCCTTTGCTTTCATAAATTCGCTATCATGTTTACCATCGTTCTTTGTTGCTCTAACAGAAATAGGATAATATTGGTGTAATATTGTGGTGTTGCCATGTGTTTGCTTGTAACAATTTGGTTAACCCGTATGTTATATAGTATTCATGTTGTAAATTTATAATCTGACAATCTTAATCCGTTTTTGACCTGAGTCTGCACCAAATCCGATATCTGAAATAATCTGCTCCATATTTGTATCCACGTGGTATCCACATTTATTCTGAATCTATTCAAAAAAATAGTTTATGATATATAACCATTATCCGTCCAAATCCGATTTGTTTCCATCCATGGTTTCACCCTCACAACTGGAAATTATTTTATGCTTAAATTGAGTTTCATTGCCTGCTCCTCAAATTTAGTATATATTATGTTTGGGTTTAAAGTTAAGCACACACATAATTATTTATCAAACTTGATATACACCGTCCACCTTTAGTTGTAGGCTTTTATTTATCAACATTGGGTTTATGTTTTGCCATTCCTGCTAGAAATTAATTTAAACAGAATCTCAAAATTAAAGGCTATTAATTATGTGGATTAATGTTAGCAAATCTCTAAATTTAGTTATGAAATTCAGTAGCTGGTAAAATTATTTGGACAAAACTAATTTTAACAAGTAAAACTAGTCGTTTTGAATGGTTAAAATATTTATCTTTAACAGGTAAAACATTAATCTTCAATCAATAAAACATTTAAAATAAAAAAGTGTAAAAATATTTGAAATGAAAGAGCGGAATATTTAAAATAAAAAGTGAAATATTTGAAATAAAAAATAAAACATTTTGTTCCCATATAAAAACTAATAAATATTAATATTTTAACATGTAAATTATTCGAAATAAAAAGGCTGAGCTAAACTACGCTGTGCGCCAAATGAAATTTCGAAATTATTTGAATTTTTTATAGTTGAGAAGTCCATGGGATTTACCCGATGTTGCGGTCGTGGTGGTTGCGCGGAGTCGTCCCGCTAACGAGAGATCTCGGCCGCTCGTACGTGATTGAACGGTCAGGATAGCGCTTGCCCCGCGTCAGCTTTAGGGACTCGTTAATCCCCAAATCCTATATAGCTTTCGTGCAAACCTTTTGAGGAAAACCCTAAACCAGAAGGAGGCGGCGGCGAACGCGGCTCGCCGAAGCCATATGCTCGTATGAAGAACCTGACCTTCTCCGGCCTCCTCGAACTTGTCGCCAGCGACGGCGATGACGACGGCGATGACTCCTCCCTCCCCTTGGAGGGGCTGTGCTGCCCCGACGACCCCCTAGACGAGGTCATCACCTTGCAGGACGCCGAGCTCGGCATCGACGATATCTGGGCGTCGCTCGAGGATGACGATTCGGCGTCACCGCGGCTTGATGATCAGACCCGCGGCGGCCGTGGCGGGGACGACGGCGCGGGCGGCAAGAATGCGGAGGGGGACGTGGGCGGCTCTGCTGGCGGGCGCGCTGCGGGGGGCGAGGTGACCGTGCCTGGCCGTGGCGACGACGGGCGCGGCAAGGACGACGCGGCATGCAAGACCGCGGCGGAGGGCATGGGCGTTGACGCGCCGGCGCCGGCAGAGGTCGCGGTTAGCGTCCTCGCCAACGCCAGCGCCGGCTTCAATGGCGCGAGCGCCCATGCTGCTGTCCCGAAAAAACCGGCTGGCGCTGTTGCCGGATGTTGGCTTTGACGCGGCGACCGCGGGCGCGGTTGGCGGCATGAGAGCGCCTCGCTCTGTGCCCGTGCCCCGAAACGAAGTTCCGGCTTTGCCGGATGTTCGTGGTACAACGCCTGGATCTTTTTCGGCAGGCCAGCGGAAGCATAGGCTGCATAGCTTACCGCCGAGGGCCGTGTCTGGGACTCGCTCGGCCGGCATCCTCCCGAGGTGGACCTGGCCGGCCGGCACGTTGCAAGCTCAGGCCGCACGCTGCAAGCGGCTTCGTAGCCGACGAACGGTCATACGCAAGTCGGCGTGGCTGTCGCCGGACTCGCCGCTCTACTTTGTGCTACGTGCCGTCCACCCTGTGCCGGTCAACATCAGCAGCAACGGTGGCGGTGGCGGCGGTGGCGGCGGCCGTGGCGGTGGCGGTGGCGGTGGCGGTGGCGGTGGCGGTGGCGGTGGCGGCCGTGGCGGTGGCAGCTACCAGCAGCGCGTGACGGGGCGCAAGCGCAACAGGAAGGGGCCGGAGCACAGGAGCTGCAGCCATTGCCACACCTCGGAGACGCCGCAGTGGAGGATGGGGCCGAACGGGCCGGGCACGCTGTGCAACGCGTGCGGCATCCGGCACAAGATGGGCAAGCTGCTGCCGGAGTACATGCCGACGACGAGCCCCGCCTTCAACATCGGCACGCACTCCAACCGCCACAGGAAGGTGTTGATGCTCAGGGAGAAGAATATGCCGAGTCAAGCTAACTGATCGAGATGGCCTCTCTCCTTCGCAGGCCGCCGGCCGCTGCAACCGCCGGCGAACTCCTGTATGATATGTGTACCATCTAGCTACTAGCTAGTTAGCTATGCCATGGAACGGTGACTTGTTATCTTAAATAAGCGTATGCCGCCTAGATGTTTTTGATTCCTGGATTTTAGTTCATGATCAGTTCATGCATGGATACTTTTGCTAGCATGTTCAATTAATCTATTCTTTCAGTCCATGAGCTAGATTTGTTATTCTATAAAATATCTTTTTCCGTATCGAATTACAACATTAGAACATCAACAATGTTAAAATAAGTAAATGTCTAGCAGAATTTTTTTTTATCTTAGTATTAGTTTCATACATCGGAGGATACCGATCTCTTAAACTAAACAATAATACTTTTTATAGTTTGATAGTTACCGATTCGATAGAACATGTATTTATTATATTTTATTTTAGTAAAGGTCTCGCCTCTAACAACGTAGATTGCAGTATTTTTTCTAAGAAATAATTTTGCTTACCTATATATCGAAATCTATCTAGTGCTAGTTCTAAATCACTATGGATGCTCTTATGTCCTAGGATCTAGGCCTATTATAATATAATTCAATGATTTGGTAACTACATTCTTGCCTATCAAGTATCAAATAATGATCCCTCTCTTTGTTCTTGCAACTTGGAATGAATTTCTCATCTGATCATGCATGCAACAATGATTGTCTTGTTAGCATACCAATCAAAACCGGCGCCCCAATGCTTGCACATCTTTCTGAATATATCATCTCCCTTCACCATTAGTTATAGCTTGACAGTTTGTTTCCATCCCTACAGTTTCTTATTAATTTCTCTACCAAATTTATGTACATTATCAATACCCTGTTTTTCACATTCCATTGTTTCAACTTCAAGTGATTCTTTCAACAACACACACACATATATATATATATATATATACTTAGCTCAAATCAACGTGGATCATTCATTCTATATGATCTAATATTTGAGATTTGAATAGGGTGGCCTATACATTTAATTTGAATGGTATATGCGCGTGCGTGCTGGAGAATAACAAAATCTATATCTTTGTGGGCACACATATTATTACATCAAAATTTCCCGCGCATGCATGCGAGATCCATACCCTCTCGTTTTTCCCGCGCACGCATGCAAAATTTCCCGATGGACACAAGTTTGGGTTCATTTTTGTGCACGTGGATTCGCGGGTCCGAGTACCCAGTTTATTTTCGGATCGGAGACGGGTTTAGATTTAAACTCGCAGATATACGTGGGTTTACTCTATTACTTAAAATTACTCGGTTTTCTCATTCCTTTCTCGTGATAATATTACGTTGAATGATTTAATCGTTTTAAACTATATACTGTTATGTACAAATCGCTATGGATAATTAGGAACATTCCCTTCATGAAAAGATTGTCCTGGTTTATGTCGTGTTCAACCGAATGAACTAATGTGGAGATTTATATGGTACGAGTAGAATTGATAAATAACCTCTTTTATATGGAGATAATATACACAGATCATTTACAGCATCAGAAGACTTGAAATAAATTTAAGTTGTTTTGTAGCTTCTGCATGATACTCTATGTTATTATGAAGAGAGCAATGTTGGTTTGGTGTTATGAAAGATCCATGTGAAAAACATATGCTTTTTATTCCTATATTGCCGCTTGAAGCGTCGTTAGACAATGGATCATTGTTGCTGGCAATGCAATAGCATCTTTATACGCACGCTGATAATGTTGTGTTTGTCGTGGATTTTTAATTACATTTATGTTGTAACGTAATTCACGTTGAGTATAAACTAAACCTGTGGGTTACCGTCAAGTTTGGGAACCTAATAGGTTCGGGTTCGAGCTTAGTTTTGAACCCATAGATTTACATGTTCGGGTTTGCATGCGTTTTGTGGGTTTGTTTCGGGAACGGGTTTTCATCCAACCCATAAGTTTTAGACCGTTGTCATCACTAGCGTCGTAAGATCAAAATTGTGAGAGAATCCATACTTCCGTTTTTACGTCATCAGATGTATGATGTCCCATTCCTTTTTATTATTATTGTCCAAATAATACTAGTGGGAGCTAAAGCAATATCATATAGCGTGCTCATCTCATCTACTGTGCCCCCACACCCCACCCAATCCCGACCCACTATTCCACGTCGGTGTAGAATAGCATTCTACACTCGTAGTGTAGAATAGCATTTATATATATATATATAGCGTGTAGAATATTATTCTACACCGACGTAGAATGGTGGGTCGGGATTGGGTGGGGCGTGGGGACACGCTGAATGAGGTGGGTACGGTTGGGTTGATCAGTGTAGAATAACATTTTACATTCATAGTGTAGAATAACGTTCACATGTTGTGTGTGTGCGTGTGTGTGATTCCACGTCGGTGTAGAATAGCATTCTACATCCGTACCCGTGGTGTAGAATAGTATTTGTATATATGTGTGTGTTGTTTTATGTTTAAATTGCTGTTGAATATTGGTAATAGGAAGAAACGTATCTCGATCAATGCTATTCACTGTAGCTTAACTTTTAGTGAGACATCTGTTTTAGCTAGTTTGACAGACTAAAATATCCTTATTTTACCATTGTAAACTAATATAATAACGTAAGAGAAGATACGATATTTCATAGTACAATGAATATGCACATACTATTATTTTAGATTCGTTGTACTATATTATATAACGAAGAGAGTAATAAATAGAAATATGTAAAACAATTAATCAATTTATAATTTGACATGGATGCAGTAACAAAATTTAAATATGTAAGAGTTTGAGGGAATTAAGTCAAATGTATCTTACCTACGGGACCAATGAATTTAAAAAAGTTTCGTTTTTTTACAAAGAAAAAACGTTTCTAATGGACAAAACATACTACTATACCGTGTATTGCAATGTTCAAATTAGGATGTAATAGTACAGCATTTTGGATAAGAACTTTGAATTCGTTACCATGCAATCACATCGATTTCCCATTGCATTCAAATACAAATTCGGATATTGAAGCTACAATCCACTTTATTGGATCGAAAAAAACCGAAACATGTCTGAAAATCTTGAATCCTATCAATTGGTAATGAAATATTCAAACAGTTTCTTGTCTCTTGTTTTGAATTGATGTGTTTTTGATTCAATCTCGATGAACACGGGAAGAAAGCAGTGCAACCTTACGAAGAATTCGGCTAAATTTAGCAAACGGGAGAGCAAGCGTCTCTGTTCCCCGGAAGTCGCTGCCATGCCATACGATTTGCCACTGCCATGCAATGAATCGCCAAGAACCATGAGCCGCGAGGACGACGGCGAGGTGTCCTTGGCCGCCGCCGTCGAAAGCTGCGACCTTGTCTCGGATGCCGGCGCAGAGGAGGACGACGACGAGCGGAGTGACAGGCCGGAGCCATTCTTCCAGTCCGTCGACAGAGTGGAGTTCTCCGATGCGGTGCGTGTCGTCGATGACGACGACCCTGTCTTCCCTTCCGGCGATGACGAGGGAGGTGACGACGTGCGTGTCTCCTTTTCCACTGCTGTCGGCGACCACCTCCGTGAGGACCAGGCCGACCTGGATGACGACGAGGAGGAGGATATGTCGAGGTATGACTACGGTATGTGGATGGCGGCCGAGCCGATGTCCGTACAGGAGCGCCGCCGCCGTCTGCTCCAAGGGATGGGGCTCACCAGCAGCATGGACCTCCTCCGTGGTCGCAGCGCCAGGGCGAGGTCGATTCCACCCCACATCCCGCGCTGGGCGTCGAGGCGACAATCGCAGAGACCGAGCACATCGACGGCTGCGGCGGTGGACGCGACGCCCGTCGAGACCGTGAAACGGCAGCGGAATGCCGTCCTGACACGGTGCCGGTCTGACAGCCGCCTCGCCGTCCGGGGAGGCGGCGCGGCGAGGAAGCCGCCGTCGTTCCGCCGCGTGTACTCCGTGCCGCACTCGCTGCACGGCTCGCCGGTGCACAAGGCTCTCCGCCCGGCCGCGAGTTTCCCGCTGCCGTCGTCGGCTTCCAAGGATGGCAGACAAGACGAGGGCAACTGCAAGGAGCTCTTGGTGCGCGGCCAGCCGGCAGACGGCTCGTGGGGCGCGCTCAGCGACCTCCGGACAGGCGTGCAGCTGAGCATAGACGAGTTCGAGCGGTTCATCGGCTTCTCGCCGCTCGTGAAGCAGCTGATGCGCCGTAGCCAGAGCCAGACGGTGGCGGCCGGGGTGGTGAAGGGCGACACGAAGCCGGAGAGGAGGAAACCCCGGTGGTTTAAGAACATCAAGCTCGTGGCCTCGGTGGCCGCCCTCATCAACGAGAAGGATAAGGACGGCAGCGGCGGTGGCAGGACTTCGTCGGCGAAAGAGCCCGTGGTGACCATGTCCAAGTCAGCGTCCGCCAGCGCCACCATGGCGTCATCGTCGTCCGAGCGGCTCAAGGTGCACAACTACGGCAAGCTGAGCAAGGAGCTGACGGGGTTGTACCTGCGGCAGGAGGTGCGCGCGCACGAGGGCTCGATATGGACCATCAAGTTCAGCCCCGACGGCCGTTTCCTCGCCAGCGGCGGCGAGGACAGTGTGGTGCGCGTCTGGCGCGTCGTGGACGCCGACGCCTCGTCGTCCGCCGCCGCGAAGGAGCTCTCGCCCTCTCAGTTCCTCCCACCTCTGGCCCCCGGCGCCAGGCAGGTCAACTGCGCCGGGGCTGGCGGCGCAGCTGTCCAAGAAGGTGCGTGTGCGGCGCGGGAAGAGCGGCAAGCACGTCCTCCCGGAGCACGTTGTCGTGCCGGAGACCGCGTTCGCGCTCGCCGACGAGCCGGCATGCTCCCTCGAGGGCCATCTCGACGACGTGCTCGACCTCGCTTGGTCCAAGTCCCAGGTAGCAAACCCCCTGGCCGTGGCCCCTGCAATAGCCATGACCAGAGCTTCTTGTGACATTGTCTTCTTCCACGCTGCAGCAGCTTCTGTCGTCGTCCATGGACAAGACGGTGCGGCTCTGGGACGTGGAATCGAAGGCGTGCCTGAAGCTGTTCCCGCACAACGACTACGGTGAGCGTTCGATCAAAACACACGCCGTCCTCGGCAATGGAGATCTTGATCTGATCCATGGCATTCATGTCCGTGGTGGTTGGCACTTGGCAGTGACCTGCATCCAGTTCAACCCGGTGGACGACGGCTACTTCATTAGCGGCTCGCTGGACAGCAAGGTGCGCATCTGGAGCGTGGCGGACCGGCAGGTCGTCGACTGGAGCGACCTCGACGACATGGTCACCGCCGCCTGCTACACTCCTGACGGCCAGGTACGCCGTACGCACGCACATCTACACCAACCTATCACCTCCATGTCGGATTCAACTAGCCCAACGCCCCAGCCATTGATGCTGCTTGATGCATGTGTTGCAAGGCCGCCATTATTGGGTCGCACAAGGGGAGCTGCAGATTCTACAAGACAACAGGTACACTTACACAAATTCTTGCAAGCTGCCTAAAATTAATATCCAGTATGCTGTTTGATCGATCGTTCTGGTGTCCATTTGATTGACAGACTGCAAGCTCAACCAGGAGGCTCAAATCGACATGAGCATCTCCAAGAAGCGCAAGTCGCAGGCGAAGAAGATCACCGGATTCCAGGTGCTGACAAAATTGCACAAAGTCTGTGAAGAGAACAAATCACTAATGTGTTGTGATTGTGCAGTTTGCACCGGGGAACCCGTCGGAGATACTGGTGACGTCGGCGGACTCGCAGATCAGGGTGTTCAACGGCATCACCGTGCTCCAGAAGTTCAAAGGTACGGCAATGGCGGCTCACGCCCGCACCCGCGTCGCGTCGCCGTGTCGAGATCAGCGTTTGCATGCGCAAAACCCCCACGGCCCAAAGGGAACTTGTGTTTCTTCCTGCCAGGGTTCAAGAACACCAGCAGCCAGATCTCGGCGTCCTACTCCGCCGACGGCCGCTACGTCGTCTGCGCCAGCGAGGACTCGAACGTCTACGTGTGGCGGCGCGCCGCGCCGCCGGGAGCCGGAGGAGGAGGTGTCGGCGTCAAGGCGGCCAAGGCAGTGGCGCACCAGCCGCGCCTACGAGTGCTTCTCCTGCAAGGACGTCTCGGCCGCCATGCCGTGGCCGCGGTCACCGTGCCTACCGTTCGGCGGCGGCGACGACGAAGCCCGCTCGGCGTCGAGCGTGCGCGGAGCCGTCGTCGGTGGCGACGCGTCGCGGAACCCCGCGTACCACCACGGCGGCAGCGTGCCGCAACGGCCCAAGTCCGGGCCGATGACGTACTCCGGCGCGCATCGGCTGGGCGTGCCCAGGGAGCCCTCGTTGCGGTGGCACGGCGGCGCGGACGGAGGCAACGCGTGGGGGATGGTGGTGGTGACGGCGAACCTCGCCGGCGAGATCAGGGTGTACCAGAATTTCGGCTTGCCTCTCAAGACCAAAGGCCAGGCCAATCTCTTCCACTAGCAAGAGTGAGTGAGTGAGTGAGTGAGTGAGTGAGTGAGTGGAGTGAGCGAGCGTGTAACACGGTTGTGATTTGATTTTTTATCAACTCTCATGTTTGGTTGTAAGTAAAATGTGATGATTTTTAGCACCAAAAGAATTATACTAATTCAGTTTATTAGTTTAGAGTTTAGAGTACAATTAATTAATTAATTAATTAATTAGACTAACTTATTATAATATATGTCGGGAGAAATAATCCCATCAGTCCTGTTATTATCGGGATTGCTCTGAAGGACAATATTCGGAGTGTAAAAGGTGCGAAGCCTCCTGTCGCCACTGCGATACTTCGAAGGAGGGAGCCCGGAGCCATCGTATTGGCTCCGAATCTCGTACATAAGGAGGAATTCGGAGCATGCAATCATCCTGGTAGCCCCGCTACAAGGACGCCTCCTGGAGGTCCTAGTTCCGAAGGGGCGACGCAAAACAGGATAAGACATTTGTTTTATCTAAGTATTCACATGTGTATTTACCATTTTATCCCTACAGGGCCTTATAAATAGATGACGGTTGTAACTAGAAGATAAATTAATATTTCCTTATTAGATTTCTGCCCATAAATATTCCTCTTTTCTACTGAAACGAGGACATCTATTCACATAACACGAGACACTTCGAACTGATCTAAGACTATTATTCTTTTCGGAGGCCATTTTCAGCCCATAATCAGTCTTTCCACTCAATTCCCTTCAAGCTCATTCGAACCTAATCTTTTACGCCGACAATCTGTATTTTATATTCTAATAATCTGATAAGCCATTAAAACCTAGCATTTTCAGCTAATTACTAAAACATACATTACATTTTGATAAAAATTACCCGTATTATTTCATACTCAAACTCCCTTCATGTCCAAACACTTTATTTCAAGTGTATTACAATTTTTTTTTGCCATCCAAATATAATAGTAATAATCCATGTTGTCAAACAATCCATAGCTTATTTTTTCCTACATTATATCAGATCATCTGTTGAGTTTTCAATCTGTAGTCAACCATGCTAACCGAATTGTTTTGTGTGCCAACAAATGTGGAGAGGTTGAACAATTCCTCATAATAACACTGTTCTTACCTACTGAAATTTTATTCAATTCTGCCGCGTGGAGCATGAGCATGCATCATAGTGTTTCTCTAGTCCCAAAGTCAAAACGGAAGCTCAGTTCATGCTTGGATGTTTCTTCCAGTTTCAGAGCATATAAAATTTAACTACATATAGATGTAATTCGGGTGAAAGGAGAGATCGATGCATGGGAAATTCAGCAGCTGGATGATTGGTATATATGCAATATGTTTGGTTGGCAATTACTATATTGTAATGTGAGAGTGAATTGTGAATGTGATTTTGTTGTTGGATGTGGATTTGTGTGAATGTGGAATGTTTTGGATGTGGATGTGGATATGTGATTGTGTATTGTTTTGGATATGTGAATTTGGATGTGATTGTGTATGTGGATATGAAAATATGGTTGAATGTGAGTGGGAATGAGAGAACCATAGAAAACAAAAAAATCCATGTAACTTTCATCAGTTTTACCACAGCGACGGAAGTTAGCTGTTTTCGGTCAAGTCAGCAGAAACAGCTAACTTTCGTCGGCCAGAGGCCGACGGAAGTTACGGATTCTACTAACTTGGCAAAATACCACGACAACTTTTGTTGGCCACGTGGAGCCGACGGAAGTTAACTAACTTCCATCAGTCTCCGATAGAAGTTAGCCAACTTCCGTCGAATCGCTTCCGTTAGGATTTTGTCGACAGAAGTTGGCTTCTTCCGTCTGGAAAAGCCTTACTTCCGTTGGCTTTGTCCAACGAAAATTGTTTGGATTGTTATAGTGATTCCATGGTATCAATACAATGATCACTTGACCTATACTATACATACTTGATTAATTTGCTCTGATAATCCTGATATCCCTTTATCTCGGATCATAAAACTAATCAGAAGGTGTATTGTGACGCAACTTTAATATAATTTGCCGGCCATGACATACACCAAGATCATATGATATGGATTAAGATTAGCGTTGACATCGTAGTTGACAATGCACCACACTTGCTATCATCTCAAGTCATATTTGCAGAATTTTTTGTGAACATAGCAATGTGGAACACCTAGTGTATGTATCATAGTCAAAATCGATTAATTAAGTTCTACCGGTAATCTCCCTCTGATCACAAACACATGGGATATATTAGTTGAGTGCACATGCGTTGTAACGAGAGGAATTTACAATAATAAAAGAACATTACGTCACCATGTGTTAATAACAATAAGAACACACATGTCAATGAGAAGAATTATGGTGGTAGAAGATTCACTGCCCACCGCCCACTACGGAAACAGAGAGATTGTCAACCGTTAACTTCTTTGCCGAGCCTAATCTATTAGGCACTCGGCAAAGATGATTGTTTGCCAAGTGTCAGTCAAAAATATTCGGCAAATAATTTCTTTGTCGAGTGCCCAAAGTAAAGACATTTGGCAAATATTTCAACACTCTCGAAAAAAACGATGCAGGTAGGGTTCTTGACAGCAAACACTTGGCAACCATGATAGAGAAAATGTTGGACTAAATAATTTATACAAAGTTGTGATGCATGCATGCATGAGCTCCTATAATTGAGGCAAAGATCAATAGCTAGCTTTGGTTGTACACGGCCTCTTCTCTGTCCCTTGCATTGACCCTTCACAGATTCTTTAATCACAATAATCCAAACAAAAAACAATTGCATCAATCACAAGAACCAAAGCTAACACCGGCCAGAGAACGAGATGCTCTCGCGTCTCGAAACTCCAAAGTCGCTCCTTGAATTAATTGGAGCTAGCTAGCCAGCATCATCCACACACAGGGAATAATATGATCAATAAACAATCGTTTGACACAACTTGTTCAGTTATAAATTGCCCCCTACGCCATACCAGCTGCTTTCAAACCACTTCAATTCATCTTTTGCACTTGTGCTAGCTAGCTACCTTGCAAGCAAGAAGAGCTGTTTTTCGCAGCAATGGCGATCCCGGTCATCGACTTCTCCAAGCTCGACGGCGACGAGAGGGCGGCCACCCTAGCGGAGATCACCGCCGGGTTCCAGGAGTATGGGTTCTTCCAGGTAATCCATATGCATGCACACACATTTGCAATAATCCAATGTTAAGTTCAGTGGGTGGGGGGTGGATGATGCATGTAGCATGGGATCTATCACTCATGTGATGATATATGCATGCTGTGATGTCATGTGACAATCCATGATCAGCTGGTGAATACTGGCATCCCTGATGAGCTGCTGGAGAGGGTGAAGAAGGTGTGCGGCGACATCTACGAGCTCCGTGAGGATGGGTTCGAAGAATCCAACCCCACGGTAAAGGCCCTCGCGCGCCTGGTAGACCAGGAACGCGAGGAGCTCGTGGTGAGGAAGATTGAGGACATGGACTGGGAGGACAGCTTCACCCTCCAAGACGACTTGCCCTGGCCCTCCAATCCTCCAGCCTTCAAGTGAGTCCCCATTTGTAGTTACAACGAGCTTGCATTTTTGTATTAGATTGTTTGTTTCAGTTTTTGACGGCTACAAATGCTATTATAGAATTTGAAGCTGAAATTAACGGTTCAGATTCTACACCTAGATTGTAAGAATTAGTAACTTAACCGTAGAATCTGAAAATGAACTAGAATAAAGAAGTCAGAAAACACTAACTTCTCTAGATTCTTTATCACCTAGTTACTTAGACTATCTAGCTAGTTAGATAAGTAGATATTCAGACTGGCTAAGTTATTAAGAATCTCCGGCTAAAACAAACATGCACTATAAATCGATTTAAAGTCAAACTAAATGTATTTAAATAAAATATATGTTATTAACATCTATAATATCATATACACTATAAATATGGTATGTTTAATAAACTAATTTGATGTTGTAATTATTGATATATATTATGGGAAGATGGCTAGAGTTTTTCTCAGTCAAGAACATGCCCATGCACTTACAGGGAGACGATGATGGAGTACAGGAGGGAGCTGAAGAAGCTGGCGGAGAAGCTGCTGGGAGTGATGGAGGAGCTGCTTGGGCTGGAGGAAGGTCGCATCAGGAAGGTCTTCACCAACGACGGCGACCTCGAGGCCTTCTACGGCACCAAGGTCAGCCACTACCCGCCGTGCCCGCGGCCGGAGCTGGTCGACGGCCTCCGCGCCCACACCGACGCCGGCGGCCTCATCCTCCTCTTCCAGGACGACCGCGTCGGCGGCCTGCAGGTGCTCCCCCACGGCGGCGACGGCCGCCGCTGGGTCGACGTCCAGCCCGTCGAGAACGCCATCGTCGTCAACACCGGCGACCAGATCGAGGTGAGCCATCCGTGATGAGTCCAATTAGTCAGCTCAAATTATGGATTTTTGCTGCTGTGATCAACAGGTGATTACCAACGGTCGCTACAAGAGCGCGTGGCACCGCATCCTGGCCACCCGCGACGGCAACCGCCGCTCCATCGCCTCCTTCTACAACCCGGTGCGCATGGCCACCATAGCTCCGGCGATCCCCGACACCTCCGGCAACGGCGCCGCCGCCGCCTACCCGAGCTTCAAGTTCGGAGATTATATGGAGGTGTACGTGAAGCAGAAGTTTCAGGCCAAGGAGCCCAGGTTCGCAGCGCTGGCGACCAAGTGATCCATGATGGATGGATGAACTGAGCCAGCAGCAGGGTCAGGTCTGAACCTGCGAGCTAGCTAGCTCTCACTCTTCCGCTACATATATATGCATATACAGTTGTGTTAAGTGTGTGATTACAATACGTATTTGTACGATGGATAAGTTGATTTAAGTATGTGGCATGCATGCAAGATCATGTTTTGATGTGGTCAACAGATGCCAAAGTATGTATTTTGAAGCTGGAATGGCATCCATGGGTTTGTATGTCTAATGCAATTGAGGTTCTCTTCATATCTATCAACTTGTTCTAATGGTTTATGATGTTTTCACAGACAGACCAGAAACTAAATTCCTGTTTATCTCCAAACAAAACCTCAGAATCAGCAGCAGATGGTGTTTTATTCCACAAAGGGTGGCATACATTAATACATAGCTTTTACACTATGAATCACTTGTTTTTTTGTGTGCTTTTCCATTATTAATCCAGCCAACTGTATTATCAGGTAATACATGCTAATGTCGATGAGAAATATTCCTCCAAAGAAAAAGCTATAAATATTGACGCGAGCTAGCAACGTAGTTGGCTGGTGCTGTACTACTGATTAGCCATTGGTTGGTATTTCACCTGTCAAAAAAATGCATCTTTGTGTAGTGCTGTAGATGTATGTATGTTCAAGGGAGAAGAAGTACTTCGTAGGAGCTGCTAGCAAGTGTCTATAATGCCTTCTGCTCCAATCGCTCGTTCCAGTTGAGGCACCTGATCAAACTGCGAAACCAGTCACCAGTTTGATCAGATTTGTTAACAGTTGGGAGAGGGTACTGACTCATGGATATCTGGACAGAGTCTCCTCTTGATAGCTGCTGCCTCCTCTTGCCATCAAACGATACCCACGCATTACTTCGCGCATCATCTGGTATCTGTCAAAGATGCAAGATGGAAATACAGTGGCAGTTCCACGTACAGCAGGGTGCCAGTCAGCTAACCATTAGATACATGAGCATAGTTGCATGAGGAAAACTATGGACAATTCATCCATTGTTGGATGTCAGTGATGCATACCTTCAATTCAAGACGGGCGGAGTCAGGGAGGATGACGGGTCTAAATGACAGCGAGTGTGGGCAAATCGGAGTGAACAGCATACATGGGACATTTGGATGGACCTAGACAACAGAAGCAACCATGATCACAGTGAGAAAGGAATGTCCTGTTCGATTGATACATGTAGCATGCATTAATTGGAAAATAAACTATTCACCGGCAGATATGAAAAGGGTAACAAACACACGTTATGTGATTTTGTAGTGCTCGTGGTGTGTTGAATGTGCATTTGAATGCAACATGAGCACCATAAAATGCAAAAAAAAAACATCGCCATCATTTCTCATTATTCAGCTTTGAAATATCACACTGGATTTATCAGAGAACTAAAAATAAAAGTATTTTCAGTGCAGCAACCATATTCAATATTAAATATTTATGATGACAAAGTAAAGAAGAAACTTATATTTAGCTCATAACTGATGGAGATTAATTCTTAGAGTTCATTTGTAACTTAGCAAATATGTAGAGGTGGAAAGCGTGAATGATTAGACTTTTCAGATGTTCCTCCACCTTGCTTCTTTAGTTCTTTGGAACATGTACAGAACACATTACTAGAGAGAAGTTTTATTTATATGACAAAAATATTAGGCATGTTTATTAGTGAAAAGTAATAATAGAAGAAATATGTGTTTTGTGGTAATACTGAACAATACTTTTTCATGGACATGTATTATGTATACAATTTTTTTTCATAGACATTTATCACCAGACATGAAGTGGTTTAATGCTTGACAGGATCTCTACAACTTGTAAGAATTAACCTACCATTGAGCCTCCTGCTGCAGTAGAGTATGCTGTACTGCCAGTTGGTGTTGCTACTATCACCCCATCTCCTTGAACCTAGACATATATTCCATCAGATTCAACAAAAAAAGTTTTTAGTAAGTACAATAATATTAATAATAATCATGAAGTAATACATAAATGCTAAAGTAAATAGCAATAATATAATATCGAGGAGTGAGGCCAAGTGAAGTAGGCGCCCACAACTGCTAAATTGTGTCTAGATTAATATTTGATAATTAGTTTCAAGGAGGAGGTATGCAATAGTGAAGGACAGTCAACTGACACAATATGTTTTAAAACAAAGTAGTCATGACTTTGTATTTAAATGAAGCTGCTACTTAAACATTGTCAAGCATAATACGATTGAGAATAAGGCCTAGCTTCATGAGCCCATCCATTAAATTTTGCAAACAGAAAGAGTAGGAAAAACACCATGATGCATAGAGTCACCAAGCAAAAAATGTTCAAAGAGATAAATCTACTTCTCTAATACCCTCTGAATATTACCTTCGTGATAAGGTGGTTATGCTCATAGCATTCAATTTTAGACAAGTACGGATTAGAACCCCGGTCAGCAACAACTTCATTTAGCACATCAAACACTTTTCCAGGCATTGCTTTTCCATTGCGAAAGATCTCACATCTTAGACGCATTCTAAGGGTTATGTAAACTCCGAGTGTATTGTTCCCATGGATGACAGCTCTTAAGTCTTGTCTGAAACCTTCGAACTGAGGTGAAGCAACTGATTAGATGCTTACATATAACAAAATAACAAGTTAATATGATAAAGTTCTCTCTAGGAGGAGATTAAAAACATACCTTATGTGAAGTCAGAAATCCAAGAGATCCAAGATTGAAAGAGACAACAGGTGGTATAGAAGTTCTAAATAAGTTTGATGCATGCAAAATGACTCCATCACCACCCAAGCATGTGACAAAATCAACTCTCTCATGAAGGTCACTGATTTTTAGCATAGCATGATGTTAGTAAAAATATGGAAATTATTATGCTGCTTATAGATCATAAACTTAAATATGTTTAAGTTGTACCTGGTATCTTGAGTATAGAAGGTCTGCACAAAACCATAACCAGGAATCCTAGCAAATATATCATGAACATCAGGCTCCACGAGAACATTCATCTTTTCTTGGTGATGCAGAAATGAAGCAACCTGAAAATAAAGTGATTGGGAATTTTCAGCAGATCAAAAGCTATGTTTGTTGCCAAACACAAGGAAATTATGTATAAGTACATGAAATATTCATATATAACCTAAGTGGCTACTAGACAACTTTGAGAAGAGAACTGAATCAATACCATCTTTGAGACTTTCAAAGATATGTTGCTGAAAAGCAACTACACGAGTTATGCATGTCGTGAAATCTTTAGAAGTTTTATCCACAAAACTATAAAGTCACACAAAAAACATATCCATATGCAAACTGTAATCTTTTCTTTGAGACGACTAAACTGTATTTTGTTACCAGATACAAGAAAGAAATACAACATATGATTTACATTAAATTAGAAATATCAGAGATATACATGTACTATGGAAGGGAATTTGTATGCACCTCTTTAGCTTCTTCCATGAGCTCATCACCTAATTTCTTCAATAGTAAGACAGTCTTTGGAGGAGATTTCCACATAAGCATCTGTTGCTGGGTGCTAGGATGCATAAAAGCTAGAGATGACTCCGTTACTTTTTCTCTAGTACAAGAAAATCCATCAGTGCGTACTAGAAACATCTCGGCTTTTCTTCTCGACTGAAGTCTAACAACACCAGTTGAAGATGCACACATATTTCCATCAACATGATCTGATTTGTTTCTTTCCAGATAAGGGGTGGCATTCCTTTCAGCAGACTTTTGTGATCCAAGCTGAGCATTACCATTAGTATTGTTGCCATCAGATGTCATAGGATCAATTGTTACCACTGAGGCTTCCCTTTCCTTTTCCTCAACAGATGTGGAGGCTCCATTGTTGGATGGTTTACCATTAGTAATACCTGAAGCAACTGATAGAATATAATCGTTATCAAAGTATGCCCCGTTTGAACTTTCCAGAACTTTAAATTCAGCTGCTTCATAGTCAATGGCACCATTTTGTTCAACAATGAGACTTTGTTTTCTCCTTGAGACCAGCAAGGTACCTGACCGTCTCGGAGGGTTCAGAACAGATTTTGGATAGACTCTTTTACTTCTAAAAAAGTCAGTCATATCCTTTTTGGAGAAAACATCGCAAGAAGGAAATTGAGCCATAAGGGGATTACTTTCTAGTCTAAAGTTTGGCTGAAGTTCTTTCCTAGTGTCATGCAGTTCACGTTGTTCAGCACTTTGTTCACTGGGAAGGGAATTAGTGACTTCCAGATTATGACGTGCTGTTTCTAGGTCTATGTCACATGTTTCCCCCTCCTTTACAGTTCTATCAGATTCCATAAGTGCACCACTTTCATTAGCTTCTGAGAAGAAACCTGGGCTGTTTGTGAGCTGATCTGTTTGATCATTCTTCACAGGCTTACCATTCCCATTCAATGAGCGGTTTTGGGTAGCCAGTCTCTGAGCACGAGTGACATACTGCTTCCATCTCGATACCATCGCAGATGTCCTGCTAATCCCTTCTTGGCTATGAAGATAAATGGGCTTCTTCGCACTATCTGACACAATTTCCGTGAATCGCTGAACCTGTTCAGCACAGGGTGCAGTCCCAATCTCAACAGGCATATTCACCACCTCTATCTTCCCCAATGAGACAGCTTCCTGAATTGCTGAAAGATATAAATCATCTTTAACATCTTCCTCCCGAAGATCAACAATGGTTTTGAATCCCTTCGACAGTAACCATGCTAGTCCCTCCTCGCTGACTTGCCCTCCCCTCCAAAATGCAACCTCTAGCTCATCTGATGTTGCATCATCTGGCAAAGCTGAAAAGTATACGGGAAACCAGTTTGCAAATAATGTTGGATATGGATGGCCATCACTCCTTGGGAAGCCCGCATCATAACAGGCATTCTTCAACCTCTGTAGCCTCCTCCATATATCCAACCCTCGGGCCTCACTTGGTACAAGGTAGCTGGCAAGTGCAACCTGCATACTCTCACAGCATCGCTTCAAGTCGCCACGGAACAGAGCGAGAGGTGGAATCCGATCCATCGTGCTGTCCTCGGATCCCTGGAACGCACTTGCAACACATGATCGCCCTGAGAGCACCTCCTTCCGGCCCCGGTTCAGCAATGCCAGCATGCATCCAAGCACGGCAGCGACCTTGTCCTCCAGTACTGGCAAGTCCTCAGTTCGCACATCGTAGCGTACAGGGCACTCCCCTGTCTCTGGATCACAGAGCGCCGACATGACCGCACCGTGCAGCTGCTCAGCAGCTCGGAATATGCGGCAGTAAGCCTCAATCTCTGCAATGTCGCCAGGCACAGGACCCACCCACAACAGTTGGGACAGGTCCCTTGTGTGATAATTCTACAAGAAACTATTCGATCAATCAACATAGAATCATTTAATTTCAGATATAACGAAAACGAACAAGCAATATATTTTGATATGGAGATATGGATGCAAACTGTTCGACTAAATGCCCCCAATAGCCAGACGATCTCAAGGTGAACAAGCACACGCCACCAGCCATATGTCCAAGAGAGTGACAAATTTCTTGACCAAATCTCAAGAACTAGACGCCGCTAAGACCCCAGCACGAGGCCATGGTCCGATCGGACCAACGAACCTGGGAGTCGAGCCCGATCCGCGAGCCGAAGAACGACGCGCGCGCCGCGACGACTCCATGCCGCGCCGCCGCAGGGCGCCAGCAACACCTCCCTACGACCCATGCGGCGGCCCGTTCCCCGGCGAGCGGCGGCGGGGCCGGAAGCTTGGCGGGCCCGTGGCGCGCGCAGACGGCGAGCATCAAGCAGGGGAGCGCCGGCGGCCGCGCGCTCGCGAGGACCCGGCGAGGACGAGGAACCGAGGAAAGGCCGGAGCTTTCCGCGAGGAGGAGGAGGAGGAGGAGTCGAGGCGGTTGCGCTCGCGGCGCTCTCCGTCTCCGATGGCATCCACAGAACTATCGCTGCTGTGGGTGTAAAAACCGTGGCTTTTTCGACGGAGAAGAGAAGTAGTAGTCGGTGGGTCATGCTGCTTCCGATACCACGGGCATACATACTTGTTCTTGCCATTGCCAAGATGAAGCTCACACACAATATTTTTTTTAAAATAAATAAAAGATGTCCACAACAAAATTAAAAGAGGGTTTGGATTAGTGAGTTAAATTTTAATCCGTGTCAAATCAGATATTTGGATATTAATTTAAAAGATTAAATATAAATTAATTATAAAAATAATTGCAGAATCGGAGAATAATCCACGAGACGAAATTATTAAACCTAATTAATTCATGATTAGCTTATATTTACTGTAACATCACATTGTCAAATCATAGCATAATTAGTCTCATTAGATTCGTCTCACGAGTAATCCACTAATTATAAATAAATTTTATAAATAATCAAATTTAATACTCCAAAATAGTATATATAAACATTGGATATGACATGTGCTAAAATTTAGCCCTTATATCCAAACACACCTTAAATTTAAATTTCGTGGAAGGCCAAAATGGAAGGAAATTTCAGGGAAATGAAAGGATGGGGCTCTTTTGAAAGATTTGTTTTCATATCATAAATAACTTGATGGGCATTTACTTTTTCATTGAAATTTTATGAAGTTACCAGGAAAAACAAGACCGGTACAATTTTAAAGGAAAATTTTTGGCCCATAAAAAACCTGCAATAGATATCACTTAGCGAAAAATCAGACGGTGTTTCAAAACTTAGTGAAAAATATCCATCATTTAGTTTAAAAAAAATATGTTTTTCACTTATTAGGCAAGTTATTTTTAAATGTTGTATCCGTTAAAAATATTTTTTTACAAAGTGATGAAACATTTTTTACTTAATGTCGAAACATCGTTTAAATTTTTACTTTTTTCTAGGATGTGTGGATGCTAGTTGTGTTCATATTATTAGGAAACTTTCAAAAATTCTACACATATTAAAGGGGAATTTAGTTTTTTTATCCAATTTCTAGGACAACTCAAATGAATTGTGCCAAGAAATTCTATGAATTCGATCAAAGCGGCTGATTTGGGGAAATCTAAAAGAAGTAGGTATCTAAGTGCAAGATTACCATTCCTTACTTTTATTTGCTCTCACCGACTTTGCAAAGCCAACCCTCCCCCCAAACCCCACCGCCTCCCCATCCTTCTCCCGAAACCCTCACATCTCCGGCGGCGGCGGCGGCGGCGGCGAAGATGATCATACCGGTGCGCTGCTTCACCTGCGGCAAGGTACCCCTGTCTCCCCTTCCCAGATACCTACCTGTTCCACGGGTCGTGCCTTGATGGCAGTAGGGTTCAGGGCTCCGTTCCTCCGTTTCGCGTTTGCTTAGGGTTTAGTGGATGTTGCGCTGATTTCGATTTTTTTTGTGTTTTTTTTGTTGGTTTCGCAGGTGATCGGCAACAAGTGGGACCTCTACCTGGACCTCCTCCAGGCCGACTACACCGAGGGGTAGGGCGAATTTACTCTACCAAGTTAGCGTCCTACGATCCGATTTCTGTGTGTTGCGATCTTTCTGCGCTGGGTCAAATCTGTGGGTGATTGGGGGAGAGACGCGAATTCATGACCTTGGAAGCCAAGTTAAATATGAGTCATGTTTTTAGGTAACCATGCCTCTTGAGATGGATTCGGTTTAGTTTCAGCGTTGGTCAGGTTGCTGTATATGCTGGGTGTGGATTGTGGAGAAATTTTTGAGTGTTGAACCTGGTGTATAAAACTAAGATGCAGGTTCAGGTTTTAGGTATGCCGTATGCCTCTTTTGGGGAAATGGATTCAGATGTTTTGGGCACTGTTATTTGCTTAGTTTAAACTTTTAATCGGATGCACAGCATTGGCTAGAGGTGCAATGAGTGTCACAGTGCCACTGCTCCCATAAACGATAGTGTGCTGCCTTTCATGAACACAAGATTTGATGTTGAGTAACGATAGTAATAGTAGTTGTAGAATGTAGAGTAAATTTAATCAGGGTTTGCAGTACTAGCATTGTATTAAATGTTACAAATAGCTCGCTTCTGCAGCTTCTGAATCTGTGCTTTCTTGCTGCCTGTTTTATGTGCACACAGTCTGTTAATGACTTAAGGACATGTTTTCCCTCTGAGGTATTTTGTAGATAACCATCTATGCAACCTGTATGACAGCTTACGAAGGTTTGTTGGTGTCTTGGTGGTGTTTGGTACTGGTATCATGGTTCTTATATCTTCTGCATTACAGATGCTTCAGTTTTGCTGCCTACATCTCATTATGGGAGAATGGAACCTATTACAGCTACTGAATGGATTTGGATTTTTTTCTTATCAGAGTAAGCAGCTGTATATGGTTGGCTGTTGAATCTAGCCATCTAGGTTACATACCTTAGGTCAAATGAAGTCGAGAAGATATTATATTACATCGAAGAATATACTGAAATAGAACTTGTGTGAACTAGGGTGGCAAGACAGAATGCTGGCTTGGCTCGGCTTGCCATTACCTGCAGCACAGTACACAGATTTCAGCCAGTGTGATAAGTTGAGGGCTTGAGGCAGCGGCTGGACAGAATTGCCGATGCCGAGATGCAGCAGACGGGACTGGCGGCGGTGGCAGCAGATGCTGAATCGCGGGAGTCGGGACTGGTGGCTGTGGGCTGCCTCTGCGGTGTGTGGTGTGCCACTGTGCCGGTCCTCTAGGGCTAGAACTCACTGCTGCCAGGCTGGGCCACTCGGGGAGTCGTGGGCGTGCTCACTGCTTACCTAGGCCACCGGTGGCTGGCCGAGCCGCTCGTGAGCCACCTGCTGAGCTAGGGAGGTCGTCTCGAGTTTGGCTTGGTGGCTCTCCGAGATGAACTGGCCTCGGCTTGGCTCGGCTTGTGAGCCCTGAGCTCAACTGCAACACCTAGTGTGAACCAACCATATCTCTGACTGGCTTGTTTTCTAACCATGGCTCTTAGCAAAGTAAGGAAAGCATTAAAATTTCAGTCAAGTTCGAGCATGTACCTAACATTATTCTCACAAGTGACAACAAATTGTGTAGCAGCAGGCTGTAATTATTTACACAATGATCCAATAGTTCCTTTTTATCAGAGTTAATTTTGACATCTGGTGCCCCTTTTAGATTTAGGGCTAAGTTTGCTTCTGCTTGTATTTTTCCTATGCACTGTAAAGTTGTAAGCAGGGTTTCTCATCAGACTATCAATCTTGAGTTGTGTTTATGATAATACTGCTATAGCATGATACAGTTTATGTTAATTGAAAAATAGCTAAGACTTACATCAGCTGGTAATCTGGTATAAATCACAGTATGTGAGTTGTGACCATCTGTTGTGTTCTGTTTTATCACAAAAGATCATTGTGTTTGGTCCAATGTACATATGAATGGGGGGTGTTCCAAGGTTCTTAAGTGTTCTTGCTTGGCCTTCTCTGTTTTCAAACTCTGGTATCTTATGTGTTAACTGTATAATTTTAGATTGCCACCAACATCATTCTGTGTTTGCACCTGTTTTCAGGGATGCCCTGGATGCTTTGGGCTTAGTCCGATACTGCTGTAGGAGAATGCTGATGACCCATGTAGACCTCATTGAGAAGCTCCTCAACTACAACAGTAAGTTGATTTTGTTTTGTTGCACAATCTTGCTTGTCTCTCTGCTCCCAGCATGCCACTAACACTGTCATTCATTGCCAGCTCTGGAGAAGACCGAGACAGCCAGTTAGACGAACCTGCCATACTCCGCTTCATTGCACCTAGTACCGTTCTGTCGAGCGTTATGCTGTGTTTGACATATCCGGATAAACTTATGCAAAAGCAGTGAATTCAGATGGACCTGACCATTTCCAATGTGACCAGGAGACTCCCTACTGTGTTTCCTGCTATGTCACTGTTTTGACATTTTGAAACCCAAGTTTTATTCTGAATCTCATCTCCTCAGGCTTACATTCTTTTTTTCCGTGGTTTATCGATTGCTTTTAGGGCCTGTTTGAAATAAGATGGATGAAGCTGATATCTATCAGAATTGTTAAAGGGCTTAAACGAATGAATTTAATGGTAAATTGCTTTACACTATTTTTTTGAAAAAATACACCAAAGTTTGGAAAGTGTGTCTGTATTTAAAATTTTTGATTATTTACTAGAAAAAATAGCTTTGATTATTTGACACCGGCCTTATACTCATAGGCTCATATGATTTTATATGTAATAATAAAACAACAGATTATTAAATCTCCCCTTTAATTTTTGAACTAGCACCAAGAAAGCTGGAATTTGAACAGATTCTCATAGTACATATTTGAAAACTGGTATAATTTAGATTTCATAGCTTCTCAATTGGTATAATTTAGATTTCATAGCTTCTCAATTTAACTTTGAATGTACTATGCTATTAAAACATATCATTATATGTAAAATTTGAAAAAGTGAAATTTTAGTAAAACATATCATTTTAGTGTAATTTTAAAATATATAATTTTAATATAAACATTATAAAAATTTTATGATTAGAATAATTTACATGTAAAATTACATATTAATAATGTAACTAAATATCACGAACTACTAAAATATAAATCTGCAACTATTTTAATCAAACAATTTTTTATTTTTTCTACAGCTCACAGCAGTTTTTTCAGAATCTACAACGCAACCAAACGCATTCAGAAAGGCGTGGATATGCTCTGTCTTTGGCACCATCCGGAGAGACATGTGAGTTGAAGTTGCATAGCAGTTTAGACTTGTATCCTCCATGTCTAGTGTCAGTGTTATTCTTGTCGGCAAGCAGGATGGTCACTCATGGCATGATGTCCGTTTGCTCATGTTGGCATATGCAATACACAAAATGCTCTTCCAGCTTCCAAGATCACTTGAGTTGTCGGATGCACCCTGTTTCTCAAGGGGGGTTGGTCCATGTGATGTAACATGCCCCAACTATGATATATTATTATATGGTTTTGGCTTTGGCTTTCTTTCGTTTTCCACCGTCTTTTTTTTCCCCAATGAATTCGTCGCGCCGGCCTGCTCAGATCATTGGATGGCATGATGCAGATGACGAGTACTCGTGAAACCGACACGCAGCTGACGAACAGGAGTTTTTTTTTTCTAGCTCTTATTAAATGATGGACGTACAGCTTCATCTGAGATGCATATTGTAGTAGCGTGATGTTTTGCAAAGGTGACCACATGACCTGAATTTATCAGCTCGGGAGCTGGGACAGTTTGGCGAGCATATATCAATTTGAGCGCCCAAATTAACTAACATTAGGTTTGTTTGGTTTATTTGTAGATTATGAGAATACTAAGTTATAGAAAAACTACAAAATTATTTGGCCGAAGTAGTTATGGATGACATTGTTTGTTTGGAGTAATTATGTAATAGAGCAGTTTAATGAAATTGACGATAAGAAACCGTCCTCAATTAACAACGAATATAATAATCTTGTATAGATTGACAAAGAGATGGAACAACATAAACTGTAAAGTTATATGATCTAAAGATTAGGAAAGTTGGTTTAATCCAATACATATTTGATCCATCTTTCAATGTTCTATCCAAGAATTTTAAAAAAGCAAATGGACTAATCTTTGAATAGGAGAAAACCTGCTATGACAATCTTGGTACTTTATTTCTCATTTCTCATCCTTTGGGTGAGGAAATTTTGGTTTAACAAGGAAATTACATCCTTCTGAGGAAAGAAAGAGACTCATAACTTTGGGAGAATAAGAACCGAGGCAACATCACAGGACATGCTTGGAGGAGGGCATTGCATGTGCCACTTCTCATCCAAGGAGCAAAACTAGCTTACAAAGTAAGGGAAACAATATCTATACACAAAAATTGACTAATCTGCCAAGGATTTATCAATCAAAGCTCGATGATCGGCTCCATCTTCCCCGTAAATACTCTTCCAAGGATGTGTTCGCGGTGATGAAATCGTTGCTGCTAACAGAGGCAGAATCATCGTCGACGTCGAACGCAAGATTGATGTAGGACTGGATGTTGCTGCTGTTATTCTCTGGTGGTGTAACCACAGCTTCATCACCATCGCTCTCGTATGAAAATCCTATTTGTTGTGATCTAGCCCACTTCAGAATACCATTGTCGCCATTAAGCAGCTTCAGAACCTGGATGTGTATACCAAGCTGAGTGTAAGATACATCACAATGGAAATGATAGGTAGCACGAAAACTTGTGCATTCGATACATCTGCAAAAAGAGAGAAAAACTTACGGTTGCGATGTGAGGACGGTGTTGAGGTGTTGGTCTGATGCAGAGGGAAGCAGCAAGGGTCAGCCTCTCCACTTCATTGGCATAGCCGTCTGTAGGCAAGTTAGGATCTACAAGTTGGGTGAGCTTTCCTCCTTGTATGATGGAATATGCCTACATAAGAAGAACAGCCTTCATTTAACAAAAGCTTTGGATCCAGAAAAGTAGACTTGATGGATATAACATGGCACTTACCCACATCACTAGGCTCTCCTGGCCTTTGGGACAGCCTGTGCACAGCGGTTTCTTGCCCGAAATAAGTTCAAGAAGAACGACACCAAATGCGTACACATCAATTTTGTCATTCACCTTGCCATGCATGAAGTATTCTGGAGCTAAGTATCTGTAAGAGATATACATACACAGCTGAGAAAAGGGTGTTACAGCCCAACAAGAAAAGGTAAAATAGAAAGCAATCGCTTAGCCTACGAACCCGAATGTTCCAGCTACATCGTTGCATGTGATCTGGGATGTCACATCAGCGTCCCAGAGAGCAAGGCCAAAGTCTGATAACTACATAACAAGAATGTTGAAAATGCTTAATTTGGTCCAACACAAGAACTTGAGATTTTCTTGCTATTAAACGGTTTACCTTTGGTTCAAAATCCTCTGAGATGAGGATGTTAGATGACTTGACATCCCTATGGATCACTGGACGATTGTTGCCATTACCATGGAGATAATCTAGTGCATGAGCAACTCCCTGGGCCACATTGAACCTCTCAGTCCAACCAAATAAGTTGTCGCATCCTTTGTCACCTGCGTAACATCAGAATATGATGACTTTTATATGGCAATGCCAGAGAGAAAGCTAGCAGGTGGTAGAAGTTCTGGAACATACCGTGCAGCGTCTCTTCCAAGCTGCCTCTTTGCAAGTACTCGTACACCAACAGAAGGTCATTGTCCTTGAAGCAGAAACCAGTGAGGGATATAATGTTCTTGTGGTTGAGGGAGCTGACAATCTCAATCTCTGAGATGAACTCCTCAAGCACTTCATCAGAATACTTCAGGATCTTCACTGCTAACTCCTTGCCATTTGCCAAACAACCTTTGTAGACTTGGCTAGTGCCGCCTTGTCCAACTATACACTCTGCAGAAAACAATCAGTTTGATGGCTAAACCTAGCATGTCTCAAAAAGTTTGGCAATAGCAGAGGCAAATGTGGAATGCTTACCAGGTGAGAAATTAGAAGTGATCTTTGCAAGCTCAGTGTAACTGAATGAAGAATAAACTGAAGGGAATTTTTCTTTGAGAGAGATCAACTCTTCTGGAATTTTCTTATCCAATTCCTCGATCACCACGGAAGATCTTCCTAAATTGCTTCCGGAAGGGACAGCCACCCTATCATGCAAAATCCAACTGGCACTGGTAATGGTACCTGCTCTTGTGGTTATGTACTCTGAACGGGCCGGTGAAACTGACGAATACCTACTAGGGAGCCGCATTGCCCACTGTACCACAGACATCTTTGATATGTCACGCAAGGCAGGTTTTCGATCAGGCAAGAACTTTTTCCTTAGAAAGGGCCAGCCGGTTGCCTCTTCTGCTGATTCATGACGGTTAACCTTCACCGGGACCAATGCCAATGAAATTTCTTTTGGTGGTGCAGGAGACCTTATTGGCATGGTGACAGCCCGAGAAACGCGCCTGTTATCTTGCTCATGATCATCACGAAGTTTCTCCCCAATCATGGAAGACAGGAGCTTCCGGTAGCTCCTCCTTGGTGTCTCAGTCACTGCATCCCATTTACTGACTTAAGCATACTGAATCTACATCCACCCAAACCAAGAAATAAATAAACTGAAATTGAAACTATTTCAGTGACATACTTGTGCTAGCGCTATTGTATGGTTCTTGTTGGACTGCATCTCTATGGAAAACAATCTTGCCATTGTTCACTGCAATAACCGAGCAACCTGCGGGAACTCTCTTTGCGCAGTACTTGGCGACCGAAGTGGAGGAGGATCTAATGTTTGGGAGCAAACAACAGTTCAGATAACAAACTACTTTGGACTAACACAGCAACATAGAGTAGAGACGTGTCAACTTAAGTACCTAAAAGATAGGGAATTCTTCGCAACACCCAGGATCAGATGTGCAGCGCCATAAGAAGCCGCTTCTTTGACCAGAGTTTTCCGGATTGATGATCCCCCGCAGACCTTGAGCTCCAAATTGATCTGGTAGATGTAAAGAGGAAGAGCAGAGTGATGAGAAATTTCGAGCAAACTCTCAGCTGTTAGGATCGACGACCAATGAAATCCCCATCCGGCAACTATCCAGCAGTCTTAGTTTACAAAAAAAGAGAAATATTTCGAAATTCAACAAATTCTGCGGCATTTACGGTGCCCAAAATTCGGCAGTGCTCGAAGCCTCAAAATGAGAAGGAAAAAAAAAGATTGTTCAGTAAAAAAAATGAAAGACAGGCGCCTTCAGTGACAAGGCAAAAGGCCAAGCATGCACAAATACTGCAAGGAGCAGAAATTATGAACTCAAATTCGGAGCCGTTTGCAGTGAAAAGTTCACGGATTTGCACCGCCACCATTGAATAGAAGCAGATAAGTAACTGATGCAGACTCGAAAAAACGGACATGGCGTCTTCAGTTTTGCAGTGAGCTTAGGACGGACCTGCTTGAGGTTGCAGAAGCCGTCGTACACGGCGAGCACCGATACTAGTGAATCCGCCGCGTTGCTCCTCTCCTCCAATCCCAACACTCCTCCTGAAAAAGGAACCAAAAAAAACCCAAAAATGGTTCATTTGGCAGCAGAATCCATGAACAAGCGGAGTAATCGAGCCAAAAATGACTAGATTAGAAGTGAGACTACAAAGAGCGGAGAAGCCCAGGGGAGAGCAGGACTGCCAGGAGCAAGAGCAGGGGATCGCACCGTCGGCGGCGACATGGAGAGCGACGACGCGGTCACCGGCACTGGCGACCTTGACGAGCGCCCACGTGAGCAGCTCCCGGCTGGCGGCGTCCCTCCTGATCCCCACCACCACCGTCCTCCCCCTCCCCGCCGCCGGCACCACGGCATCCGACGTCCCCACGTCCTCCGACGCCGGCAGGAGCCCGCGTCCGCCGCGCGAGCCGTCAGGAACAAGGAGCCTCATGGCTGCACCAGCAGCAGCAGCAGCGGCGGCGGCGCCGGCCTCTCTCCCCCCGCGCTGCCCGTTTCCTCCCCTCCCACCTCGCCGCAGAGGAGAGAGAAAGCAGAGAGAGAGAGAGAGGAAGGAGAATGCGGAACCGTGTGCTGCTTGCGTGGGCGATCCGAGCGAGGCTGCGCTTTATGCGGCCGCCTGCTCTGGGATTAACCGCCAGGTTTAAAGTCAGCAGCGTCTCGTAATTAGCAGCCTTAATCCCGTTGGTTTAACACTTAATCCTGCCGTTAACAACGGTTAACCCGCCGCTCGCCGCTGGACACTGGAGTGATGGTAACCACCATGCTTTGCTAAATTGCTAATCTGTAATTAATCACTCTCCTCCAAACCCTTTGGCTACTAATTCCTCCCTTTTATAAATCTCTTTTTATAAAGCAAGTCATTTTGTACATTATTTTAAATAAAAAATATTTAATTAGCGTGTATTTATCTTATTTATCTATATTAAATATAGTGTGAGAGTAAAGACAACATAAAAAACGGAGATGAATTAGTGTACCAACGAGATTTAGACGTCAAAAATATACAATAAAATATAAAACGATTTGTTTTACGTGATTTATATATAAGTCTTAAAAACTTTTTTTAAGCCAAGTGGCATTAATATCAAATAAGTAGAGAGAGAATTACAAGGCAACTAAAGATTACCAACACAAATAAGAAAGAACAGAGATAAGAGGAGGGGAAGGAAGAAGAAAAGAGGAGAAATCTTCAAGAAATTAAAACCATCAACAAAAAAACACGGACTAAGACAAAACTCTCACGAGGTGGTTCGCTCCTCTTCATGCTACATTCGTAACTCATTCATAATACGATCGGCTAATGATGCTGGCGTGGATTCTGCGCAACTAGCTCCGTAAACGAAACTTAGAGGGTACTAATCATCCGATTACTCTTCTTCCAACATCGAATTGATATCCCACGGTCAACGAGGATGTGAGTGATTAACATATGAGCAAGTGAGCTTAATTTGCTCTTGGTAGCTAGGGTGGGATATCATCACATGCAAAGATGCCATCGAGCACGACGTGAGCGAGTAATTAAAGGTGTTCATGTTCATGGATGCGTTCATCATCAGCGACAATCCAGCAGCACCGTCGACGTCAATCTCCCCCGGTCCCGATCTACGCCAGGTTTATAAAATTGGTTAGGACAGTCTAATGTCCTAATTATATGGTTTTTATACTACTAAACCTAACCTCTGTTTGGATTGGATTGTTTATTTTTGGAACTAAAATCCTAAATAAGATTGCTTATTGGGACTAAACTTTAGTCCATAAAGTTTAGTCCATAAAGTTTAGTCTATTAGTTCATGGGACGTTGTTTATTGGGATTAAAAGTGTTATGCACACTCCATCCTGATTTATGAATCTCTCGTTAAATGATTTTAGTCCTTGTATCCAAACATGAGTACTAAACTCTAGTTCGTACTAAAATAAACAAGTTTTAATTCTTTAAAATAAGTAAGGTCATCAAACATGACCTAAATAATATTAAACATAAAACAAATAATGGTACAACGATATAATAATTTAGATCGGACTACGAGATATCAAATCCGATGTAAATTACAATATTATTATGGAATGAGATAAGCATTAAATAAGCATATTAAATGGAATTAGGTAAAACGTATTTTCTACACAACATTCGAATATAGTTCGAATATAATGAGAGATGAGTAATATTAAATTAGTAGTATGTATATCAAGAGGAGAGAGAGGTATATGTATTATATGTGGTTTTAGTATTAATATTGCTCCGATCTTAGCAGTAATATTAAAAACTGTAGTAAAAAAACTATGTGTTAACATGGTTATGTGAAGTCAGATACATGCACAGTGAGATCTATCTTGAACGAATTTTTTAAAAATAATTTAATTTTTTTTAAAAAAATCAAATATGTATGTACGTTTAAAAAAATTACAGAAGTAGCATGCGGTCAAGCACTTGAAGTGCCGACTGGTGCCACGTTAGTTCCAGTCGGCACTTCAAATACCGACCAGATGCTGCCGCCCTATCAGATTCTACCACGTCAGCTCCAGTCAGTGCCGACTTGAGCTAATGTGGCATCCAGTCGACACTTCAAGTACCGACCACATGCTACTTCTGCAATTTTTTTACAGATTTGATTTTTTTAAAAAAATATTGTTTTTTTAAAAAATCTATCTTGAACTGTCACTGGTGCATGTTTTTAAAACTAACATTTTAATGATAAGGATTCCAAGTGAATCAGTTTAAATCTCGTTGAAATTTGAGATAAATCCATATATTCTAAATAATATTTGTGTTTCTAAATAAGTTACTTTTTCAAAGTCATTTAATTTAGGACAAGGTTTGACTGTGGAATACTGGACTTTGGACTCGCTATATATATATATATATATATATATATATATGCTGTTTTGACTGTGGAACAGAGACTCACAGACATGGTCAGGTTCTGGCAGCCCTTATAAATTACTTATTTTTCTGGTTAATAATCAATCTTTGCATGTCAAACGATGAACGGCGAGATTTGGTAATTTCAGGGGACTTATTAATTAAGAGGTTTAAATTGCGTTACTTGAACAAAAGATCATGAATTTAGACGTTGAATTTACCGTGGCTAGGAATTTGTGGTTGGCTGTGGTCTCTTTGGGATTGTGGTAACTCCCTCTGCTTTCATTTCTTTTACTGTACAGTAATTATTGACGTTTTGGTGATTTAGAGGTTAATTTATACTCATGTACCCTTTTATCCATATAAACTCGATCATTAACTACAAGCGCAACGTAACTATATTTAATATGGATAAAATAATATATATATATATATACCAAGATATGTTTGGTTGAAATATAGATTTAAAAAAGTTATTGTGAGTCGTGAGCCGTGAGCTGCGAAAAAGATACAAAATTATTTTGTATAAGATAGAAGAAAAAAGAGTCAGTGTGTCATTAATGAATTGCATGTTATATAATTATTACCTAACTTTAAACTGAGAATTGACAAAATATGGAGTGGAGATAACTTTTATTTTGTACACCAGAAATCTAGTGTTTTCAAAAATCTGGGTTGGGTTAGTAGAGAGCTGTTTGGTTTAGCCTTAGCTTTCTAACCTAAAAATCAACTGAAGAAATTGAAACAATACGCCCTAATTTATTACTCCTATACCAGCATTGCGGTATATAAATCTATATTATTTTAAAAGAAATTAGTGGTGATGAAGCGATCACCACTAACTTCTCATTTACCTATGGAATGAACCTACGGTGGTAAATTATATATTACTTTTCAAACTGAATTATGCTTAATTGGTTCTTCGCAATGTGTACGCACATAATTAATATTCGAAATATTTGAAAGTTGAAGTTTGCTTCCAGATCACATAAAACATTTCCAAATTGAGATTTGAAAGTTGCAAAAGCGAGCAAGACTTTAGCGTACGTCTCTTCATGACCGCGTGCGGACGCCGCACGCCAAAATTGGTTGAATTCTACGCTTAGCGACAACTGAACACTTACAAATTTGAATAAAAAGTTTTTTTAGCACGGTGCATTTTAATTCCTGGAACAAGCTTTGACCCTCCACCAGTTGTACGAATTAAAATATGAAGAGATTGATCGTTTGTCGCTCTCGATATCTAATTTTGTTATGATGCTATTTTTAAAACTGATACGTACACTAATTTATGTCAATAAATATGGATTTAGATGACAAAAATACAAAACGATTCTTATCTTAAGAGTGATAAATTATCAAATCTCTTGATTATTTAAAAATATGATTGAAAAAAGTTAGGATAAAAAAACAAATACGGTAGGAATATATATCCAAAGAATTTCAAAACGTAGCAAAAAAATAGACGTGGTGTTTGGAATATAGGAATAAGGGTATGCTTGGTTGCTAATCACCATTTATCAACAAAAGTTGCCACATTTGACTAAGGTGAAGTTATCAAATTTTTTGTCACACTTTGACCAACGTAAGAGAATTTTACCACATTTTTTAAGTCATTGACATGTGTGATCAAAGAGAATCTTGTCATAGTTTGTGGCAGCAACCAAACAACTACCAATGTGTCAAACTTGCCTAACCTTAGATGTGAAAAAGTGTGGTCGGAAAACAAACAGTCCCTATGTAAAATACATGAGTCTTGCTAATTAATAAAGAGTAAACTATAATTATATTCCTTGGCTTAGTACATAGAAGAAAAATGAGGTCTTATAGCATCTTTAGCATCTTCAAGATATTTTCTAAATTTTAGTCCCTAAATCACATATAGAGATCATCCTAAACTCTATCTCTTCCTAAAAATTAATCAATCTACAACAGTTTCCCTATAATCTTGATACCTATTTTTTAAATCCTATAAATATTGTCTATAATATGTAATAATTTTGTGTAAAACTATAATCATTCAATATGTGTATCATTCAACTTATAACAACACATATGAAGAAAAACAATGTACATGCAAGGAAAAATATGTACAAATAAAAATAGAGATTTGTCAAACTAATCATATATTTGAGAGAGATGAATAGTGATTTAGGAAATGGATTAGGAAAGAGACTTATTTAGGGAACTCTTGGGGCTTCATTTTTCACAAAAATACCTAAATTTTAATTTACCTAGCCATTTAGGTAATCTATTGGAGATGCTCTTAGTGGACACTTAAATTTGTATATCAATTGCTTAAATTCGTTGGAAATTGGCAGCAACAGAAACATTTCCTTTATTTCCCCCCTATATTTGAATTCATATATGTTTTTTCTTAAAAACCCTTCAATTCAAAGGAGAAATGTGTGGAAATGTGAAATGTCCGTGCTGTCTTATTTACACAAGTTACTAATTGTTAAATTTGTTCATAAATATTTATGATTACACATGGTTCACATTACAACTTTAACAACACTTTTTGAATATTTTTGATCAAAATATGTTGCACGCTATATATAAACATATATAGAATCTCATTTATAATACTTTAAAAGAATCTAATGGTGTTGAGTATGGTTGGAACTAAAAACTCGTAGCTCGTTAACTCGTTCGGCTCAGCTCATTCTATTTTCCTAATGAGTCGAGTTGATGATTTAGCTCGTTAGTATAACGAACGAGTTCGAACTGACTCGCGAGCTGCTTGTGAGCTTAACGAGCACAGCACAAGTAGTCAAACCAATCTACTAAAATAATAATAAAACATTATCTTAGAGTATCAGACTCATTATTTTATAATTTATTTGTTAGTATTTATATATTACTTGCTAACTTGCTATTATAAATTTATTATTATGGTCTATATAATTTATTATATACAAGTATATAGAATTTATCATATAAAAGGATGAAACAAATAACATGTTATCATATAAAAGGATGAAACAAATAACATGTTTGATAAATCTGATGAAATCATAGAAATAATGATAGAACTATGGATAATTAATTTTGAAACATTATATATTCTATTTATTTCATATTTTTGATGTTTGATATGTGATTATTTGAATATTTATTATTTAATTATCTTTTAAATAGTTGGCTCGTGAGCTAAATGAGCGAGCTCGTGAGCTGGACCAAGCCAAGCCGAGTGGAGTTTTCTGCTCATTATATTAACAAGCCGAGCCGAGCTATCTCATTAACATAACAAGCTATAACACGCCGAGCTAAACGAGTCGAGCTAGCTCGTTATCTAGCCCTAGTACTGAGTCTACCACAACCACTCTTCTCACAGTAAATCAAACCGTTTAGTTTAGATTTACTCGGTTCTAATTACATGATATTCTTTTAGGGTTTAGTTGTAAACTTTTCTGGAATTGTAACGCACGACCAAACAACAAAATTTGGAAGTGAATTACACGTGCTCCTTATTGCTAATTTTTCTGTCGGTGTGCCTATAAATGTAAAATCGCTCGCTTTAATTAATCCTGAGCTTATTACTATTTGCTCGGCGATTTACTCTACCTAATCCACTGTAATTGTGATCGAGCTCACGGGATTAGGGATGGCAATCGGGTATCACGGGCACGGGTATTACATACCCATACCCGTACCCGCGAAAAAAACCCGTACCCATACCCGTACCCGTTACCCGCGATGGGTAAAAACTCGTGCCCATACCTGATACCCGCGGGTACCGTATACCCGCGGGTATACCCGTTTACCCGTGAACAAGCAGAGAGGTGATAGAAGCGGAGTCCTAGTCGGCCACCACGATGTAGTTGGCGGCCGAGTCGTCTTCCGCGAAGGCCTTCGAGGAGGACGCGCTCGCGGGCTCGGATTTGGAGCACGCGGATGCCAGGGCATGGAGAGTCGCGAGGATGGAGGCGTCGGGACGGAGCTTGGAGCTTGGAGCTTGATCTGATTAAACAATTCATACTAAAGCAGTACCTATGTACTACGTGTTGCAACACCAATATCGACTGATTAATATTAGAAGCAAATATGATATTCTAAACGAGATCATAGTTTTATAGTATCTTATAAAGAGATTAACCCAAATTTAAGTATTTGGGTGAAAAATGAAAATCTTTCTAAATAAGTTTATTTCTAATCTGAATCATTTCTCATCTTTCTCAAATATACAATTGATTTGATTTGTCTCTATTTTCATTCACATCTATTTTCCTCTTGAGCGTACATTGTTTTCTTCCCTATAATTGTTTTCTTCTTTATATGTTGTTATAGATGACATTTATATTTTTTGTGACATGTCTCTCCTCAGTTATTGGCTAGTTCATGCTTTGCCTAGCTAGTCTTGAGTCACCCGTACTCGTACTTGTCTGAACATTGAAATTTGCAGATTTAAATTCGTAAGTATTTTTGATATGCTAAGTATAAGAACATCTCCACCGTATTTGCTATCACGCTTGTTATTCTTTAAAATAATAAAAATAATTTATCTCAATTATACTTGGCATTTGACTTGTTATTTTAGATGGTTCACTATTCTTTCCGCCACACTTGTCACACTAGCAAGTTAACCAAACTTTTTACTCTATTGAGTGTTGATGTTGTTTTTATTTTCTTTGCATATATATAAATTAATAAAATATAGCTACATTCAAATAGGAAATTACATTTAGCAAGTATATTGAAGTGAATATTAAAATAGTAAGCCAATTTAGATATGAAACTTATTATTGCTACGAATAGCAAGTCAAAAATAACAAATATAACGGACATACCGGTCGTAAATATGCAAAGTATAATCGGTGGTGCAGCGGAGAACTGCAAAGTAAATTAGAAAGTATCTTGTTTGAACATTGAAATTTGCAGATTTAGATTTGTTAGTGGCGTTAATTGCAGTTCTAAGTATAATCGGCGATGTAGTGGAGATCAGGTGTAACCATGTAAGGTGTAACGTGTATTCGTAGGATTTAAAAATATGAATAAAAATTATACGGAAACTGTTATAAATTGATTATTCCTACCGTTCTATTCTAGTTTCATAAAATAAGTTGTTTTAGACTTGTATCTAAATTATCTAAAAAATTATTTTATATTTTATTGTGTATTTTAGACGTCTATACCCATGTACCTGATGGTGTACTAATTTCTTTTTGAAAAATATTTTTAAGGAGAAATGGAGTTTATAATGTTTTCTATATAAAATTTAGAGAATAAGATCAAGAAGATCTTGAGGTGCTTTAAACGAATCCATATATATACACACACGTATACGTACACGTATATATATATGTTTATATTTATATATTGCAGAAGAAAAAGAAAGAACAAAAAAATATGGAGAAGAAAATAAAAAGTAGGAATAGTTTGCGCTTTTCTGTAAAAATCCCACAATTTGAAATTCTAAATGTTTCGGATAATTTCAAGGTTTTTAGAAATCAAAGAATAATAGGGAATATTCAATGGTTTTAGAAAGCAATGATTATATTAAATGCCCGTAGGAATACGTCTCGTCGTGACAACATAATTTATATTATCTCCATTCATTTTAAACGAAAATGTCATTGACTTTTATATCACAATATGTAGTTGTGTATAAAGTAACAGTACTCTATTGGATATATACTTGCAGAGAGATTTAGATTAGGTTAATGGGGTTACGTGGATGATCTTGATAGTTATCTCATAATTAGAGAGACAAGCGAGTTTAGATAGGTTTAGTTCTTCCAAAGAATAATAGCCATAAGAGCAAGTTTAATAATATAGCTAGTTGTTGGTTTTATATTTGTGTCATGTCACATGCAGCTAATCTAATAGCCAACTCATATAATATATAGTTAGTTGGTTATATGTATCATACATTTAATGTGTGACATATTATATCATCTCACAATATTCATTGGAACATTTGTATGAGTGAACTGTTAACTAGTAGCCTGTTTTTATTCTCTCTCATTTCTCCTCTCCTCCACCTCACTACTAATCTGACGTGACAAGTCTTGTAGTCTGATTACATAAGCTTATTATACTTGCTCTAATATGTGTTGGAGTATGGTTTTTCACTTATGACAATACCTGAGCGCATGTCAAAGCGTGTATCTCAAAAATACGTGCTTGAAAAGACTCTCGTGATCTCCTTATATATGAGAGATCCTTATATACGAGAGATCAAAGGTTACAAATTGTTATCAATGTACTCGTGACTTGACAAATTTTGCTATAACGGTCAGTTCGTGGGTATTAAATCTAGATGATAACAACCATATTGATTATATATCGTGGAGTTTAATTAAGCTAATGCTAGTATTAGTGAAATTAATTAAGCTCAGGCTTGTTATTGTTATTCTGTCAAGTACGTGTTTCACTACTGCTTGATAGAAATTAAGGTGTGGTGGTTGGAGTTCGTTAGACGCGCGCGCACGTGTGTATGCAATTGTCAACTGCGACGAGGCTTCCGTGCTAAGAGACAGCAACAGCTTACTTAACTGGATCATCACTATCACCTGAACCTGAACCTGATTATACGAAAAAATTGATAATTTGTCACTATCAAGATGTACATTTTGATTATGACGTCACTTCTGAGACTAACATGTAGAACCACCTGAGTCAATGATCATGGATCTAGATAACAAAAATACGAAATCGCTTCTTGAAAGTGGCAAATTCTAGGATCTTTTATCAAATCGTAATTTAAACATCAACAATAATTATTTGATCAATCAATTAATTTGCAAGCAAGCAAGGATCATTCGGATATTCTGTCCAATCTGAGATTGATCAATGGACAACTCTAGGTAGGCTGTAAGAGTATATTCGTCTTGTCCGTACGTGCATGATTAATAGTTTAATAGTGTATTTATTTGATATTGTCATTGTTAATATATTTTATTTAAAATCTATAAAAGTCGAAGAAGTTTGAGATTAAAAAATCAAAGGAGTTATGATGTGTCAGGAGGTAGTACTAAGTTTTATAATCTAGAAAAAATATTTACTGTATGTATGTACGTGTACGTACGTATGTACCTACGTAGGTAGGTATGTTGTCTTATGTGTGTATGTGTGTATGTGTTGTGTGTGTATGTGTGTGTGTCTGTGTGTATATATGTATGTATATGTGTGTTGCTTGATCTGATTAAACAATTCATACTAAAGCAGTACGTATGATTAGGGTCTGTTTGGTTATCCTTATTTATTTTTGGAGACTCTAAAGTTTCAAACAATCTTGTTTATGGGGATTATAAGTCACCAAAAAGTTGTTTATTGGGACTAAAATGTTTCATGTGCACCATCTACCTTTATTTATGATTGTTTAAGATGGTGAAAAAAAGGTAAGGGTAACAATGATTAGGATAATGTGGTTATTTTATAGTAATTTAGTCCATACTTCCAAACAAAAGAATTAAGAAGGTGTTTGGTTGGGTTTATTTTAAGTGTAGTGTAAACTAATTACGTTAGATTTTGTTTGGTTTGAATGTGCTGGTATTACATACCACGTAATCAGATTACAACCTAGTAATCAACCACTTACACTCTAACTAGTCTGGTATCAGATTACGTTACCTGAATACATTATACTTATCAACTAAACACTATAATGTAAACAAAATACATTACATTTGTTAACCAAAAAAATCTAATAATTTAATACATTGTTATCACTTGACACTGTAATTAATTTCATTACCATTTACGTTACCTTGAGCAAACCAAACACCATCTAAACTTTAGTCCCTACTAGATAAACAAGTTTTAGTCCCTAAAAATAAACAAGTGCAATCCAAAGAAGGCCTTAATCTAATGTATATATAGTACTTTTTCCTTTTGGGGTGATTAGACTTAATCTCATATTGATAGCTAATTAAGAAACATTAAAGTTCCATCTTAAAAGAAAAGGTGCAAGTGGCGATGAAATGATATTTTGCACGTGTGATAATTTTTGTCAGCTTTTTGGTAGTACAAGCTACTCCAGTGGTTAGAATCTGCTACACTACTAGATTCTCGTATTTCTTTAAGAACGGTGAATCTGTCTGTACCGATAGCTTCTCATCGACACATGTTTATTAGTAAAATATATATTACTTTTAAAGTTGGTATAATATTTTTGAAACCAAATTACAATGAATGTTATTTTATTATGTTTTAAGTTATTTGTATCATTTGCATGATGTTTTTTTAGGGTTATAATTTATAGAGAGATATGTTAGTGATATTTGTTATTTTATTCCATATGTTTATACAATATGCGACAATAGAGTAACATAAACGTCGCTGAACTATTAGAAAAACAACAAAATTTCCTTAATTTATCTCCATCCATTGGTTACATGTACATGCATGTGCGTGCATGGTCATCTACCTCCTGATGATCCAAACAATGAACTCAACTTGCATTTATGTAGTTACATATGCAAATATCTTAACTATTATAAAGCTGCTACATGGTCCATGGATTCCGTCTGCACTCTTCCTTCACCCGCGTCGCCCCGCGTGCGCCCATCCAGGAACCACCTGCAGCATGAGGGCTCCAACTGCTACCGCGCGCTCACGCGACGCCCAACCGACCCATGCGGGACGCGCTCCAACCGTCCGCAGAAGTGCACGGGGAGCAAAAGAAAAAAGAAAAAAAAAAGAAAAAAAGAAAAATGTCCTTTTGCATTTCGTTCATTTAATTTCGGTATCTTACGCAGAAGTACGCATTTTGCGTAAAATCTCTTAAATTTCTAAAAAATCACTCATAAACTAAAAAATTTACGCAAAGGCCATTGGATTTCTAAAAAATCTCGTAAAACTATGAATGTTGCGTATATATAGTTAGATTCGCTGAAAATTATTTTATCATCGTGGCAATAAAATAAGCCCTGTCGCATAGCACATACCCTTTCTATATATTTAACATACCCCTTACTATATACTCCCTCCGGTGTACTAATAGTTGTCGTTCTGGCCTTGTTGCTAGAGTGAAGAATTAGTAGTCGTTTTACACTGAGTGGCTAGCAGGAATCGAACCCGCATCGCTTCACTTGAGAATCGGGCCGGTAACCAATTGAGACGGTAAAGTTTACTGTACAAGTAGGACAATGACAATGAGTCATACTTTGTTTCAATGATGGAGACGTGATGAATAAGAGGAAAGGAAACCATGAATCCGAGTATATATCTTGGTAGTTTGTGACCAATTTGATGGCTCTCCTTTTGAGAAGAATCCCAAGGAGTGGCATGTGAGTCACCATCATTCCAATCGAGAGCCAGGAATGTTCTTTTTTCTAAAGCAAAAGGTTAACCGTACGATACTAACTACAGATTATAATATACAGTAATTCTGGTTATAGGGTAATTAAACAGAGGATCGATTTTGTTTATTAGTTACTTGGTTGATTATTTCACAATAATTTTTGTTTGTTATATAATTTGTTTCTAATTTAAAAGTAAGTAGCGAATAAGATATCCTAAATGAGGTCTAATATTAGAGTATCTTTAAGGGATTACCTATGTGGTTAATTACTTAAATTTGAATTTATATATTTTGATAAAAAATGAAGCACTAATTATCTTCCTAAATGAGTTTATTTCATAATCCATTATAAAACTAATTGCAGAACTCTTAGACTAATTCACGAGATGAATCTATTAAGTATAATTAATCCATCGTTAGCACATTTTACTATAGCACCACATTGTCAAATTATAAACTAATTATATTTAATAGATTCATCTCGCGAATTAGCCTAGAGGTTCTACAATTAGTTTTATAATTAGCTCATGTTTAGTCATTCTAATTAATATACAAACATCCAATGTGATAGGAACTAAACTTTAGCTCGGATGACAAACGGGTCCTAAGTGTAGTGTGGGTCATAATGAGTCGTGCTAATTGCGGTTCTAAGTGTAGTCATTAGATAGCCTATCCTGTTTAAGGAAAAATAAAGGAGGCTAGAACTGTAATATATTATTTCGTATAGTTTAGAAATGAAGAAACAACAACGAATGCTCGATGATTTTAACTACTAAGGTTATTCACAGTGATGGGTTTTATAACCCTGTTTCTTAGAAGGCCACATCAGCTTTGCAACTGAATGAAACACCCTCTCTCAGTGGAGAGTTTTATTTCACTATTTCCTAAGCTAATCAGTGTAATTAAATGCTTTGCAACTGAATTAAATATCCTCTCTCCGATGAAACGATTTGGCTCATAGTGTGTGTTTTATTTCGTTTCATCCGTCTTGAAAACGGGTTAGCATCATGTCATAGAGATGACACTGCTTTCTTCTCTTCCCTCATTAATTTAATAACATGTCAGCAAAAAATTTGATGTGTCACGGTAATTAATACCATAAAACCTTCCAAAAAATCCCCACCGTAATAGCATAACAATTAGTTTACGGATCCACGCAAGGTGAAGTGGTTGGATTGGAGTCCGTTAGATGCACGCGCACGTGTGTATGCAATTGTCAACTGCGAGGAGGCTTCCATGCTAAGAGACAGCAACAGCTTGCTCACCTGAACTGTGGGGTTTTTCTTATGCAGATTTTTGGACCTTTATATATGAATGTCCATAATTAAGCATGATCCACGAAGCCAATAAATCAATCAAATCGCAATTTAAACATCTACATCATATCTACGATAATTAAGGTAGTGTTTGGTTTCCTGTATGAGGAGGAACAAATAGAATGATTCCTAATATGAGTTGATACTACTGTTTGATTCGAGAGATGAGGTGGAATCAAACAGAACCAAACGATCCCAAAAACAAAGTATTGATTTTTTTTGCGAATGAGATGGTCCAAGCGAGCAGGGATCGATCGTACGTTCAGGGATTCTGTCTGTCCAATCTGAGATCGACATGAATACGATGGACAGGTCTAGGTAGGCTGTAAGAGTATATTCGTCTTGTCCGTACGTACATGCATGGATCTGATCGATCCTGGAGAACGTACGTAGATTAATTAATCACGTTAATTACCTGTATCACGTTGTATGTATGTATGTATGTATATATATATATATATATATATATATATATATATATATATGCTGCTTGCTCTGCAGCTAACAGCAGAAGATGAACACGTACGTGTATTCAGAGCAAGAGCAGCAACAAAAAGAGAGATCACCTTAACTCCAAGAAAACTTAGGTGGTGTTTGGTTTGTTTAAGGTAATATAAATGGTAATGAAATTAATTACAGTGTTAAGTGATAATAATGTATCAGATTAGTAGATTTATTTGGTTAACGAATGTAATGTATTCTGTTTACATTATAGTGTTTGGTTGATAAGTATAATGTATTCTGGTAACGTAATCTGATATCAGACTGATTAGAGTGTAATAGGTTAATTACTAGGTTGTAATATGATTACGTGATATCTAATACCAGCACATTCAAACCAAACAAAATCTAATATAATTACAAATAACGCTTAAAATAAAAGATCTAAAGATATAGATAGATTTAGAATTTAATTGAGTAATCCGGTTTTTATTTTAGACTAAAAATAAAAACACAATCTATTTTATTACACTATACTATACTAAGTTCCACGCGTTGTATTATTTCTTAGTGAAATCTTGCCTTTTTAGGGCAACAAAACTCAAAGAGTTTCAAATCTTTCTGTTTTTTCTCTCATATTGTAAGCTATAAAACACTAATTTCTCAATATTTTTATGGGCTAATTTTCGAAATCTTCTTAAGGCCCATAATAAGACAGCAGGTTAAGTAGGATTATAATTGGGCCCAATAAACGTACAAATCGATGGGCCCACATGTAAGTCCTTCCATCTTCCTCTCGCCCGGAGCATCCAAACCCGGCCCGGTGTCCAGCGGCAGCGGCTTCTCTCCTGCGCCGCCGCCCCCGCCCCGGTCACCGCTGCGGGGAAGTCCGGTTTCGTGGAGGGACCTATGCAGACTCAACTTCTGGGACCTGGATGGTGGGTGATTGCCGCCGCCTCGTGGACGCCGTCGGCGCGCTCGACCCGCGCCTCTATGAGGGTTGGTGATTTTGCTCTTCCAAATATGCCAGAGTCACCTAATTCATTCAGAGGGATCCGAAAGAAACCATCTTGAACAATGCGGTGGTTTGCCATTTGTGTTGATGATACATTGAAGTTTTTTTTTTGATAAACAATGATACATTGAAGTGAGTTGTGGCATAATATCCCACTTATGGTTCTCCTTGTCGCAATGACATGTAGTTTTTGCATTCATGTACAGTTATTGATAGTTTTTTTCTACACTTTATGACAAACAATCCAGGAAAGGAAGATGCACAAACATTGTCAATATGCTTCGCAAATACTTTGGGGATTTTATAATATCTACCTACTTGGATTTGGTGCAAGAGTGAAGAGTCCCACTATGATGACTCGTACATCCGGGGAATTGAGGTTTGCTTCTAAAATGAAATTTTTTATGCAGTCTTCCTGGAAATAAAGTCCAACTGAACCCTGTGTATTCTGTGGAGGTCAAGTTCATAATCTGTCGCGGGCACTTTGCAAGCGATGTTTCATTATGTAGCACATATTACTCTTTTGTGTTCATATTGAAACCCCATACATCTTTTAATTTAATGCTTCTTGTTAGTTCTACAGAATAATGCATGCTTAGAGTAAAAATAAAAGAACCCCTTGACTTATGGCCTAATGGGAATTATCCTCTAGAAGAATAAAAGAACCCCTTGACTTAGGTGAATGTTTGGAGCATTGGGCATAGATATCCTCTAGAAGAATACAAGATTGATGGTTGTCAGTTCTTCATTTAAATGTTTAGTTCCACACGTCGATTGACAGTGGTTTGACTACTCCATTACTGGTCATCTCCAATGGAGTCTGAGGAAATCTTCAACACGGAAGATCAATAGCTAAAAACATTGAATGGTATAAAGTTTGCTCAAGAGAGTGCATATCACTATGGCAGATACTTATGAAGTTGTGATGCATGGCCCATGGTTTGTGAATTGTGATCGACATCAAAGCTTCTATGAACAGCTTGACTCGTATGGAAGTCCTTTCGCATGGGTAGCACTCCCCAGGAGTCAGGTACGTCGTTATGCCCTAATATTTTTAGCAGAATTAGGATGCAATAACAGTATAGCACCACATGGCATGAAAATACAAGCTGCATATTAACTCTGTCAAAATCAAAACTTGTTATGAAAAAGCTTTTGTGTTAGTGCTAGCTGCAAAGCCTGTACCTTGGTCTAAGAGATCGGTATTGTACATAAGCAATGCCGTAGTATGCTTGAATTTAATAATATATCAATTCTTATCCACATTTCGTTATCCTGATATCATTATTGTTATCTCCACAAAGTCCACCGTGTACTTTTGCTGTGGGTGAAATATGTACCGACCATGTCTGAATTTTCAAGTATTGAGCACTAGGACATCTCATTTGCTTATACATCTTTTCTATCGGAGTGCATGTGGAATCTCTTACTTGTGGACAATGTAATACATCTTTTCAAGTATTAATGTGCTAGTGGCAGCATTTGACATTGTGTGGGACAGGTTTGCATTTCATCTTTGCAATATATCTGTCCCAAGCTATGCTTGAGACTAATGGACAGCATATATGCTGGCATTTATTGGTACCTTGTGTTTGTACTATGAATACTTTGTTAGTAGTATTATTAATACCATAAATGCTACTCTTTTCATATTAAAATGTAACAAGTTTTAGTTTTAGACACGTATATTAAAAAGACTACTAAGAAGACCATACTATCCTTCTCAAGGTGAGTGGATGTGGGTTAAAAAATGGTTAGGTGGATTAATGAGTAATCAAGTGTGGAGTAGTATGTATACTTTAGAGTAAATTAAAAGTTACATTTTAAATGTATTAGGTTGTTGTATTTGGATTAAATTTTGAACTCTAAAACTTGTTACATTCTACAACAGAGGGTGTACAATATTATGTTTTGTTTAGCTGTTTTCTCATGCCATTCCATTGCTACAACTTATGTTCCAAAATGATTTCAGGCCATAGGGATAAGAATGCAACATGAGGATGACCCATGCAACATGCAGCACTGTCAGTGTGTGTTTCTTTTTGGATCTTTTTGGTGTAGCTATCAGACAAGCCAGCAGACATCTATCTACACATGTAAAAAAGCAGCACATTATTTTTCTCGCCTTTCACGTTCTTATTTGGATCCATTGGGACAAAACAATATGAAAAAACCGTCACTCCAAGCATTTGCTTCCACCACGCAAAGATGTCATCTTATCAGCAGTGTGCGGTGTGCCTGCCTGACATCTTTTCCCAACCATGTCTTAATAAAGAGAAATCACACCTTGCATGGCCTTCTTCTCGGGAACGGACGGATTTCGGACAATTTGAAGTGAAAATTCTGTAAAATTCTGGCATTTTGGTATTTCGTGTACATATGATGTCATGATGCCATGATGGAGTTGGAGAGCTGGTCTTGGTCCAAGTTCACTCGAAGTCGTCTTGAGTGTTTGCAACCTTGAACACCAGATGCATCCACACAATTTATTGTGGTTGCTGTTGACTCCCTTCCAGTGAGGTAATTAAGTATTGTCTATTGTCATGTTCACATTCTTTTCTACTTTTGCTGGGAATGAAGTTTTAGCCGGTTTTGCTTTCGAGTTTACTCGACGACAAAAATTTTACATGGGTGTGGGTGTGCTTCAGTTCTAAATTCTGAACCTGCTGAAAATTGTCACAGTTGTTTGCTGAGCAATGATTGACCTTTTTTTCTTTCCGTCACATTGGATGCTTGAGTGCTAATTAAAAGTATTAAATATAGGTTAATTATAAAGCTAAGTACATAAATGAGAGCCAATTCGCAAGACAAATCTATTAAGCCTAATTAATTCATCATAAATATATTTTTCACCGTAGCATCACATTGTTAAATTATAAACTAATTAGATTTAATAGATTTATCTTGTAAATTAGTTCTCATTTATCTAAACATCTGATTGATGAGACTTAACTTTATTCTTAAGGATCCAAACACCTCCTAAGGCCATGTTTTGGACGCCAAATGCGAAAGTCCTTTAACAGATTTCTAATCATCAATGGATTTGTAATCTATCGGATGGTGGAATATTTGGAATATTTGGAAAGAACTTGGAAAGAACGAAACAATGTTTTGTGAAGTGTTTTGAATCAGAAACACTCATTGCAAGGAGAATCATCAAAATGGTGTTTCAAAGCGATTCTAGTTTATTTTAGTTTAGTTTATTTCATGATAATCTAGAGCTAAAACTACCAAACGATTTTGTAAGTGATTCTGATTCAGACTTTAAAACGCTTTTAGATAAAATTTAGATCCGAAACGTTTCAACGAGAATTTTAATCCGTACCAACACACCTAAACCTAAAGCCATGAACATGTGAATTCCTCCAAAAAAATTTCACTGTTTGACGTTGACTTTTGGGTTTTTATTGGGAGTCTTGGCTGACGGATCGTATGAAATTGACCTGTATAGTTGGCAGGCATCAGCAGCCGTTGAACGAAGACCATGACTACATCTACATCTGTGGTCAAAATCTGTGAAATTCAGCTGCATCATGTAGATTCAGAACTTGACAGTAAAAAAAAACTGAAGTGTGTTTGTTTGCAGGGTCCATATTTCGGTTTGCAATTTCTAAAATTTCGGTCAACATATAGCCAGGAAATATTTCCCACCGGAATTTTCATATTTGTTTGAAACTAGTGAAAATTTGCTCAAATTTTGACTGAATGAGTTGTTTGAAATTTCTGAAGTTGTTTTTTTTTCGGAATATTTGAAATTTAACTCGGTTCTCCCCAAAATTTTCTTGCGAAACAAAATATGTAACCCTTGTTGTTTTTCGATTAAGGTTGGTTTTTGTCCTGTCACAATCATTTGGAGAGAAATTTATGATCAATTTCATATTTAAGAAAGTTCTTATCAGTGTGACAAATTGATAATTTACATCAAGTGTCACATTGTCAAATAATCAAATTTTATATTAATGATCCATCAAATTGGAAGATCTGTGTCATTTTGTTACTACTTAACTATGTCTTGTCCGTTTATACCCTTTTAGGGATGAGTAATTTTGAAAGAATTTTGGAGGATTTGTCCTAGATTCCGTGAAATTCCAGTAAAATTCACGTGTTTTAAATAAATTAATTACCTAATTACAATAATGCAATTCTGACCTTCATATGACAGGATAAGAATATGCTCCTCTCTCTTGATTATTTTCAGCTCACCAAGAAAAATCATTCCTCGTTTTTTTTTTTCACATCGAAACGTCAGAATTAAAATACTAAAATGAAACAGAAAAGAAATGGGATTGAAAGGAAGAAAATATTTATCGAGTGTTAAATTTGAGATACTCAACAAACGATTTACATCACTCAAGAACACATTTTTTGCATCTTTCGCATCCGGTGTCAAAATTTCGTATCCAGCGCTACAAAATTAAAAAAATCAAGTTGAACTTAGTAATATCCGGATTCATATTCAATTTTGAGCTATCCGTTTTGTATCCGTATTCAAATCCGAAATAAAATACAGTAAATAGTAATATCTAGATACGTTTTTGTGCGTATTCGATATGAATCTATCGCTAGAATTCGTCGCGATAAGATTTATTGATGATAAACCCCCCCTAATTATTCTCCCTAAAAAATCCAACAACATAATTACATCATCCAGCAAGAAATTGATTCCAAACGAAAGCACTGGAGAAATAATTTGATTGCCTGTGACCCCAACTACAAGTTGTGCTTCAGATGATATCCTTTGAAATATCAACAAAATATGAAATATGTGCAGTGTCTTTTCTGAACATATATGTGTTCATCACCCAAAGGCATAGCTGAACACAAATTAGTGCATGTTTGTCTCAACTTCTAGCAGCTAAAGATTCTCAGTAGCTAGCTCTGAGTAGCTGGTGTTTTTAGTTTTTGGATTCTAGTTTATTTTCAAATTCTGTAGACAATCTGAGTCCAAAATCTATACTATTTGTTTCTGTATCAGATTTAGACCCTACATTAAAAGCAGTCACTCGAGATAGAAAATTATGACGACTAAAAAAACAAACTGTATCATTTTCTTTTTACAAAAAGAACACTTACTTTTCAACACACCAATATTTTTTTACTCCTTCTTTTACATATTATAAATAAATCGTATATTAAATTTCTAAACATATTTTATGATGGATTTAATGAAACCAAATTAATACTATAGTTATTTGATTATTTAACGAGTTATAAATTTAGAGGATTTTGAGTTATAAAAAATCAAACAACTTATAATATGTAATTTAAAGAGTATATACATATGCACACACATGGATGGACAATATATATATATATATATGGTACCCTACACCACGGGTATAGAATAATTATTCTACCGAGAAATCTATTACTGAGAAAAAAATAGTACTCAATTGTTATTCTACTAAGAAAATATACTACTGAAAGTAGTCAGTATAGAATAACTATTCTACACATGTGGTGTAGAATAACGCTTCCGTATGTATATATGTATATATATATATATTGTGCATTTCACTATTGGAGAGTTTTCACAAAAAGCGCTCAAAAAGGCAGGGAGGGATCTTCACATCTGAGCCTTTTGGGGCGCAAATGTAAAGGTTGAATTATACGCACACACATCAACGTTTTATTACCACGGGCAAAAAAAAAGGATGTTAGAGACTTACTCATGGTCATGGATGTCTAGAAAGGCTTAATGCAAATCTATTGTTGTGTCAAATGCATGTGAACATCTATTATCCTTTTTCAAGTTTACATGATTTATGTTCATCTCTTATAGAATTGTTAAATTGTGTGCTCTATTGTGGGCGGATGACGAGACCTAATCATAAGAGCTCTTTTGGTGATAATACCATCCTTCTCAAGTATGTCCACGAGACGAGACAATTCTAATCGTGTGATGAGCCAACATAGTAGAGTAGACATAATATGAATAATAATGATGTATGTAACAAATTGTACACTATAAGTACGGCTAAGATCTAAGAGTGCACAAGGAGTAGAACCCCCTAAAGAGGAAAATTGCACCTATCAAGAACGTAAAGTGTCGCAAATATATTCTCCACTATAATCCAATAGACACTATAACATATGATCATTATCCAAAACAAGATCTCAACCTAGTTATACCACCATATTCTCGTGTCACACTAGAGTAGAGTTATTCGTGGCTTATAATTTATAAAACTATCCATGACATATCTAATTGTTATATAGATTTTGGGGGAGTTGTAGATATAGGAGGTGTAAACTAAAATTCTAGAAGACTTTGATGTAAAATCTAGTGAACTGGTGTTTGACCAAAGTGGCCATCTCTTCACCTCTCCTGCTGTCCCACACTCCAAGAGGGGAAGAAGAAAGACCACCAAATTAAACTTGACCACTTCTTCTCTTCTCTTCTCTCCCTCTCCTTCTTCACCTCGATCCCTCTCTCTATCTGTCCCCGTTTCTCGGAAGCTCACTGCCCACCCGCCATGGAAGATGCCAGGGGAGAAGAAGAAAATTCGATGTAAGTTCCTCACTCAAGCTTGCTCTCTTTTCCATGGCTTTTCTCCGCTCTCTCAGCTCGTCGCGTATAAATACTTGCGGCTTCAATTCAACCACGCGAAAAAAAAAGCTGCCTCCTTTAGCTTTTTTTTGGGGCGCGCCCGCGACTCGCGAGAATGGTAGAATCCAAGAAGCTCAAATGCTTCCTCGTATCTTTGAAGGTTCGAGACAGGCCATGTCCTCGGTGCCCTGCTCGCCTCCTCGCCGCTGCTGGCGCGCGCCTGGGACCGGTGCGTGGCGGCCGCGGACGGCGGCGCCGGCGCCGGCGCCTCCTCGCTGGGGTTCGTGCACGGCGATGGCGGGGACGGGGGAGCGGTGTACGTGGCGTTCTCCGGGGTGGAGGCCGCGCTGTCGGTGGCGGGGGCGGCGGCGGCGGGCGGCACCGGCGGCGCCGAGTTATTCAAGCCGGTCCGCCTCGGCGGGGGCGATGCCGGGCGGCTCTTCGCGCCGCTGGTCGCCGCCGATCCGGAGGACGCCGCTGGGGAGCCGGTCGCCGTGCAGGCGCTGGCGCTGCGGGCTTTCTTGAAATTATGCGGCTCCCCTGAGTTCCAGGTAATTGACTAAATTAACTGAAAATATCTCAAACTAATAACCTTCTCATTACCCATTTACCTTGTCAATTAATTGCTCATAATTTAGTATTATTGTAATTCGGAGCCGTGATGATCCGATATTTTTCTTTCAATTTGGTTTTGGTACAAGTTATGGTGATGTTGATGTTGATGTGGCTGTCTTTAGTTGATTGCTATGTTGGTGTGTTCAGACTTCAGCAAATGAGACTTGAGAGAGCTTGTACTGTGATTTTTTTTGTTTTAATAATGCAATGTCAATGATTCAGTACCCGTGCCCTAACTTATTTAGAACATATCCCACAAATTGTGCAAGGAGTTGCATTCTTGCATCAACATTTTGTGGGATGCAAATTAAATACTAACCTGATGTTTAGTGAGAATATTGGTAGTAGTAGTTAGTGTCAGGTGCTCATGTGGGGGTTGAGTGACATCTACCCTTTTGTTACTTCCTCCTTGAGCAATTTTTGAAGGCTGCGATTTTTCTATTGCCATCTGAAGCTGTTTGTTTGTTTCATCTCACTCTGTCACTGGTTTGTTTGATTAAATTGTTCCCTATGACAATGTTTTGTAAAATACTTAAATACATGAGTTTATCTTGAAGCCCAAAAGATGCTTAGGTTAGGTGTGTTGTAAAGTGTACAATCCCTATCAAACTAGGCGGCCAACCCAGAGCACAGATGCTATGAACCTGTCATTTTGTGTTAATTGAAACAAAGAATGTGACGCTAATGGCACATTGGCATGTTGCACAGCACGGGGGAAATGTTTGTTGCTGTTGCTCTTTTGTTGTCACTTTCATCTCAATCCATTTGTTGCAATGCATGATTGAGAGAGACGCCACTGCCAACACTGTGCGTGTCGAAATCCAAACAGATTTAGTGGTGACCTGGGGGAAAATTGGGATCCATGACGCTTGGTTATCTTGAGATGCAGGGAGTGGAAGGGTTGGCTGTTGAGGATTGCTGTCATGAGTTGGACCCATGGCGGGATAAACACTGCCGGGAGGATAGCCAGGTGGTGTAGGTTGCTCGGGATGAGAAATAGACTTAGGTGAGGGAGATGAACGTGATGAGAGATTATACTTCTTTCTTCTTTTTCATTGATTACTTGATCAATACAAGCCTACACCCTGCTAACTAATCCGACTTCATTACGACTCTGACTCTATTCATTAATCTGCTTGGACTCTCAATTACAGACCTGAACTCTTATTAACCGCTGGACTCTAATCTGCCCTAAACTCTAATCAGACTTGGAATCTAATTTGCCACACCAATACAGTACCCATGGGTACTGTTCACGTGAACAGTACTGCACGATACTGTTCACGTGGCTGGGCCTGGGCCTGGGCCTGCCAGCCCTAGCCCACAGCCCATGACAATTGCAGTCTGAAGTTCTTTCTGAACATGATGACCAATGGAGAATAATGTTTTTGGATGCCCATTTGGATTGTTTGAACTTGCTTTTGATGAATTTACTATGGGTAGAGTGATTTCAGTTGATTCTTGAATTCTTTGAACATTTCAGTTGGTTGTCGGACGCATCACCTTAATTCCACTATTTAAATTAGCTGAAGATTAGAAACTTCAGCATTTGGTGATCTTTTCAATCATGTTTCAAAGATGTATACCCTGTATCCATGCAGTGATTTATTTTTATTGTAGTATCTTTGTTTCCTTCTGCAATCGGATATCCGTCCCAATTCTGATTCTGATTCATGAATCTGTCTACATGATCTTCATCCTTTTCCATGATATTTTTTGTTGAGTTATTTGGTGATATGAGTTGCTGAATTATTTGGGTCTGTCCAATCATACAATTTGCTTTACCTTATGTTTCTCTTCCCCACATGAATTCAAGCTAGTTGAAGCTGCAATTTTCATTGAAACCAAGAAGAAAAATTAAGTTTTTTTCAGACCAAGACAAAAAATGATCAGATCACTTACTAATTGCGACTGCATTTGGGTTAACAATGCAGATGGTGCTGAACCATATCAGGGGCAAGGCAGTGGTGTTCACCGGCCACTCCCTCGGCGGCGCCATCGCCGCCCTCGCCGCGCTGCACTACCTCTGCATCTTGTCGTCAAGCTGGGCATATGCTCCCGCTCCTCCGGTGCTATGTGTCACCTTTGGGAGTCCGCTGCTCGGCAACAAGGCCCTGTCCAAGGCTATCCTGCGTGAGCAGTGGGCCAGCAGCTTCTGCCACGTAGTGTCACAGCATGACGTCATCCCGAGGCTTCTCTTCTGCCCGCTCGATGCTGTCCCCGCGCACGTCATCATCGGGATGCAGCTGCAGCAGTTGCCGATGTGCGTGCTCGGTATGGGCCGTGTGGGGGCTGCTGTGGCCTCACGCATGGCTGACACAAACCAGGAGGCGTTGCGGCAGCTGATCCAGGAGCACGCCGGCGTGGCAGCGATAGAGCAGAAGCTTGATGCAACGGAGACGCGGGGAGGGAGCCCGTACTGGCCGTTCGGGACGTACGTGCTGTGCTCCCCGGACGGCGCGGCGTGTGTCGACATCCCGACTGCCGCGGTCCAGATGCTCTACGCAACGTTCGCCGCACGGTGCATGCCGGAGACCAGCACGGTGTCACCGGAGGCCGCACACTCCTGCTATGGCAACCTTGTGCAGAGTATGCCGCAACACCTGCTCCTTAAGCGGCGCCTAGGCGCCCTCCCTGCCACCGCGGCACCGGCTGTGTCCAACTACGATGCCGGCATCTCCCTCGCGCTGGAGGCCTCTGGCATCACTGGTGAAGCGACGGAGGCAGCGCCGGCGCGGCAGTGGCTGAAGACATCCAAGCATGTGGGTCGGAGCCCGAACCTGAATTGCGCTAGCCTCTCGATACGGCTAGGTCGGATCACGCCGTGTCGGGCGCAGATCGAATGGTACAAGGCGTCGTTCGACGGCGACACCGGCTACTATGATGCCTTCAAGCAGCGGCGTTCTCCCAAGAAGTTCCACAAGGCCAACATGTACCGCATCAAGCTCGGGCAGTTCTGGGACGGCGTCCTCTCCATGCTCGACACTAGCCAGCTCCCACACGACTTCCACCGCCGCGCCAAGTGGGTCAACGCCGCCCACTTCTACCAGCTCCTCGTCGAGCCCCTCGACATCGCCGACTACCACCGCCACAACCTCCACCGCACCCGTGGATCCTATATCTCCCACGGCCGAGAGAGAAGGTAGCAACAGTAACACAGCACCACCATTGTTGATGCTAGATAACCTCCACTATTGCTGTTCATGGCGTCCATGAGGCTTATGCATTGCCTGCACTCTACAGGTATGAACTGTTCGACAAGTGGTGGAAGCAGAAGGGCTGCACAGGAACCGGCGCAGACTCTGGCGACACCTCAACCACCGCGGCAGCGGCGAGGAGGAGCAAGTTCGCCGGGCTGACACAGGATCCGTGCTTCTGGGCAAGGGTGGAGGAGGCACGGGATCAGACAGAGAGCGCCAAGGGCGAGCACGATGCGGCGGTGCTGGCGATGAAGCTGGAGAGCCTGCGCGAGTTCGAGCGCTACTCCAGCGAGCTGGTGGAGAGCAAGGAGGTCTCCGTCGACGTGCTCGCACCTCAGTCAAGCTACTCACTGTGGGTGGAGGAGTGGAAGGAGCTCAAGCTCCGGGATGAAGTGAGGTCAATATTGTTTCAGTTTTGAAGTTGAAACAGCTTAAGAAAAAAATCAATCAATCAATTACTTAGTTAATTAGTTGAGCATTTTTCATCTAGTTTAGACACAGATGAATGAATGATAGCAACATAGTATAGGTGATTGTAAATACACTTAGTTTTGTAGATGCACTGCATTATGATGTATCTGTTCTTCTTCATGCTGTAATACCTTGGTGCTGATTTCAGCTCTTTCTTCTCAGTCAAGAGCTTGCTTCAACCTAATCTGTGTGATTGTGCAGTATGTTGCTACTGAATTTGACAAATGTATATACCTTTTCTGGATGATCAGAGACTTGTTGCAAGCACCTTGAAGGTTTTCTGTCTCCTGACCAAGAAGTATTTCCTTCTTCATGTTCATCCACTGGTGACTGGTGTGACCAAGAAATCCAGGCCTGGTTTCAGAGTTTAGTTTGCATTCTCAAGTGCAAACTTTTCTGAAGGTCAAGCCCCATTCCAGTCTAAATTGTTGAAAATGATCCAACCCAGGATGTGATGTTAGGAGCAAAAGATGCAATCAACATATATGATTGATCTTTTGATATATTTAAATTTTTGGTAGTAAAATAACTGATCATTTTCCTTTTGAGTTATTTCCTTTTCTAATTCGGAGCCGGGTCAAAAAAACAGGTACTTTAGGACGTATATAATTGATATGGATATGGATAATTTAGATTGAATAATATACATAAGATTTATCAATTAAAATGCTTTTTGATATGTCCAAAAATCAACACCATTTGTCTGTGGACAAAAGAGCCATAATATTCCAATATTGAACACTTTAATTTGAGTCAAACTTAGCTAGTAGATGAGGTTCTAACTTGTAAGCTATGTGGAGAATCATATGAAAGTGATTATTTATACATTACATGAAATTAAGCAAAACTTTGTTGTATTTCATCATCTCCTCCATCTAACATGTTCTTCATCCATGAAGACCAAATGGTACATAGGGTGGCCCACCTTGACCCTGTGCAGCTGGGTCCACCCGCTCATTAATTCCACTTTCTTTTCAACACAAAATCAATTATCACTTTAATTAGCTCAGTATTGGCATCTTAACCTCCACTTTAGCTAAATTTCCATCCTGGTAGGAAAGTTCATATAGAATTTGGCTGAATTTGTTGTTTCGAATTAACCGCAAGGTGGTATGCCAATGACTACCGATTCTACGAGTAGTTACAACTAACAAAATGTAACTATATGATAATTAGAAGTATTAAAGGTAGGTCAATTATAAAACTAAGTACATAAACGAGAGCTTTTTCATGGGACAAATCTATTAAGTCTAATTAATCCATCATTATCATATATTTACTGTAACTATATTATCAAATCATGGGTTAATTAGGTTTAATACATTCGTCCCACGAATTAGCCCTCGTTTACATACTTAGTTTTTAATTAATTTATATTTAATACGATAATTAGAAGTATTAAACGTAAATCAATTATAAAACTAAGTACATAAACAAGAGCTATTTCGTGAGACAAATCTATTAAGTCTAATTGATCCATCATTAACATATGTTTACTGTGACACGATATTATCAAATCATAGGTTAATTAGATTTAATACATTAATCCTATGAATTAGCCCTTGTTTACGTACTTAGTTTTATAATTAACATATATTTAATACTTGCAATTAACACTCGAATATCCGATGCCACGGAACAAACTTCGCACTAAAGGATCGGAACTAAACACCCAAACCATTAATAGAAAAATTATCTCGGGATATTTATAGGGGATAAATTTTTTAAGAAGAAAGCATCTCCAGCCTCCGTATGAATGTAGTTTTCCAGATTAATTGTACGCTTGGGACAGATGCCTTCAAAAAAAGCACATATTCTTTTTGACTGATGCTATCAAACTACTGTACAATGAACACGTACTGTAGACGCCACGCATGTTGCTGATAGCATTTTGCTTCGAATTTCGAGCCATGAACTTGGAAAATCCTCCTGTCTCACTGCGTGCTTTGCAACTGACCAAGAAACGTCCCGGTGCAAGTTTGGAAATGCATCGATGCATCTTTCCCCTCTCAAGCAGTTTAATGTTCATCGTGTTGGAGGATGTTGCATCGGTAGATCGATCAATCATGCACACAGATCGAGCTGGGCAACAAGATGACCTAAAATGCTCCAAGCAAACCATGTGCTTGCTCGAGCGCATGTACTCGTCAAGAAGCGTTTCAGTTGTTTCAGTTATTATTTTTTAGAAAACATGTGATGACTAATAGTAGCAGCTACGAGCTATATAATCTAGAAATTGATTAGAATCTAAAAACTAAAAAATATCATGTTTTTTTATATTCGGACTTGCTAGATAATTAGACCAGTCGGCAAGATACTCTTACTAAAAATCTCACATCATCAAATTACAGATTTTAGTCCATGGCACATCGGATGTTTGGACATTAATTTGAAAGACTAAATGTGAGCTAATTATAAAAATAATTGCAGAATCGAAGGAAATTTATGAGACAAATTTATTAAGGCTAATTAATCCGTAATTAGCAAATGTTTACTATATCATCACATTGTTAAATCATGACGTAATTAGGCTAATTAGATTCGTCTCTCGAATAATTCCCCGATTATGAATGAGTTTATTAAATAAGAGAAAATTGATAATTTGCCATTGATAAGTTTGAGCTTCGATTATTTGCCACCCTAAACTTTGGTTTCGATAAATGCCACTCTAAACTTTATCCTAATTGATTTTTTTGCCATTCTATCAGATTTTAACTCATTTCTTTTTTTTCTCTCTAGAAAAAGATTGATTTATCCTTATTATTTTATCCCTTTGATTAGAAAATAACAACACGACATTTATGTATAGCAAGTAAATGTTTTTTTGATAGCGTAGATCAGTATTTTTCTATGAAGAGGAAAATGAGAAATGAATTAAAACAGGATATAATGGCAAAAAATCAAGTAAGATAAAACTTAAGGTGACATTTTATCGAATCCAAAGTTTAGGGTGACAAATAAATACAAACATCTCCTAAATTATTATAAATAATGTAACACACCAAAACATTATCTCAGCAAAAAAAAGTAGAACACACAAAAGGGACAGATGTGATTAGGATCTGAAGCTGATGATGCACAGGTGCACTGCCACTTGCCACTGGTGGCAGTGGCAGTGGCAGTGGCAGTGGCAGTTCATCTTGGAAAGCTAGCAACGTGAGTAGCGCACTCCACCTCCTCCATTGATTTGATCCCCTCTCCCACTGAACACGCGGGAGGTAGAAGACGATGCAGCAATTCTGCACGCCTCTCTCCGGTGTCTAGCTCTCTATATATAGCTAGTGAAGCTCTCGTCTTCTTCCACCTCTCACTCACACAAGCACAGCTGCACAGCCACAGCAGTACAGCATCATCAGTGATTCTTGGGGAGCTAGTCAGCTAGAGCTGAGAGAGAGAGAGAGAGAGAGAGAGAGAGAGAGAGAGAGAGATGGCGAAGGGGAGCTACGGCTACCAGGGAGGTGAGGCGGGGAGGAAGGCGGCGGCGTTGGAGGTGTCGGCGGTGGAGGCGGGGATGATGAACGGAGGAGGGGAGGGGGATGAGTGGAGGGACGACGACGGGAGGGCGCCGAGGCGGACGGGGACGGTGTGGACGGCGAGCGCGCACATCATCACGGCGGTGATCGGGTCCGGCGTGCTGTCGCTGGCGTGGGCCATCGCGCAGCTCGGGTGGGTGGCCGGCCCGGCCGTCATGCTGCTCTTCGCCTTCGTCATCTACTACACCTCCACGCTGCTCGCCGAGTGCTACCGCTCCGGCGACGCGTCCACCGGCAAGCGCAACTACACCTACATGGACGCCGTCCGCTCCAACCTCGGCGGCACCAAGGTCCGCCTCTGCGGCGTCATCCAGTACGCCAACCTCTTCGGCGTCGCCATCGGCTACACCATCGCTGCCTCCATCAGCATGCTGTAATTTCTCACCACACACAAATTATTGACTTGATTCAATCCAAACTCCATTACCATTGCTTAATGATTTGCTAATTGATCGATGCAATCGAGCAGAGCGATCAAGAGGGCAGACTGCTTCCACCAGAAGGGGCACAAGAACGCGTGCAGGAGCTCGAGCAACCCGTACATGATCCTGTTCGGCGTCGTGGAGATCGTCTTCTCGCAGATACCGGACTTCGACCAGATATGGTGGCTGTCCATCGTCGCCGCCATCATGTCCTTCACCTACTCCACCATCGGCCTCTCGCTCGGAGTCGCGCAGACCGTCGCCAACGGTGGGTTCCAGGGCAGCCTCACCGGCATCAGCGTCGGCGTCGATGTCACCTCCATGCAGAAGGTCTGGCGCAGCCTGCAGGCCTTTGGAGACATCGCCTTCGCCTACTCCTACTCCATCATCCTCATCGAGATCCAGGCAAGCTGCAGCCGCCCCGCCATGATTGCATCCTCTGCTTTCTCTACTCTGTTTCTTGATTTGCTCTGTTTATGTGTCCTAACGTGTGTGCGTGTATCAGGACACGATCAAGGCGCCGCCGCCGTCCGAGGCGAAGGTGATGAAGAAGGCGACGATGGTGAGCGTGGCTACGACGACGGTGTTCTACATGCTGTGCGGCTGCATGGGGTACGCGGCGTTCGGGGACAAGTCGCCGGACAACCTCCTCACCGGCTTCGGCTTCTACGAGCCCTTCTGGCTGCTGGACATCGCCAACGCCGCCATTGTCATCCACCTCATTGGCGCATACCAAGTCTTCTGCCAGCCGATCTTCGCCTTCGTGGAGAAGTGGGCGGCGGCGACGTGGCCGGAAAGCGGCTTCATCTCCGGTGAGCTCCGGGTGGGCCCCTTCGCGCTCAGCGTGTTCCGCCTCACGTGGCGCACGGCCTTCGTCTGCCTCACCACCGTCGTCTCCATGCTGCTCCCCTTCTTCGGCAACGTCGTGGGGCTCCTCGGCGCCGTCTCCTTCTGGCCGCTCACCGTCTACTTCCCCGTCGAGATGTACATCGTGCAGCGCGGCGTGCGCCGGGGGAGCGCGAGGTGGCTCTGCCTCAAGATCCTCAGCGCAGCCTGCCTCGTCGTCTCCGTCGCCGCCGCCGCCGGCTCCATCGCCGACGTGATCGACGCGCTCAAGGTGTACCGGCCATTCAGCAGCTAGAGCCTAGAGCTCGATCGATCGGTGGCCGTCCGATCGAGATCGAGCGATCGATGCATGTAGACGTAGCATGCACATATGTACACGTCCAAGGCAGCAGGGCAACACTCTCACTGCCCGGTGGGCTCCACCTGTAAGAGAGACAGAAGGAATATTTACTGAGCTTATTGTGTGGCATTTTGTCATGTAGCACCTTGTAGATTGTTGTATTGTGACTTGAGCTAATGATCAGTGAAGCACTCCTTTGACAAAGACAAATATGCTCTTTTTATGATTTGTTCTAATTGGGTCATTAGTATTTATGAACTAGCCGAATTTTAATTCCAAGTAACTGTGCTAAGCTAATTATTGTTCATACTTACTAACTTAATACCTTCGAATATCTTTATAACATTTTTTATATCATAATGAGACCAAAGATCGAGCTAGATCAGTGCTCAAGCTTGAAGAGTACATTTGTTAGAGTTCTTGATTCTGAAATTTATACTAAAGTTAGAGTAGAGCATCTGAAGTTGATTAGACCCTACTTCACTGCTCCTCCAGTTCATTTTTTGGAGTGCTCTCTCATAGATCCACTTCTCAGGAAAAGCGTTTGATTCGTAATATAATTGCAGCATACCCTTTCTCTACCTCTATTATTGTAGTTATTTACTTGAAATTCATATGGAGATCAAATTCCTAAATTTTCTTTTATTTATATTATGGATTTTGATTATCCTTCTATTATACCTCACATGGACGTTTCTCATATTCGATACCCGAATTTATATTCATTTTGAATTCTATTTTACACGTACCACATATGACCTGTTGTTTTAATAATTAGACAGCTATGATCTAGATCCTCACCACAATATTTCTCTTTTAATATATCGAAGTGGCTATACTAGGTTCTGTTTGGGACTAATTCACTCTCTTAAAATTTACTCTACTCCACAAAATTCATTTAGAATCAAATCTAGAGTGAAGTTGCTGCTCCATTGTGAAGTACATGCACTTGTTTAGCTTGTAGAGAGGATTCATATTCAAAAATGGTAGAATTTTGTAGAAATGTAATATTTTACCCCTGAGTTTATTCATAAATTTCTAATTATATTATTTTAAATGTCCACTATATGAAATGTATTAACTTAATACTACATGAAAAATAATAAATAACAACTAAAAAATGAAACAGTAAGTTTATAATGACATTGATGAGTAAATTATCCTGAATTTCACATTTTGTTTTAAAAACTAAATCCACAAAGCACCTGCTCCGCAAAAAAAGTGGAGCAGAGTCATGGATCTGCATTTTTCGCGGATCCAAAAATTAAGATCCGAACGTGTTTGGCTAGACATTTGTAGAGTGGAGCTATAAAACGTGGAGCGGAACAGTCCCAAACAGTGTTGTAATCCTTGAGAATTAATATATGTGAATGGTCTTTAATTTTTAGCTTATTTTAAATTATAATTGTCAAGACTGGTATTTAATCCTACACCATCAATTAGGTGACATGTTGATAACGTGGCTGTCTTTATTTCACTAGAAAAGGGCACGTACGGCTGGCTGGAAAGCAAAACAATTAGCATATATCATCCGAAACGTGCAAATATTGGTGACATTTGAGGCTATCGATTATTGAACTTTAGATTTCATCCCCATGGACACCACACTACTCAATCTTGCATTTTATTTGTACATTTTATGTTAGTTGTGAGTTGTGACTATGAGTGAGGTTAATTACTGGATGAAGCTTACAATACTCTTTTCTATTCAAAGAAAAATATTATATAAAATTGTTTAAAGTTAGGCATATTTGATTTATAAAAAGTTAAACAATAAATAATATAAATGGAGTGTCTTCTAGTTGTATAACATGTGTCTTACAAGCTAGCTAGAACACATTTAGGGTTATGGTGGGTTTACATAATATGTATGTGACTCCACCCAATAGGATTTCCATTAAACCATTGTAATGGGAAAAAGTATCAACCGGAAACATGAAGGAATAATTGGATCCATGCCATTACAATTTTACGACTTTGGAAAAATATCATTATAATTCGTGTATTTAGATTTATTCCCTTGCAATTTCAGCTAAGTCTTGTAATTATCTAAAATTGTAATGACATATTTCGGAATTCTCTAAATTTGTGATGGTATAGTTTAGAGTTATCTAAATTTGTAATGGTATAGTTCGAAGTTCTCTGAAATTATATTAACATGAATATAAATATGTGAATTGTAACGAAATTTCTCTGGAATCACAAACTTGTAATGGCATGGATCGAACTAACCCAAACATGAACCGCTTAAATCCCCTTGATACACCTCCACATGTCATGTTTTGATCATGCATGCATTGATAGTGTCATGGATCAAGCATGATATGTGTCATAGATTTCCCAGCCTTAAACATTCTAGACAAGTCTAGAGATTAATTAAGGTTGGTCTAACATTTTTGGTGGCATAGGACAAAACTATATAGTAGTCTATATATTAAACATAAAGAAACATACTAATTTACGTCTAGTCATATATAATTGAAGGCATCGATGGCCACTAATTTGCTAGCCAATCCCAACAAGCCTACGAAGAATATAAGAATCCCACCAAATTTATAAATAATTAAGTATGTAATATATAGAGTGTTTGATCCAATGTCTAAAATTTAACTTATTATACTTGGTAATTATGAGTTCAGAATAGTATCCTTGTATTTTAGGACTAAGGAGGTGTTTGGATCGTAGGGCTAAATTTTAGCGTGTGTCACATTACATGTTTGAACATCTATTTGAAGTACTAAATATGAACTAATTATAAAAATAATTGCATAATCGGAGGATAATTCGTGAGACGGATTTATTAAGCATAATTAATCCATGATTAGCAAATGTTTACTGTAGCACCACGTTGTCAAATCATGACGTAATTAGGCTCATTAGATTCGTCTCACAAATAATCCTCCGATTACGAATGAGTTTTATAAATAATCTATATTTAATACTCCAAAATAATATTTAAACATTAGATGCGACGGGGCTAAAATTTTAGCCCCTCGTCCAAACACCCCCTAAGATTGCCGCCCCACTCGCCCCTTCTCCTAGCCGGCCGTGCTAGAGATAAGAGATCTACGACACTCATCACATCATCACACCATGGACTTTCTCCATTAATTGGGAGCTAGAGGAATATCTTGATGATCTGTGAAGTGGTGGATCCACTGTTTGTGGATTATGATAACTGATAGAACCCCATTCATGCAAAAAAGAAAGCCCTAGCTTCTTTGCTTTGCTGTTCTTCCAAAAAGGAGATTTGAAGGACAGGCGAAACAAGATCAGGATGAGATTGCATGTGCGTGCGTGCATGCATTCGTCGATCCCAGGGCATGCAGGCGGCCAGGGATCGATGTTCATCATCAGTTCATGGCAGTGTTAGTCTGTCTGGTCCACCACAGCTGTTGCTTTCTTTGAAATTGGCAGGTGAAGGCTGTTTTCAGCCAGGGATCTTTGCAGTGTGCCAAAAAGAATGGCTCACAAAAGATTGGAATCTTGGCACTCCTGCTGGTTGGATCCTCTTTCTTCTGCCATCTTGCTGTCATGGAGATGCTGTGTGTGCTTTGCTCAGGTTCATGATTGGAGGTTGATGTGTTGGGGTCTAGATTTTTTTTGGAATGCATTTCTATGACTAGCTATTTCACTAGCTAAATTCACTTTCTTTCTTAAGTGGATAAAAATGTGGGGAAAAAGAGAATAGCTAACGACAAGCAAATAGATAGGAGATTTCACGTATTCCAAGAAACTGAGTGTATCACGTGTAGGACCAGGTATTAATGGTGAGATAAATTATTATTATTATTCTCTTAGCTCTACATCAGTTAGCTATTTGAGACAGTCATTGTGGATGCTCTAAGGGGTTCTAAATGCAATGGTTTTTTAGGGCTTATATATGTTAGCCATTGACTTTTTGGCGGTATAGTATGGAAAACTAACAATTCATGCATACGTGATACATCTACATCAAGGAGGACTTAGGATACGGTTGAAACACAATAACAATTCCCTTAAAATTATCGTGAAAATCACATGCTTCATAGTATTATCCTATTCTTTTTTTTGCTATTGTGTTTCCATCCCCAACATCACACCACTTTATCTGGTCCGTTGGATCTCCTCTTTGTCTAGGTGGTAGTGATCTAAGGAAGGGCTTCACAAAAGTTGATTTAGGGTTCTTCCCTATAGATTTTTTTCCGATACTAATAACTGCATGCATTTAACTAGATTATATTAAATACTTGGTTCATTGTATAAGATAACCGTACATTGGTTACAAGTAGCTGAGATATTTGAATTTTTTACTAACAATTTTCCTTTCTAGAATAAGAGCCAGGATCTGTTTATAAAAAAAGAGATAAATCCTCGTGTCTCATTAAAAATTTTAGGATTTTTGTTTTAAAAATACTAGCTCGTGGTGGCATCATATGTCCATTAGTGACACACCAATAATATAATAATATATCTCTGAACCATAAAAATTATAATGACATATTTAACATTAGCAAAAAAAGAAATATTTAATAATTTACCACCATAAAATAACTTCAATTATTTGCTATTTCTGCTCATAGACATAGAAATAATATACACAAGTAGCAAATAATCAAATATTACACAGAATTTTATAGTAAAAAACTCCCCTAAAAATGACCGAAACTAACGTATAGTAACCGTAAATACAAACTAATTAAACCATATAAGTTATTTTTACCACAACCATGCTCATTTCCTCGCTGAAAAAAAGGGTTGGAATTTTTTTCAAACTGGAAGCACATATTCTGTAGAACCTGTACTGCATTTTGCTCTTAAACCTGTGCAGTTTAGTCTATATATAAATCGATCTCCACAAAAAAAAAAACAAATCAACAAAGACTGCGATATACGAGAATATATACGGGAATATATTATCTACATTGCAGATAAGTTCTTCACGCGAACCACATTCATATCGCCTGATCAGCAAGACAGCAATTCACGTGTGCTTGCTTCTTGTAAATATTACAAGGCGCGTGTTTTTCGTAGGCAAATTTTCTTAATTACTATAGGAATTATTTTGTAACGTAAAACTAGTTCTATTAAATACCGTCTCTATTAACTTTTAAAAGACGTTGTTGACTTTTATCTCAATGTTTCACCGTTCGTTTTGTTCATTTTTTTTAAATATTATTTATTTTATTATAATTTGTTTTATTATTGAAGATACTTCAAGAATAACTTATATTTTTCATATTTGCATAAATTTTTTTGAATAAGAGGAATGATCAAATATTATGATAAAAGTCAACAACATCATTTAAAAATTAACGGAGGAAGTATATAATAAAAATATGTATTAACAGGCAATTTATTATATATTTTATATGTTAATATATTTTTCCTAAAATTTAGTCGAAGTTAAAGAAATGTATATAATAAAAAAATATGTATCAATATCCTATTTATTATACAATTTATATGTTAATATAATTTTCCTAAAATGTAGTCGAAGTTAAAGAAATTTAGAAATTTGACGTTATTTGACTCGGACTATTCTAAAAAAGGTCGAGGTATTTCAAGTTATTTGTTGACACGCACAAAATAAGAGAACCTAAAGAAATTTGACTTATAATATAAAATAAATGGAGTGCTATGTTTTTTCTTTCAAACTTGGTTAAAGTTAGAATAAGAATAGGAATAGGAATAGGAATAGGAAAGAGAGAGCACTATTTATACCAGTCTCCGTAAGTGTCCGCAATAATACACTCGATGAAGATATACCAGTCTCTGTAAGTGTCCGAAATAATATACTCGACGAAGATATACCAATCTCCGTAAGTGTCCAAAATAATACACTTGACAAAGATATACCAGTCTCCGTAAGTGTTCGAAATAATATACTCGGCGAAGATATACCAGTTTCCGTAAGTATTCGAAATAATACACTCGACGAAGATATACCAGTCTCCGTAAGTGTCCGAAATAATACACTCGACGAAAATATACCAGTCTCCGTAAGTGTCCGAAATAATATATTCGGCGAAGATATACCAATCTCCGTAAGTGTCCGAAATAATACACTCGACGAAGATATACCCGTCTCCGTAAGTGTCCGAAATAATATACTCGGCGAAGATATACCAGTCTCCGTAAGTGTCCGAAATAATACACTCGACGAAGATATACCAGTCATAATATACTCGGCGAAGATATACCAGTCTCCGTAAGTGTCCGAAATAATACACTCGACGAAGATATACCAGTCACCATAAGTGTCCGAAATAATATACTTGGTGAAGAATTTGAGGCAAATTCTTGTGTAGTGTATCTGAAAGTACGTACAATTATTGGTACATGGATATATTCTATTCTTCTGTGCAGTTGATGTATTTCAGACTTATCCAGTACATTGTAATGCTAAGCAACGTGGCGCATAAATACACTGATAAAAATGTTTCACGACTCTTAAACGCCTCCATTATTCCATGACAGTGATACGTCGAGTGGCCATATATATATATATATATATATATATATATATATATATATATGGCCCAAAATTACTGGAAAAAGAAAGATAACTCAGCTCATGCATTATATTAATATTATATTGTACGTCGTTTTTTTTAATAGACGGCATTTTAACTTTTGCACGTGACGTTTGACTATTTTCTGGTCATTTTCCAAGCTAGTTTTGTTGTTGTTGTTGTTGGGCTCAATCTCCTGACCATTTGGGCATTTTCTATATATGTTCTAACTTGATTTTGTAACAGATATACCTAGTTTTTATGAGATATATAAAACATGATGGAAGATGATCGACTTTAAACACTATGTTAAATTAGTAATATATGCGTTAATATAGTTGACTTGGGATTATAGTGCCCCGGGTGCGACCACCAATACCCTAGCTTGCACCCGGAACCCACCATGCACAATACTACATCGAATCCACATCGCCTTCCACAACTCAGAATATCGACGAGACAAAGACATATATATATCTAAAGGAGTATAAAGATATTAACCTGACTACTAGTAATAATTGCAGTTAAGTTAGCAAGTAATGCGCCTCGACTTTATGGTGCTAACTATTAAGCGACGATGGCGACAAGGAGAATGTGATACAAACATGGCTTGGGTTGGCACTTCAGGGAGCAATACTATACATTAGCTAAATATATAAATGAGTAAACATGTTATCGCTAATGCAGTTATCAACCTATGGGTTATAGCGATTATTGCAAAAAGTAGGTTCGACATGATCAACTATGTACACAAGAGAGTCCGGTGACTTGCCTTGATCCTTGTAGCACTGGTACGGATCCTCGGAGGTGAGTGGCGGCTCTTCGTTAGCTTCAACTTCAACTACAACACGCCGAAATAATACAATAATTAAGAAACAGTACAACAAGTCATGCAAGCAGTACAAAATAATTATACCAGTATGTAGAGCACAATTTTATAAACATATAGAAATTTGAATGGGCTCAATCGAAGCTAATTTGGATTTGTTAGGCATTTTACAAGAATTAAAGTAATTCCGCCAAATTTTAAACCCTAAATCAGACGGCATCAGTCCACGGCGGACCAGTGGACCGAATGCGCCTGCGCACTTGGTCCACGATGAACCGCAGACCGCACGCACCAGGGGGTTCACGGTGCACCGAGAGCACGGCACACCCACGCACCAGCGCCACAGACCGGCCACGTGGGCCGTTGGATCAGCATCCAACGGGCAGCAGTGCGTCCGGCACGGGGGCGGCACGCACGTGCGGCAAGGGGCGATGGGGGCCTTCTTCCCCGGCTCTGGAAAGACGGCGACGCCGGCGAGCAGCGGCCTAAGGCCCTAAATGACTGCGAAAATAGAGAGAGCACGGAGAGGGGAACCAAACGGCACCGAGGGCGGTGAGGTCCGGGGCGGGAGACGGCCGGCGGCGAGCTCGGGGCGGCGGTGGATTCGGGTCGACGGTGGAGGGGCTCCTCCGGAGGTGGGATGCCCGAACCGAAGCGGTGTCGGTATCGGCGGACGACGGCGAGGAAGATGCGGCGAACAACGACGGTGGAGGCGGTCACCGGCGGCGGCAAGGCGCGGCTGGAGGCGGAACAGAGGCGGCGGTGAGGCTTTGCGCGAGGGCGAAATTGGGCGAAACAGGGCGACGATTGCAAAAACGGATCGTGTATTCGGTTTAGGGGGTTTAAAAGGGTCCAGAGGAGGCGAGAGCGTGGGCTCACGGACGTGGGGGGGGGCGCCGGCGAAAACGACGAAAGTGGTTGCAGCGGGGAGGAGAGAGGGGAAAGAGGGGGGCGCCGGCGAAAGCGGGGGAGGGGGCTGACAGGCGGGCCCTGTGGTCCAGCGGGCGGAGGCGGCCTGACAGGCGGGGCCGGGCGGCAGAGAGAGGGAGAGAGGCGCTGGCGTGGAGGGCGGCGCCGACAGGCGGGCCCCACGTGGCAGAGAGAGGGAGGGGGAGAGAAGCGGGCTGCTGGGCCGGCTAGGCCAAAAGGGAGGGCGCGGCCCACTAAGGGATTAAAAGGCTTTTGCAAAGCTTTTCACCCTTCAAATAAATTTTAAATTTGAAATTCGGTTTGAAAATACGGTTTCAACGGTTTGAAAAATACGGGTGTTACACCATATATGGCCCAAAATTACTGGAAAAAGAAAGATAACTCTGCTCATGCATTATATTAATATTATATTGTACGTCGTTTTTTTAATAGACGGCATTTTAACTTTTGCACGTGACGTTTGACTATTTTCTGACCATTTTCCAAGCTAGTTTTGTTGTTGTTGTTGTTGGGCTCAATCTCCTGACCATTTGGGCATTTTCTATATATGTTCTAACTTGATTTTGTAACAGATATACCTAGTTTTTATGAGATATATAAAACATGATGGAAGATGATCGACTTTAAAACACTATGTTAAATTAGTAATATATGCGTTAATATAGTTGACTTGGGATTATAGTGCCCCGGGTGCGACCACCAATACCCTAGCTTGCACCCGGAACCCACCATGCACAATACTACATCGAATCCACATCGCCTTCCACAACTCAGAATATCGACGAGACAAAGACATATATATATCTAAAGGAGTATAAAGATATTAACCTGACTACTAGTAATAATTGCAGTTAAGTTAGCAAGTAATGCGCCTCGACTTTATGGTGCTAACTATTAAGCGACGATGGCGACAAGGAGAATGTGATACAAACATGGCTTGGGTTGGCACTTCAGGGAGCAATACTATACATTAGCTAAATATATAAATGAGTAAACATGTTATCGCTAATGCAGTTATCAACCTATGGGTTATAGCGATTATTGCAAAAAGTAGGTTCGACATGATCAACTATGTACACAAGAGGGTCCGGTGACTTGCCTTGATCCTCGTAGCACTGGTACGGATCCTCGGAGGTGAGTGGCGGCTCTTCGTTAGCTTCAACTTCAACTACAACACGCCGAAATAATACAATAATTAAGAAACAGTACAACAAGTCATGCAAGCAGTACAAAATAATTATACCAGTACGTAGAGCACAATTTTATAACATATAGAAATTTGAATGGGCTCAATCGAAGCTAATTTGGATTTGTTAGGCATTTTACAAGAATTAAAGCAATTCTGCCAAATTTTAAACCCTAAATCAGACGGCATCAGTCCACGGCGGACCAGTGGACCGCATGCGCCTGCACACTTGGTCCACGATGAACCGCAGACCGCATGCACCAGGGGGTTCACGGTGCACCGGGAGCACGGCGCACCCGCGCACCAGCGCCACAGACCGGCCACGTGGGCCGTTGGATCAGCATCCAACGGGCAGCAGTGCGTCCGGCACGGGGGCGGCACGCACGTGCGGCAAGGGGCGACGGGGGCCTTCTTCCCCGCCTCTGGAAAGACAGTGACGCCGGCGAGCAGCGGCCTAAGGCCCTAAATGACTGCGAAAATAGAGAGAGCACGGAGAGGGGAACCAAACGGCACCGAGGGCGGTGAGGTCCGGGGCGGGAGATGGTCGGCGGCAAGCTCGGGGCGGCGGTGGATTCGGGTCGACGGTGGAGGGGCTCCTCCGGAGGTGGGATGCCCGAACCGAAGCGGTGTCGGGTATCGGCGGACGACGGCGAGGAAGATGCGGCGAACGACGACGGTGGAGGCGGTCACTGGCGGCGGCAAGGCGCGGCTGGAGGCGGAAATAGAGGCGGCGGTGAGGCTTTGCGCGAGGGCGAAATTGGGCGAAACAGGGCGACAATTGCAAAAATGGATCGCGTATTCGGTTTAGGGGGTTTAAAAAGGGTCCGGAGGAGGCGGGAGCGTGGGCTCACGGACGTGGGGGACGGCGCCGGCGAAAACGACAAAAGTGGTTGCAGCGGGGAGGAGAGAGGGGAAAGAGGGGGGCGCCGGCGAAAGCGGGGGAGGGGGCTGACAGGCGGGCCCTGTGGTCCAGCGGGCGGAGGCGGCCTGACAGGCGGGGCCGGGCGGCAGAGAGAGGGAGAGAGGCGCTGGCGTGGAGGGCGGCGCCGACAGGCGGGCCCCACGTGGCAGAGAGAGGGAGGGGGAGAGAAGCGGGCTACTGGGCCGGCTAGGCCAAAAGGGAGGGCGCGGCCCGCTAAGGGATTAAAAGGCTTTTGCAAAGCTTTTCACCCTTCAAATAAATTTTAAATTTGAAATTCGGTTTGAAAATACGGTTTCAACGGTTTGAAAAATACGGGTGTTACACCATATATGGCCCAAAATTACTGGAAAAAGAAAGATAACTCAGCTCATGCATTATATTAATATTATATTTTACGTCGTTTTTTTAATAGACGGCATTTTAACTTTTGCACGTGACGTTTGACTATTTTCTGACCATTTTCCAAGCTAGTTTTGTTGTTGTTGTTGTTGGGCTCAATCTCCTGACCATTTGGGCATTTTCTATATATGTTCTAACTTGATTTTGTAACAGATATACCTAGTTTTTATGAGATATATAAAACATGATGGAAGATGATCGACTTTAAAACACTATGTTAAATTAGTAATATATGCGTTAATATAGTTGACTTGAGATTATTTTCTATGTGACATAATGTTGACTTTACATGTGCCTTGTGTTTATGCCTTCATCGCAAACAGGACTCTGCCTTCGAGTGGGTGGGGTTTTGTAAGAATTAAATCATGTTAACACCCTATTTTTATTATCCATAAAGATAATATAATGCAATCTATTATTATCCATAAAGATAATATAACACAATCTATTATTATCCATAAAGATAATATACGTGTGTGACACAAATGTTGTACAGATATGTGAAGAGCAATTTAATGAAACTCATAAATCCCCAATTTTTCTATGCTCAAGAATTGCATAAGAATGAAATAAAAGTGATGCACATTAAGTCACGTTAAAATATTGCAGATTATTCAATAAGTTTTTTTAAAAAAAATATCTAGCTTTGAAAGATGTGTTCGTTAGACTCAAAGACTTTACATTTCATGAGGGAAATTTCACATAACATTGACAAGAAGAATTGAATCTTAGTCAAGCAGACCAAGCACTTAAATTGATCTCGAAGATCTTATAAAATATTTGGGTGAATTGTACTCTTTCATTTGAACGAGTTTTCCTAAAGTTTATCATATTAAGGTTTTTAATGACGCAATTCATACAACCAAGACACGCAACATGTACTCTTGCTCTTAATTTTTTTCAATAGATTTTTAGGAAGTTTTGATAGGAGAGTGTAAAGAAACTGATTATCGGAAAATCGGAAATTAGTTTTGAATGGTTATCTCTACGGGTTTTGGCCTATAAATACAGGGTTCTCCTCATTTTTTCATTTGTTTATTTGTAAACAGTTGAATATAAACAATAAAAAAATAGTTTTTTTTCTTTTTTTCTCTGTCTGTTCATTCTGTTGTTGCAGTCTCCTCTCTATTTTCTCGCTGCCAACTGGGGCCCACAAATAAGTCTCTCTATCGGGTCATTCCGTCATTACGTATGCGCCTGGCGAGCAGCCCAGCCCGGATGGGCCGACGGCGCTGGCCCAATTCGCAAGCGCTTTTTGCTGTAGGCGCAGAGCCGGGCTGGGCTGGGCTGGGCTGGGCTGGGCCGGACAGTTCACTCAGCCACCGGCCCGGCCCATATTTTGTAATGTTGCATATTTGCATTATCTTCAAAAATGCTTAACGCCATCTCGGCCACCACATGATTTGCCATCGCCGCCTACATCCGGCGAGACCTCCGCGCCGATCCTTCGGCTTCCCCGCCGCCGCCGCTGCCTTCCACCCCGCCCACCCTAACTCGAAGGCTTCCCTCCTTTTTTGGTAATTTTCATGACTTTGTTTGAATTATTCATTGTTTTGCTATGTACTGAAGCTTCACTGCATGGCAAAACTGCAAAAGCAAACAGAAATTCATTTTCTTGATCGGATGCCTTAGGGCCGGTGTGCCTTGGAATCTGCATCTCTACATCGTTTCTCTATGAAGAAATTTCATGGGTAGCTTCGTTGTCACCAGGTTGAGGAATGCGTCCAGATGCCTCTGGTTTGGTTTTAGTTTTAGTTGCCACACATCTCTGCCACCATGATTTGCAATGGCCGCCTAGATCAGGTGAGAGCTCCGCGCCCCTCATCCGGCTTCCCCGCCTCCCCTCTGTATGCCACCGCTATCGGCCCGACCCCGTCGCTGCCCTCCACGGCTCCACCCCGCCCGCCCTAACTCGTCGGCTTCCTCGGCCCCGCCGCCTACCCACGCGACCCTCGCTCGCCTCCCACCACCGCCCTTGCCATCCCTCTAACCTCGATCCGTCCACTTCCTCCTCCCCCCAGCCGCACCCTAAAACTGAAACCCTAACCCTAAACTCACTGGAGCTTCGCCGGAGCTTCCTCTAACTCTATGCTGATTAGTGGCATGCAAATCACGGATTAAGCTGCAAATCTGAAACTAACTAACTCTGATAAAATCAAATTAGATGATCCAGAAACTAAACGGGAATGAACAAGGTGCAACCTATCTAAATTTCAAACCCAAATGTTGACCGTTGATCTTGGTTAAGATTTGTCTACACATGTCAGCCATAGCGCTGGATAAGAAAAAGAAAGAAAGTGTATAGAGAAAATAGTTGATCACACTAAATTTCCATCGGTGCATGCATAGCAGAGTGTACTGATCTGAAATCTGAATGAGCAGAAAATGATGAAAACAACATCCAAACTGTAGAGCTTAGACAATTCATTTGTTACAGGCACGCACAAAGGCAGCATCACAATTTATTCCTTAAATATAGTAAAGTTCATTTAGCTCTCTAGATTTAGGGGGAAAAAGAGAAGTAAAAGCAAGGATCACACACCATCATGAATTCACTATCAATTACAGATGTCGTCTATGGGTAGCCTTGAGCTTTTCTACGAGTGCACCACCTGGGGCATTGTCATGGACTGCACGATCAAAGATGTCAGAGATAGCAGCGCTTCTTGCAGTTCCTTCATGCCGTCCTCATTTTCTTGATCAGATGCCTTGTGGCTGGTTTGCATTGGAAACTGCATCTCTATGTCGTTTCCCCCTGAAGAAATTTCATGGATGCCTTCGTTGTCATCAGGTTGAGCAATGCTTCTGGATGCTTCTGGTTTGGTTTTAGTTTTAGTTGCCAGTATTTCAGCCAGGACCTGCAATAGTTATGTGACATCATAATTAAGGAATGGAGGGTGAAAAAGAAAATCATTGTGCTGCTTGGATTAGGGTGCGGGAGAGGATCGACACCGTGATCTTTTTTAGGAGTTCCTCATCTTTGCAGATGTCCACGCGGTTGTTTGGGTCACGCGCGAGCCTCTGCAGAATGGTGAGTCCCTGCACGATGAGCTCAGGCCTGCCCGTGTCGATCAGCAAGGAGGAGACGCAGATGAGTGAGCCCGGGAACTTGGCGAGCTGGACGTCGCCAGCGGCGAGATCTGCCACGATCCTCGCCGCCACCAATCTCAGTTCTGTGCTTTCTTGTGTGCTGCCGAGCGTGTGGAGCAGCCTCTTTACCTTCCTCCTAGAGCCAAGAACGCGTGTGCGTGTGCTTGCGTCTTGGCCGTTCTTGATGAGGCAGTCCAGCATCCTTGCCGCCAACAGGTACTCCTCCGGCGACTCAGACTCCAGCAGCCCAACCGCGTAGCTGACAAAGCTCGCTTCCTCAGCAACCGCGAGGTCTTTTGCGCATCTCTCTCGGATGTCCTTGGTGTATGCCTTGAGGAATTTCTTGAGGACAAATGGCATGCTGTTGAAACTTTGGAAGATATGTGGAGAGCTGATTAGAAGAAAGAAGCAATTGTGTCACTCAGATCCGTAACCTCTGTTGAGCTACCGATGTTCCTAATTTGGTGAAAAACTGTTCGTCTCTAAAGCTTCTCCTTCCACGTCGGCTTACCGAATGGATAGGGGGAGTGCCGATCTCCGTGATACGATTCTTTTCCTCTGATCGATCGAAATCGTTGAATAGTTTTGGATCGAATCAAAAGGAATTTCTGTTCGACAATTATAAGATGTCGTGCTGTTTTGACGAGATCGAGATCGAGTTCAGAGGATTATGAGGCGTCGAGACCTTCTTCTACCTCTGGCCTGCCTCCGCGCCGATCTTCCGGCACCATGAATGAGCAGAAAATGACGAAAACAACATGGGGAACAACATCCAAACCGTAGAGCTTAGATAATTCATTTATTACAGGCACACACAAGCAGCATTATAATTTATTCTTTAAATGAAGTAAAGTTTATTTAGCACTCTTGATTTAGGAAAAAAGAGAAGTAAAAGCAAGGATCACACCATCATGATCAAGTTATGGCATTTCTAGGCGACCTCCTTTTTCAGTTGTTCCTCAAGATCAGAGAGGAGGGGCCTGACAGTATTCTCAATTCCACGACCGGTACCAGCGAACAGTATGCATCCTTCAAGTTTAGCCAGGGTGTTGGAAGCCTTGGAGAAAGATCCCACGAATCTTTCTTTCTGATCATCAGTGCAGTACTCGCGCATCGTGAAAAGTGATCTAGAGATCTGAGAGCAGAGCTTGACAATCTTCAAAGAGACAGGCGTCGCCTGATAATTACAGTTGTCATCTACGATAGCCTTGAGCTTTTCTACGAGTGCACCATCTGGGGCATTCTCACGGACTGCAAGAGCAAAGTTGTCTGAACTGATCAATTCTTCATGAATGATCACAGAGGTCAGAGATAGCAGCGCTTCTTGTAGTTCCTTCACGTCGTCCTCATTTTCTTGATCAGATTCCTTGTGGTCGGTGTTCCTTGGAAGCTGCATCTCTACGTCGTTTTCCTCTGAAGGAATTCAATCGTGCCTTCATTGTCATCAGGTCGAGGTATGCTTCCAGATGCTTCTGGTTTGGTTTTAGTTGCCAGTATTTCAGCCAGGACCTGCAACAGTTATGTGACATCATAATTAAGTAATGCAGGGTGAACATTAAAATCAGTATCTACAAGGTATTGCGCTGCTTGGATTTGTCTGAAATTGATAGAAAGAAGACAATTAAGACAATTTTTTTGGCACCTTTGGTAGCAGAATTCCCCCTTTCTTGGAGACGTGTTCCTTGCAGTGGATGCAAAGATTCTCCAAGATCTGAGCTGACATTGACCTGTATCTGATGTTATTCTTGGGGTGAAGCATCTGAGTAAGACGATCAACAATGTCACTATGTTCCTCCATGACGAACCTCGAGACAATTTGGATCTTATTGGACAGGTTTGACAATGTTTCCCCAGCCGTAGCTTTAATGGTCTTCTCCTTCTCCTTGTTATTGATGGGCGTTTTCTCGATGGATGCTGCTACTTCCTTGTCTTCTTCATCTACGTCTTCCTCCTCTTGTTCACTTACTTCCTGCTCTTGTTCATCTCCATCAGCAAGGAAGATTTGCAGCTGCTTCCTGACGAGGTTTTCTCTGGTGTCCTTGCTGATGTTGAGGGATGAGTCCAAAACTAGTTCACTGAGGATTTCCATGGCTCGCATCTGCAGCTGGTGGCTTCCCCCATCAATAATGCCCTCGAGGTTGGTGATGGCCTGTTTGTTGGAGGAGATTTGACGGCGTAGCTTTCTGCCGGCTTTGCCGGTGGCGATATGGATGAGCTGGTGCACCACTCCGAGTGAGCAGTTTGTGATGTCAGCCCACGGTGGATTCATGGCCATGTCATGGATCAGGGTGTGGGAATGGATCGGTGCTGTGATTTTGACGAGGAGGCCCGGGGCGTGGCAGATGTCCTTGCAGTTGTGTGGGTCGCGCCCGAGCCTCTGCAGAATTGTGAGGCCCTGCACAATAAGCTCGTCGCAGCAGCAGCTGCCCACCAATTCCAATTCCTTGTCGTCGGAGCTGTCGTGGCTCCCCCTCCTCCTCCTCAGCATCATCTCCATTATAAGTATCGATTGTTGTATCGAATCATCAAAGTCAACAAAGTGAACGTTCTGGTGTGGATTGATGCAATACGGATGGTCGGCAACCTCCAGCAAGGAGGCGACACACAGGATTGAGCCTGGGAACTGGGCAAGATGGATGCCTCCAGCGAGATCCGCCACGATCCTCGCCGCCAGCAATCTCACCTCTGTACCTCCTTGTCCGCTGCCCAGCGTGTCGAGCAGCCTCTGGGCCTTCCGCCTGGAGCCAAGAATGAGGGTGCTTGCGTCTTGGCCGTTCTTGATGAGGTAGTCCAGCATCCTTGCCGCCGACAGGTACTCCTCCGGCGAGTCAGAGTCCAGCACCCCAACAGCGTAGCTTAGAAGGCTCACTTGCTCAGCAACCGCGAGATCTTTGCGCATCTCTCTCGGGCGTCGTTGATGTATGCTTTGATGAATTCCATGAACCACAATTCCGAGCTGATGTTTTTGCCGTTCTTCTGGTACTCTATCACGACTTTGGAATCATTCGCAACAAAGAACATCAGCAAGTAGGCGAGCACACCTTGGCAGAGAACCAGCGCATAGAAGAAGTCCAGCGCCGTCGTCAGGTTTGCTATGCTTGCTTCTCCATTGGAGGCGCCGGCGTAGGCACGATGCCGCAGACGCCACGACGATATGCAGATGCAGATGACCGGACCATACAAGTAGAAAATGAATAGGATCTCCGGCAGGTAAAAGGCTCGTGCTAATATTCGTGTTATTTTGGACTTTCTCTCGTTAGTAGGTACTTCGAATGATCCGGTGACTAATAGGTTCCAAGGGCTGAGTTTCAGCATTCCTCCCTGGTCCATATCGTTGAAGATGCTGTGGCACGATAAACAGAATCAGTGACCTAGTGTAATATTGAGGCAGATATGAATTAATTATACTTTAGTCCTCAGGCTGAGTGAATTTTGTATGTTTACCCTATCCCATCGTATGGTATAAGTATAATGGTCTATCAGCTCTGGGCCCACACATTATCTATGTATATTATATAACAAAAAATACAAAGTTTCCTAGGGCAACAAAAAACCGTAGCAACTGAAATTCTAACAGAGCATAACATACTTCCAAAAATTTGCTATCCCTAATTCCCTATGGATAGTACAAGAAGGCGAATACAAATTAAGAAATAATAGTCGCTCACCTATTACGAATTATAACTTTAGGCCCTGTTTGGGAACATAGTTTTTAAAAACTATAGTATTTTAAAAACTACACTATATTATATTGATGACAATACAACAGTTTATAATACCACAGTTTTGGAAAAAGTGTTTCATACCAAAGTTTTCAATAGTGTAGATTGAGTTTTATAATACTACAGTTTAGTATATAATACCGTAGTATTGCTCGATACTGCAGTATTGCTTCCAAACTACAAAAACTTTGTTCCCAAATAGGGCCTTAATTGTAGTATGTTGGCTACTAGTAATTAAATTTTACTGAAGTTTATACGTGAATTCTGCTTTAAAATTATGAGGTCATAAACAATTTTATTTTGTTTTATTTATAGTATATGGATCATGTCCTAATACTTCTTTTATTACTTTATAATTTATTAATTAACAATTATAAAATAAAATTCGGAGCTACTCCCTCTATCCAAAAATCTTTTACTTATTACTTTTTTGCATCAAGACCAAAGATACATTAAATAGTACTAATATTGCATTAAATTTCTCATATATTCATCTTAGTGCATTAAATAGTACTACTATTACATTCATGAAACTACACGATTAGTGCTATAAACAAAGCTCATTTAATACTTAAATCTAGGTAAACTATAAATAGGTAGAAGATTTTTGAAAAAAACTAAAGATTTTGGACGGGGGGAGTAATAATTATCGATTTGTGTTCAGACTGTATGTAGCATAAATTTAGTTGTCTATGCTGTAATTTAATTCCAAAATCCGTAGTTAATATGCATTGATTTATACTCGGTTTGGATTCTTAATTATAACATTTTCATTATATAATAATTTTTAAATTCGTTATTATTAAATATCGAGTTGTAGTTCATTTCTAGTCTCAATTATATATTTTTGATGGTTTAATTATTCTAAAATTTGTAAATAATAAATAATACATTGTTGCGCAGACTAAAAAAAGATGATTGAGTGCACATTAAAAGAGGCATATTACGTTTTATAATCTACGGTCAAGATTATATGATCAACCTAAGGCTGTTTGGATCGGGAGCTAAAATTTTAGCCCTTATCACATTCAATATTTAAATACTATTTTAAAGTATTAAATGTAGATTATTTATAAAACTCATCCATAATCGATGGATTATTCATGAGACGAATCTGAATGAGTCTAATTACGTCATGATTTGACAATGTGATGCTACAGTAAACATTTGTTAATCATGGATTTATTAGGCTTAATAAATTTGTCTCGTGAATTATCCCCTGATTCCGTAATTATTTTTATAATTAGTTCGCTTTTAGTCATTTAAATTGATGTCCAAACACCCGATGTGACATTGGCTAAAATTTAGCCCCGGATACACACGCGAGGCATGCTTTTGCCTATGTGCTAATCTGTTAGTCACCTCGAACAAACCCTAACTGTCACCTCTTCCGAGCCTAACACCTTGCTGACCGCCTAAGTGCTAGTACACTACTAATCTAATCGGTATTCTACTTATGGATGTGTGGATACCAGCTGCGCTGGTTCTGCACTGGCACCTAACATCGACATCGGGTTGTTTTTTTTTGAAATGCAAGCGAGAGATTCGCCGCAAAAATATATTAAGGAGGGTAAAAACCCAAAGAAGACATGTTACAATAACTGTTTAAAGATTTAGTTGGAAGAGGCAACACTGAAATTGGTGAAATCGTGGATAACTATCTCACTAATTTGAGCAGATGAAGCTTAAAGAGATAGGAAAACACGCCTATTGCGGTCTTTTCAGATATTCCACCAGACGTAGATAATCAGCCCGCTAAGATGTCTTCGCTCTCGTCCTGATAACGACATGTGCGCCGAGCGCCACCAGTCTTCGGGTGAATCTATAGTTAGAGTGGTCCCTGGTTGCTGGATGTGGAAATGCCTTGCAACTAGGGACCATACTTGCGCCATAAAGGTACAGCCACAAGCAAGGTGCCTTGTTGTTTCTGGTTGAACTAGACATAGGTGGCAAAAAAGTAGCACATCCAACCACGCTTGGCGATGTTATCTGTTGTTAGGATTTTCTGTTTAATCAATGTCCAAACGAAGAATTTGCACTTGGGCTCTACTTTTCCTTTCCACAGGCACCGGCCGATGGGTCTTTGGTTAGTCCGATGAATTGGCTCTAGTAAGCAGACTTAACAGTATAAACTCTATCCGTTGTCCATCTCCAAATGATCTAATCAGGTGTTCTGTCGTCTAAAGTAATGTTCATAAGAGCTAAAGCAGTGTGTACTAACTCGCTCAGCTATTGCACCGATGAAGCTCGCCGAACATTCCTGATCCAATAATTTTGTTCCAGTGCCTGGCAAACAGTTAAACGCTTTTTTGTGCATATGGCAAAAAGGTGAGGAGTTGTGAAGCATAGAGGTTCTAAACCCGTCCACCGGTCTTGCCAGAAGCTGGTCTTTCGACCATTTCCCACTGTGATTCTCATCGAAGCGCAAAAAAGGTCTTCGTTTGTCGCGGGAAAACGGTGGAAGGAGGTCCGTCCATGGCCGAGTCGAGTCTTTCCAACTAAGCCACAACCAACGGAGTCTTAGGGCACGACTGAATCGCTCAATGTTTATGATCCCAGCCCCCCGTACTCCTTTGGGATACAAGTTTGTGTCCAATTAACTAAGCATATCCCTTTTGCACAGTTTGTGTCGTTTGTTTTGCCTCAAAGGAAGTCTCGGCTTATTCTATCAAGTTGTTTGAATAGCCACTTATTTTCAGGCAACACTGAAAGATGAAAGACGGGGATTGCTGAGAGAGATGACCTTATCATGGTTTGCCTTCCCGCTTTGCTTAGCAGTTTACCCTTCCAGCTAGCTAACTTGTTTGTTACTTTGTCAATGAGCGGTTTGAAGGTGATTCTTGCGTGTTCTACCATGGTGTAGTGGAAGTCCGAGGTACTTGCAAGGGAAGTTAGCCAATTTAGCTGGGAACACCTCGGTTATAGCACTTAGGTCCGTGTTATCGCGACGGATAGGGTAACATTTTGTTTTGTCAAAATTTACCTTGAGACCTAAGGCACTACCGAAAGTATCTAGGAGCTTCTTCATGCACAAAGCTTCCTCTTGACATGCATTCAGAAAGAAGCCAACATCATCAGCGTAGAAGGAACTAAATGAGTTAAAGCAGGCCCCTAGAGCATGGTATTCCAGGTTAAGTAAGAAACTAAATGAGTTAGGTTTCAAGGGTTCAAAAGCAGATACATCTTTATTCTTTTATAATAAGAATGGTATTGTTATGTTTCTTTTGATCTATGTGGATGATATAATTGTTGTGAGTTCAGATAAAAGTGCAGTGCCCGCACTCCTCAAAGATCTACAAAGTGAATTCGCAATCAAGGACCTAGGTGAGCTACATTTTTTCCTTGGGATTGAGGTAAACAAAACTTCTGATGGTATTATGTTGACTCAAGGGAAGTATGCAAATGACCTACTCAAAAGAGTTGGCATATCTGATTGTAAGGCGGTTAACACACTATTACCAACTAGTGAAAGATTAACTATTCATGAAGGAGAACCATTGGGAAGTAATGATACAACCAATTATAGAAGTGTAGTTGGGGCACTACAGTATTTAACTCTGACCAGATCTGATATAGCGTTTTAAGTCAACAAGGTTTGTCAGTTCCTTCATGTGCCCACTATGGTTCACTAGGCAGCTGTAAAAAGAATTCTCAGATACATTAAACAGTGTACACAGGTTGGCCTTAAAATCAACAAGTCAAAATCATTGCAAGTTAGTGGATATTCTGATGCTGATTGGGCTGGTAGTCTAGATGATCGAAGATCCACGATAGGTTTTGCAATTTTCCTAGGAGATAATTTAGTATCCTTGAGTGCAAGAAAACACGCAACAGTATCAAGATCAAGCACAGAAGCGGAATACAAAGCCCTTGCAAATACAACGGCTGAAATTATGTGGATTCAAACCTTACTAGCAGAACTACAAATTCAGAGTCCCTCCATGACAAGGTTATGGTGTGATAATTTAGGTGCAAATTATTTATCTTCTAACCCTATTTTTCATGCGAGGACAAAACACATTGAAGTGGACTATCATTTTGTGCGCGAAAGAGTTCAGTAAAAATTGTTGGAAGTTGAATTTGTACCAACCGGAGAACAAGTAGCAGATGGCTTCACCAAGGCACTTCCAGTTAAGCTTTTAGAGAATTTTAAGTACAATCTTAACTTAGGGAGTTTAGATTGAGGGGAGTGTTAAGAGATAAATTAGCGCGTGAGTCAATGTAATCTCGTGCATGCAACAAGTACGGCAGGGTGGTTAGTTGAGTTCTGTTGGTGGAGTCCAGGTGTGGCGTTGGCTGGGTCTTATCCCATGCAACGTTATCTCATGCATGAGCTATTATCGCATATTAGTTTCCTTGTTGTACAGGGGCGGAGCCAAAGCACTGCTCAGGGGTTCCTAGGAACCCCGTGCAATTTTTTTAAGCTATTATTTGTATTTTTTACCTTTTGTGCATCCCCTTATATCTAATATGGTGTACCTCTTAAAACGGTGCACTCCCCTCAATTTTACTCTAGCTCCGCCACTATTGTTGTATGCGTCAATTAGTTGATCGCCATGCGTCCTGTTGCATGCGCTGAAGTTTGTATATGCTACGATACGGGCTCTTGGTGCCCTATATTAATAAACTCGTGGAGCAGACGAAGGTACCGCCTCCCTCGAACTTTCACAGACATAAGGTTTGTAGTTTGCTGAGATAAATTTGAAACTTATAATATTACAAATTTGTAAGTAGACAAATTTACATATAATACCACCAACTTAATAGTTCATAACTTCACATACAAATTAAAATACAATATGGACAATTGACAATTGAAACATTTTCAAGCAAGTAAAGTTTATATTAGAAAATATATAATATATGTCATAATAAACAATGCATATGATAATACATAACACATGTAATAATAATATATTAATTAGTGAGGATTATGCACTGACCTGTATGCCTGTATGACAGTGATCACCGTTAAGAACTGAAAATCCTTTCTCTGTAGTAAGCTGACGTATCCACCCAGGAGGACTACGGTGGACCAGATAAATGCCAGGTACGCCATCACCTTCACAGCCGTTGCTACGTGCAGCTCAACGGTGACGAACGTCTTGATTACATGCTCCAGCTCGGTGAGCGTGAGCTGAGGTACGCCGCTGATCATCCAGAGGAAGCATGTCTCGGGGCTTCTCCGCTGCTGAGCTCCGCCGCCGCCGTTCATCATTCTCCGGCAACAGTAGTTTGCTTGATAAGCTGGTGGACGGCGTCTAAATGGAGTACTGTGCTGCCGGCGCGGTGGACCGGCGGCGTGGGCCTGCGGGCGCGGCCGGGGGGCCGCCGGCTTAGGCGCAGGCGGAGGGGGTGGGGAGGGGGCGCCGCCGTAGCCCGTATGGTGTGGGGAGGGGGTGGCGCCGTGGCGGCTGGAGGAAGGGGCGGGGGTGGTGGTGAATATAGAGGGGGCGGCTGGAGGGAGGGGTGATGGTTACCTTGGAATTGTGCAGGTCACACTAGTCAATTCTTTCATCAAAAAAATTAATTTAATTGAACTGAACTGATAGCAACATGCAATTATGGGATAGTAACCCATAACTATGGGATATCAACTGGCAATTGTGAAATAATAACTGATGACAACTATAGGATAATGTCGTTGCATATTTCACTACAGTACCTTACGGTTCCCGCAGGGTGGATTAGGTTAGGTTTGGGGCTTGCGACGAGTTTGATGATTATTTCTAAATAAGAAACAAAGATAAATTTGAACCAAATAATAATATTTCGATCCCAATCTTTACTCATAACAAGGTAGCACCGAAATTATCAAGTGCCAAAACTCATCTGTAGATAACACTTAAAGTACTATCATATCGGATATAATTTCATCAGGATAGATCTTTATGCATGCATCTGGTCAAGCTGTCACATGCACACCACAAAATATTATTTATATACATTCATCATATAGATCAAGTGGGTTACTTGTCTCTTGGCTCCGATCGATCGGGCTAGCTAGCAAACAAGTGTCAGATCCATCAAGATTTTGGAAAAACAATAGCATAGCTAGCTGTTAATGTTTGAGACGAAAAAGGCCGATCAAAATAATTATAATGATTAACTTATTATTTATACGAAAATTTTTATTTTTAAAAAAATATTTAAATCTAAATTTGAATTTGAACCGGCCAGGTAACTGGTCACCGGCGGAACGTTTTTCATATGGTCTCAAGCTGTGACACACCTATCTTATCTTGAACTTGATGAGATAAAAACTTAACATTAATTAATTTCTACTCCCGTGTGTGCAGTGCAGTGTAGTGCAAACCCGATTAATCCAAACCATAGCTCCAACCATTTGGCTACTTGTCTGTGTCTCCGACCTAGCTGCTAGCAAACAAGTGTCGGATCCATCAAAATTTTGGAAAAACAATAGCCTAGCTAACTGTTAATGTTTGAGACGAAAAACTTAATTAAGCCAGACCATCGATCGGATTTTCAGGATCGATCAAAAGATGCTTGCTCTTCGTATGGTCTCAAGTTGTGCCACACCTATCTTATCTTGAAGCTTGATGAGACAAATTAAAACATTAATTAATTTCTACTCCCTGTGTACAGTGCACAGTGCAGTGCAATCCCGATTAATTAATTTCTTCAAAGGTTTCAAATTAAACAACCGTCGGTGTTTGCGGTCACATACCGCGCAGTTGTAGTGCCGAGAACTTTTGTGAGGAGGCAGGGAATTGAATGAAGAAGAAAACACGAAGATTAGGTACTAAATCAAGGTACGCCAGACAAGTGATTTATAACCTTCGATCCCTCCTGACGGTTTCGAGCCCCGAAGCGTTGCGGTTGCCAAGCAAGCAACCCAAAGAGTACTTTTGCCATCAATCACACCGACGTGATTCCCAGAACTACCAGAAGATTTTGAACTACACTCCGAAAGACAAAGTGAAAAGCATTGAATTGAAAACACCAACTGCCATTTCCTCGTACGGCTACCTCCACTAGTGAAGGGTCCGGACGGTTTCTTTATTCACTAGTACTAGAGGAAAGTCCTGAGAGAAATATTTTGAGTCTGAAACTTATTCTCTGAAGAAACTTCAACCTCAGGAGCTGCACTCGGTATGTGTACTTGGGCAGTGCACCAATCAAGATGTAAATGTATCAACAAGACTGCTTGGAGCTCTTCCCACCTACTCTGAGTGGGTCGCACGCCGAAAAGAGCTCGGGGGCTACTGTCGGGGATATAACCCTAGGTACCCTACCGAGTGGTTCGGTTTTTTCAGTTTTCGTTTTTTACTGAATATGCGGTGGACCGTTGGCTTCAAAGCAGGAGCGGAGCGGCAGGGGAGCTGCACCAGCGCGCCAGGCGGACGTCCGCTTTCCTGCGAAGAGAAAAGTCCATTAACACTAATGGGCTGAGATGCAGGCCTGATTTCGCTTATTTTTTCGGTTTGATTCGGTTCGGTTTTCGGTTAATTTATATCCACCCGTAGTATATCACGTCAGAATGTCCAAACAGAAGTGTTAAAGAAAATGATTACCGGAAAATCGGGAATTAATTGTGTATACTTATCTCGTAGTGGTTTTAGCACTCTCCTCAATTGTAAACAACTGAACCTGAACAGTTAAAAAATCAACTTTTTCTCCGTATACTGCGTTTGTCGAAAAACTACAGTACGCAACAGAGCAGTCTCTCTCTAATTTGTCGCTGCCAAGTGGGACCCACAGAGAAGTCCCTCTCACGGGTCATTACGTCATTACGTGTGCGCCTGGCGAGCAGTGCAGCTTGGCTGGGCCGACGGCGGTGGCGCAATTCGCAAGCGCTTTTGCTGTAGGCGCAGAGCCGGGCTGGGCTGGGCCGGACAGTTCACTCCGCCACCGGCCCGGCCCGGCCCAGATTTTGTAATGTTGCATATTTGCATTATCTTCAAAAAAGCTTAACGCCATCTCGGCCACCGTGATTTGCAATCGCCGCCTACCTCCGGGCTCCGGCGAGACCTCCGCGCCGATCCTTCGGCTTCCCCGCCGCCGCCGCTGCCTTCCACCCCGCCCACCCTAACTCGTCGGCTTCCCTCCTACCGCTGGCTGACGCGACCCGCGCCCGCATGCGCCAGAACCGCCGCCTGCCTCCCACCGCCGTCCCAGGCCATCCCTCGAAGCCTTGATGTGCCCACTTCCTCCCCCAGCCCCACCCCGAAACCCTAACCTCGTAAGCGTTTTGCTGGAGGACGACAATATGTAAGTTTCGCACTTTTTTGGGGTAATTTTCTTGACTTTGTTTGAATTATTCATTGTTTTGCTATGTACTGAAGCTTCACTTCATAGCAAAACTGCAAAAGCAATGCCTTGTGGCCGGTGTGCATTGGAAGCTGCATCTCTACATCGTTTCCCTCTGAAGAAATTTCATGGATCTCTACATCTCTGCATTGGAAGCTGCATCTCTGCATCTCTTCATTGTCATCAGGTTGAGGAATGCGTCCAGATGCCTCTGGTTTGGTTTTAGTTTTAGTTGCCAGTATTCCATCCAGTTTTAGTTGCCACGCATCTCTGCCACCATGATTTGCAATGGCCGCCTAGATCCGGTGAGAGCTCCACGCCCCTCCTCCGGCTTCCACCCAGCCGCCGCCTATCGCCCAACCCCGTCGCTGCCCTCAACCCCGCCCGCCCTCTAAATTTCAAACCCAAATGTTGACCTTTGATCTTGGTTAAGATTTGTCTACACATGTCTGCCATAGCGCTGGATAAGAAAAATAAAGAAAGTGTATATAGAAAATAGTTGATCACACTAAATTTCCAATCGGTGCATAGCAGAGTGTGCTGATCTGAATTCTGAATGAGTAGAAAATGATGAAAATAACATCCAAACTGTAGAGCTTAGACAATTCATTTGTTACGGGCACACGCAGAAACAACATCACAATTTATTCCTTAAATATACTAAAGTTCATTTAGCACTCTTGATTTAGGAAAAAAGAGAGAAGTAAAAGCAAGGATCACACACCATCACGAATTCACTATCAATTACAGATGTTGTCTACCACAGTCTTGAGCTTTTCTATGAGTGCACCATCTAGGGCATTGTGATGGACCGCACGAGCAAAGATGTCAGATATAGCAGTGCTTCTTGCAGTTCCTTCATGCCGTCCTCATTTTCTTGATGAAATTGGGCCTTATGGCTGGTGTGCATTGGAAGCTGCATCTCTATGTCATTTCCCTCTGAAGAAAATTCATGGGTACCTTCATTGTCATCAGGTTGTGGTATGCTTCCAGATGCTTCTGGTTTGGTTTTAGTTTTAGTTGCCAGTATTTCAGCCAGGACCTGCAACAGTTATGTGACATCATAATTAAGGAATGCAGGGTGAAAAATAAAATCAGTACACACAAGGTATTATGCTTCTTGGATTTGTCTGAAATTGATAGAAATACGACAGTTGACAGCTTACTTTTCGCACCCTTGGTAGTAGAATTTCCCTTTCCTTGGAGACATGTTCCTTGCAGTGGATGCAAAGATTCTTCAAGATCTGAGCTGACGTTGCTCTGTACCTGATGTTGTTCTTGGGGTCAAGCATCAGAGTGAGACAATAAACAATGTCACTTTGTTCCTTCACGATGAACCTCGAGACAATTCGGCTCTTAATGGACAGGGTTGACAGTATTTCCCCAGCTGTAGCCTTAGTGGTCTTCTCCTTGTTGATGGGTGTCTTGTTGGTCTTCTGCATGAGCACTGAATCCGCTGATACTTCCTCCTCTTGTTCACCTTCGTCAGCAAGAAAGATTTGCAGCTGCTTCCTAACGAGGTTTTCTCTGGTGTTCTCGCTGATGTTGAGGGATGAATCCAAAACTAGTTCACTGAGGATCTCGGTGGCTCGCATCTGCAGCTGGTGGCTTTCCCCATCAAGAATGCCCTCGAGGTTGGTGATGGCCTGTTTGTCGGAGGAGATTTGATGGCGAAGCCTTTTGCCGGCTTTGCCGGTGGCGACATGGATGAGCTGGTGAACCACTCTAAGTGAGCAGTTTGTGATCTCGGCCCACGGCGGATTCATGGCCATGTCATGGATCAGGGTGCGGGAGTGGATCGGCGCCATGATCTTTTTGAGGAGTTCCTTACCTTGGCAGATGTCCGCGCAGTTGTGTGGGTCGTCCGCGAGCCTCTGTAGAATTGTGAGGCCCTGCACGATGAGCTTTGGCCTGCCCGTGTCCTCCAGCAAGGAGGATATGCATATGAGTGAGCGAGGGAAGTGAGCGAGCCGGACGCCACCAGCGAGATCCACCACGATGCTCGCAGCCAGCAATCTCAGCTCTGTGCTTTCTTGTGTGCTGCCGACCGTGTGGAGCAGCCTCTTTACCTTCTTCCTGGAGCCAAGAATGCGTGTGCTTGCGTCTTGGCCGTTCTTGATGAGCATGTCCAGCATCCTTGCCGCCAACAGGTACTCCTCCGGCGACTCAGACTCTAGCAGCCCAACCGCGAAGCTGAGAAAGCTCACTTGCTCGGCAACCGTGAGGTCCTTTGCGCATCTCTCTCGGATGTGCTTGATGTATGCCTCGACGAATTTCTTGAACCACTCTTCCCGGCTGATGTTTTTGCCCCTCTTCTGCACGTTAGTCTCCCGCCAAATAGACCACAGCAGCCAGAGGAAGAGCACACTTTGGCAAAGAACCAGCGCATACAATAAGGTCATCCCCTTCTTTGTCAGGATCGCTAATGAGCTTGATTCTCCCAATGGAGGCGCCGGCGTGGGCAAGATGCCACAGACGCCACGACGAGAGGCCGATGCAGATAAACGGACTACTCTTGTCGAAAATGGCTTGCATCACCGCCAGGATAAAGCCCGGTGGTGATAAGAATGTCGCATTGAACTTGAGAAACTGTCCAAGGAAAAATGTGTTCCGAGGGTTGATAGGAATGTCGTTGAAGATGCTGTGGGCACTGGTCAGGATAAACAGAGTCAGTGACCCAGTTTACTATTAAGGAAAATATTAATTAATTGTACTTTGGTCTAAATATTTATTTGCATGGTATATCTGTTTGGAATAGAACATGTATCAGGATCCTCATATGACCTTCTTTCTAATTAATGGGTTTTAAGGAAAAAACTCATGCCGTATATCCTAGAATTGAGTGGATGTTTGATCTTTAGTCTACCCCCATCATCGTATGCTATGCTAAAACCACGTAAACCTCGAAATTCTAACAGGGGATGATATATCTGCTTCGAATAGAAGCTGCATCACGATCCTCATATTATGACCTATGTTCTAATTAATCGGTATTATTGTGTAAGGAAAAAAACTCCTGCCATATGTGGTACTGTGGAAGGTTTCTCCGATTAAGAAGGGAAGATGATTAATAAAAAATGCTGTATTAATTAGCGATGATTATGCACTGACCTGATCGCCTGCATGCCAGTAATCCATAATAAGCAGTAGAAATCGTTTATCTGTGAGCTGAGGTAGGCACTCGGGAAGAGGAGGCTCAAGCACAAGGTGATTGCCAGCTTCGCCGTCGACTGCCAAGCCTTTGCTATGAGCAGCTGCCCGATGACTACTACCTTGATTTGATGCTCCAGGTCGGTGAGCGCCCGGTGAGCTCCGCCGCCACCGGTCGCCATTCTCCGGCGATAATCAATTTGAGCTTGCGCCGGCCGCATGGGAGCCATTATAATTATATTGAGCATCTGTCCACCTATTATGGAAGATGGATTCCCAGAACTTGATTTGAGCCGCAGCGCAATTAGGACTTTTTTTGGACGCTGACTGCTGAGCCGCTGACAGTCAGGGCCCGGATGGCACAACTAGAGTACTAGTGTATTCTACCGAGGGTTTAGCCATCCAATTATCGTTTGACCAAGGTGCAGGGTTCAAGAAGCCAAAAACCCATAAAAAAAACGGATCCTGCTCCTCCGAGGAAGTCCCTTTTGCTTTTTTTCGTTGCGTGTTTAACTTGCCTGCATAAGGTTAGCAAGTCTGGCCATGCCTAAAAACTAGTAACCGAAAACAAGAGCAACATTTGATCTCTATTTTTTTAACATAAGTCTTACAAAGTTATGACAAAATTAGAAAAAATAATAACACAAGAAAGAATCCTCTAATAATTTGATACTTTAAGCCCTAAGTCTTATAAAAGCATGTGAAGATCAAAGATAAAAAAAATTCCTACATCGGTGAAAAATTTAAGTTGGCACAAAATAACAATTTATTTCTAAAAATTTTGAACATGCAAGACAATTGAAATTGCAAAAAATTATATCGTTAGTATTGTACCTCTGAATGATGAACACATAGCTCAGCAAGCAAACAGACCAACGGCAATCACAATGGGATGCAAATCATGCAACAAAGAAAATGTTAGTTAGATATGCGATTTGGTGGATGATTAGTATATAATGTATACTTTATAGATTGTTTACATAGAATTTGGGTGTTTTGATTTGTGCTGTGATTTATTCACTAAGAATTACTATGTGTACCCAATGCAGTTTGTTCCTGCATCACTCAGCGACCCAGATATCTTGTCCTGATGAATTAGACTGTTCGTACCATACTGAATTTGTGCGTTCCACAAACCATTCTAGGGATTGAAACTCTTGGCATCCTCAGAAATTCACACTAGCCAATAATCAAATAATCTAATTTAATTCAGCTGAACTGTTGCATCCCATGTATATGGCCTGTAATCTTGACTGTACGGTTTGTGATCACGATTTCGAGTGGCATCGACAAATGACATGCTTTTGAAATATTGGAAGATATCTGGAGAGCTGATTAGAATAAAGAAGCAATGGCGTCACTTTGAGCTTGCGCCGGCCGCAGGGAGCCATTATAATTATTAGTGAGGTGCAAGTGCGTTGCGGCGGATGCATAATTTTAACGACAATATATTTAGAACATGATATATTTGCCGAACACATTTATTTAGTAATATTGCGATGATAAGAAACAAAGTAATATATTATTGTTCAAAACAATACATGATGAAATTTACTAAAATTTTCCCCACATTAAACTTAATTTTCTCTTATTTTTGGGACTTTTCTTAATTTCCAGGAATAAATAAACAGAAAACAATTTCTTAATTCCGAGAAAAAAGGAAAACGAAATTGAGCCCAAAAATTGAATTGGCCCGGCCCAACAGTGCAAAGCAGTAGGCCGATTGAGTCCTATACCACGCCTTGATGATATGCTAGATGAACTTAAATAGTGTATGCACAGCGGAAGACTTAATCTTAATTAATACACTGATTAAAACAATAATAAAATTCTGAATTTACAGCATAATACTTATTTTAAACAGTGTGTGAACAGCGGAAGACTTAAACTAAAATGATACACCGTTTAATCAGCAAAATTCTGAATTTAAATACTTAAAAACAATTATTTTCTAATAAAGAAAAGTCGTTGGACTCATTTAAATCAGAAAATAACATAAAAAGATCTAAAATTACTCAAAAATTCAGAATAGTGCTAATAATCATGATGAAATTTACTAAAATTTTCCCGACATTAAACTTAATTTTATCTTATTTTGGGGCATTTTTCTTAATTTTTCAGGAATAAATAAAATAAAAAATTAATTTCTTAAATCCTGGAAATTAAAAAAAAAACAGAAAACAGCCCAAGAGGTAAACTGGCCCGGCCCAGCAGTGTGCACAAGCCAGGTCGGCCTCTACCTGAGCCCAGGCCAGGAAAGTGCCACGCGCGCGCGAGCCTAACCTGGGCCTGGGCTGGCAATTTGCCTCCCCGCCTGGGCCTGATTCGGTCCGGATCACCCTGGCCGTCGGATCTCATCCAACGGCCACCCATTAGAAGCGGCAGTATAAAAAACGCTGCAACCCCGACACAAAAACCCTAACCCTAACTTTTCTTCTCCCCTCCCCTCCACCCGGCCCAAGAGCAAGGCGGCGCGCGGCGGCGCGGCGGCGGACGGAGGCGCGGGCGCGCGGCGGCCGCTCGGGGCGCGGCGCGTGGCGGCGACCCGACCTCCTTTCCTCTTAGCTAGGAGCGGGCACGTAATGGGCCGAGGCGGCGTGCAAGCTTATTGGGCCGAGGCGGGGAGGGAGGCGCGCTGCGCGCGGCGCGGACGGACGACCACTGTCCACTTTATATTAGTAGAGATATTGAGCGTCTGTCCTATTATGGAAGATGGATTCCCAGAACTCCGAGGAACACGGATTTGTCCATGGGAGCCGCAGCGCAATTAGGGCTTTTTTTGGACGCTGACTGTTGAGCCACTGACAGGCAGGGCCTGGACGCCCCATTGTCTCTCTATTGGAATTAGTCTCCTCCTGAATTCTCGAATTCACATCTATGTGGTTCACATCTACATCTCAATTCTTTAAACCTCCCACCATTTGCTCTCCCACAGCAAACCACCGTCATTGTTTTTTGGAATTTGGAAGGCTTCCCGGGCTAGGCCTCCTGGGCTTTTTGGCTGGCGTGGAGGCTCGTGGAACCGGTTTTTTGCGAAAACGATCTCCTATTTGTCGCTAATTGTGTGAAGGTCCAATGTTGTACTCTACGGAGAGTTGCGTTTTTTACGTATGAACCCCTGTTTCCTGAGATTTTATACACGAAGGAGAGGAAAATCATGAAATCTGGATGCGCTCTGAAATTGAAAAACGTAAGAGTTTTTTTCAAAAAAACAGTCAATCGCCAAAGGGTCCGAAGTCCCTGCATCCCATTTAGAAACCATAAAGGCCGGTGGGCTGGGCACCCAAGAGCCTGGCCACGTCGCCCTTTTTGTTTCAGCCGTTCAATCTTTTTTGTACGTCTCAGATTCAAATTCGTAGCTCACGCCTTCTACTAGCTTCTCATCTAGAACCACGTCTCAGATACGAACTCTGTACGCCCAGGCTTTTTTCCCTTCTCAGCTTTCTTCCCAGCAACGCTCGCCGCCTGTGCATCCCGATGGCTCAATTGTTTACGGCTCTGACAGGCAGGGCCCGGATGGCCTGACCATTGGTGGCACGGCGAAACGCGCATCGTCTTTAACAACGTCCAGCTTACTTGTCAACCCTGAAGTCCACAATGATAATAATAGCGATTAGGATCCAGATTGGAGTTGGGAGCCCCGTTCCTGTCATTCCCTCATCCGGCCACCCCATCCCCAATTCTGCATTTTGGCTGTTTTGATTTGTGATGTGATTTATTCATTGTGTACCTAATGCAGTTTGTACCTGCATCACTCAGCTATCCAGATATCTCGCCTAAACCCACATCATTTCGTCTTGTCCCGATGAATTAGGGTACGTTTGGTTCTATTTTTGAAATCTATTTCCGCTGTGAAAAAACAGAAGTTGAACCAAACGGATTTATTAAAATTGCTTCTGCTATGAAAAAGTAACTTTTTTCTAATACAAATTTGGAAGTAGCTTGAACCATATATTTCTACTTCATTTTTTGATTTATAGTACATATTAAATAACATGAATTCAAGGTGTATTGATTGATCTAATATTATTATGGTTTATATTGTATTGCACAATTTCGTGAAATAATATGTGGTTGTCAGTTACTTTATGAGATGAACTATGCATTTTTTTATTTATCTAATATATTTTCCAGATATTTAATTGCATTAATGTTGAGTGTTTCCTATTTATATATGTATAAAATATTATAATGATGAAAATTATGTAAGTTATAAAAAATAATCAGTTTACAACAGTTTTTTTACAGCTGCTTCGACCGAACGATTTTTAGTTTTTCCAGACAACTCGCATCAGTTTTTTCATAGCAGACAACTTACGACAACTTTTTCACAGCTCACAACGAAACCCAACTGTTTGTAACATACTGAATTTGTGCGATTCCACAAACCATCCTAGGGATTTAAACAGTTTATATCCTCAGCAGTTCACACTAGCTAATCCTTGCATCAGACAATCTAATTTAATTCAACTCAACTGCTGCATCCCATGTATCTGGCCTGTAATCTCGACTGTTTGTGATCAGGATTTCGAGTGGCATCGACAAATGACAAGCTGTTGAAATATTGGAAGATATCTGGAGAGCTGATTAGAAGAAAGAAGCAATTGTGTCACTCCGATCCGTAACCCCCGTTGAGTTACTGGGGATGTTCATAATTTGGTGTAAAACTGTTCGTCTCTAAAGCTTCTCCGTCGACACCAGTAAGCCGAATGGATAGGGGGAGTGCCGATCTCCATGACGTGATTCTTTTTCTCAGATCGAAACCGTTGAATAGGTTTGGATCGCTAAAATTTCGTGCTGTTTTGACGAGATCGAGTTCAGAGGATTCTGAGACCTTCTTCTACCTCCGGCCGACCTTGTCTCCTCTATGTTTTCTCACTGCCAACTGGGGCCCACAGAGAAGTCTCCCTGGGCCGACGGCGCAGGCCCAATTCGCAAGCGCTTTTGCTAGGCGCAGAGCCGGTCTGGGCCGGACAGCTATTTGCATTATCTTCAAAAAAGCTTAACGCCGTCTCGCCCACCGTGATTTGCCATCGCCGCCTACATCCGGCGACACCTCCTCGCCGATCATCCGGCTTCCCCGCCGCCGCCGCCGCCATCGGCCCAAACCCGTCGCTGCCTTCCACCCCGCCCACTCTAACTCGTCGGCTTCCTCGCCACCGCCACCTATCCCTCCTACCGCTGCTTGACGCGACCCGCTTACCCGCGCCCAAATGCGCCAGAGCCGCCGCCTGCCTCCCACCGCCGTCCCAGGCCATCCCTCGATGCCTTGATCCGCCCACTTCCTCCCTCCCCCAGCCCCACCCCGAAACCCTAACCGTAATCCTAACCTCGCAGGAGCTTCGCCGAAGGACGAGGACGACAATAGGTAAGTTTCGCCCCTTTTTTTTCGGTAATTTCTTGATTTTGTTTGAATTATTCACTGTTACTTCACTGCATAGCAAAACTGCAAAAGCCAAAAGAAATGCACAGGGCGCCGAATACGCTTATACGCAGACGCTCGCTCGTCCAATCAGCCAGATATATTTAGTTGTTCCTCAAGATCGGAGAGGAGAGCCAGTATTCTCAATTGCACGACCGATTAGCCAGGGTTTTAGAAGCATTGGAGAAAGAATCCTCAAATCTTGTTTTCTAATCACCAGCACAGTAGCTGCGCATCACTGCATAGCAAAACTGAAAAAGCCAAAAGAGATGCACATGGCGCCGAATGCGCTCGGTCGCCCAATTAACCCGATCTATGCTGATTAGTGGCACGCAAATCACGGATTAAGCTGCAAATCTGAATCTGCCTAACTCTGATAAAATCAAATTAGATGATCCAGAAACTAAACAGAAATGAACAAGGTGCAACCTATCCCCATCTAAATTTCAAACCCAAATGTTGACCGTTGATCTTGGTTAAGATTGTCTATACATTTGTATTTTAGAGGCATGCCTTCAAAGGTTTTTGTAATGATAGGATAGTCATCATATACAAATAGTCAATACACTGCTTGTCTTCCCTGTTTCTCCTTTATCTATAAAAGCTATAGCTGAATTGAACTTTAAAACCTAAATTTAGACCATGCTAAGTTTTTATCGCATATTTTAAAAGATACAGCCGAATTTGAATTTAAGAACATAATTGTAGGATGATATTAGGGTTTTTATCTATTTTTTGTTTTTTGGTCAACATTGGCTTTAGAATTGTTACGAATAGAAATATAAAAGCATTATTTTTCGTTGCAAAAATGTGAGTTATGAGTTTTTTTTAGAAAAAGGACAAACAAGCAGGGCCGCACGAAAATCTATTTGATGGCAAATATTAAACTTTATGTGCATAGAACACATGCTTGATGACGGATACACCTTTTTTTAAAAAAAAACTATTGAAGCATTTATTTAACAATTGACTGATTTTTCCTTATCTATCATTTACTTTCTAGCTATTAAATATACTTCTATGATATAAAAACTGACATATATTTTTTCTTCACATAAATTTTAAATTTATTCTTTAACGTTGATACCTAGCAATATAGAAAAAATTAAATCATACTGTAGTTAACAATAAAATTATCTAGTTTGATCTAGAAAATAAAAATAGAGCTTAAAAGTTACATTATACTAAAGTTGTAGTTTTTCATATTCTACAAATTTAGTGTTAAGAGTTATGTAAGTTTAGGTGACTATTAGATGAGAAAGAAACATTTTAACCGACTAGTAAACTTTTATATCTGTTAGGATTCACCAAGCTACTGTTTTTCTTAAGTTAAAACTCTTATTTCACCATGAGAAAACATTGGACATGTGTGTTGTTGGATATTGATCTAGACATCTGCTGGTTGAGAAAAATATCTGCCGGAGTGCCGGATAAGAAAAAAGAGAGGCTGTAATAGAGAAAATAGTTGATCACACTAAATTTTCATCAGTGCATAGCAGAGTGAACTGATATGAAATCTGAATGAGCAGAAAACATCCAAACTGCAGAGCTTAGACAATTCATTTAATACAGTCATGCACAGAAGCAACATTACAATTTATTCCTTAAATGAAGTATAGTTTATTTAGCATTCTTGATTTAGGAAAAAAGAGAAGTAAAAGCAAGGATCACACCATCATGATCAAGTTGTAGCCTTTCTAGGCGTCCGACTTTTTCAGTTGTTCCTCAAGATCAGAGAGGAGAGGCCTGACAGTATCATCAATTCCACGGCCGGTTGCAGAGAATAGTGTGCATCCTTCAAGGTTAGCCAGGGTTTTGGAAGCATTGGAGAAAGATGCCACGAATCTGTTTTTTCTGATCACCAGTGCAGTAGTCGCGCATTGCGAAAACTGATTCAGAGATCTTGCAGCAGAGCTTGACAATCTTCAGAGAGACAGGCGTCGCCTGACAATTACAGTTGTCATCTACGATAGCCTTGAGCTTTTCTACGAGTGCACCATCTGGGGCATTCTCATGGACTGCTTTAGCAAAGTTGTCCGAATGGATCAATTCTTTATGTACGATCACAAAGGTTAGAGATAGCAGCGCTTCTTGCAGTCCCTTCATGTCGTCCTCATTTACTTGATCGGATGCCTTGTGGCCGGTGTGCCTTGGAAGCTGCATCTCTATGTCATTTCCCTCTGAAGAAATTTCATCTATGAGGTTGTGGAATGCTTCCAGTATTCGAAATGGTTTTGGTTTGGTTTTGGTTTTGCTTTTAGTTGCCAGTATTTCAGCCAGGACCTGCAGCAATTATGTGACATCATAAATAAGGAATGCAGGGTGAAAAATAAATTCAATATCTACGAGGTATTGTGCTGCTTGGAATTGTCTGTGATTGATAGACAAACGACAGTTAAGACAATTTTTATTAGCACCTTTGGTAGCAGACTTTCTCCTTCCTTTGAGACATGTTCCTTGCAATGGATGCAAAGATTCTTCAAGATCTGAGCTGACATTGCTCTGTACCTGATGTTGTTCTTGGAGAGAAGCATCTGAGTGAGACGATCAACAATGTCACTATGTTCCTCCATGATGAACCTTGAGACAGTTTGTCTCTTATTGGATAGGGTTGACAGTGCTTCCCCAGCGGTAGCCTTAATGGTCTTCTCCTTCTCTTTCTTGTTGATGGGCGTCTGTTGGTCTTCTTCTCCATTGGTGCTGCTACTTCCTGCTCTTGTTCACTTACTTCCTCATCTTGTTCACCTCCATCAGCAAGGAAGATTTGCAGCTGCTTCCTGACGAGGTGTTCTGTGGTGTCTTTGTTGATGTTGAGGGATGAATCCAAAACTAGTTCACTGAGGATCTCCATGGCTCGCATCTGCAGCTGGTGGCTTCCCACATCAAGAATGCCCTCGAGGTTGGTGATGGCTTGTTTGTTGGATGAGATTTGAAGGCCTAGCCTTCTATCGGCTTTACCATGGATGAGCTGGTGCACCAATCTGAGCGAGCAGTTTGTGATGTCAGCCCACGATGGATTCATGGCCATGTCATGGATCAAGGTGTGGGAGTGGATGGGCGCCGTGATCTTGGTGACGACACCCAGATCTTGGCAGATGTCCTTGCAGTTGTGTGGGTCGCGCGCCAGCCTCTGCAGAATTGTGAGGCCCTGCACAATGAGCTCGTCGCAGCAGCAGCTGCCCACTAATCCCTTGTCAGAGCTGTCATGGCTCCTCCTCAGCATCATCTTCTTTGCAGCTATTATCACTCGTTTTGTCCGTTCCAAAGGATTCCAGTTAACATACGAGTGCGGATTGGTGCAGTATGGCTGGTCGGTGGCCTCCAGCAAGGAGGAGATGCAGCGGAGTGAGCCCGGGAACTGGGCGAGCCGGACGCCGCCAGCGAGATCCGCTACAATCCTCGCCGCCAGCAATCTCAGCTCTGTGCTTCCTTTTGTGCTGCCCAGCGTGTCGAGCAACCTCTGTGCCTTCCGCCTGGAGCCAAGAATGAGGGTGCTTGCGTCTTGGCCATTCTTGATGAGCCAGTCCACCATCCTTGCCGATGACAGGTACTCCTCCTGCGACCCAGACTCCAGCAGCCCAACCGCGTAGCTGACAAGGCTCACTTGCTCAACGACCGCGATGTCCTTTGTGCATATCTCTCGGCTGTCCTTGAGGTATGCCTTGACGATTTTGTTGAACCACTTTTCCCGGCTGATGTTTTCACCCCACACCTGGTATACAAAAATGATAACTTCCTCCAGCCGAATAAACAACATCAGCGATAGGTAGAGCACACCCTTGCAAAGAACCAGCACATAGAAGAAGCCCAGCGCCGTCGTCAGGTTCGGTATGCTTGCTTCTCCATTGGAGGCACCGGCGTAGGCACGATGCCACAGACGCCACGACGACAGGCCGATGCAGATGAACGGACTACACGTGTAGAAAATGTCTAGGATATGCGGCAGGAAAAAGACGACCTGTACTAATAGGTGTGTCCAACTTGCCGCCTCTCTGTACTTGAGAAACTGGTTTAACAATCTCGAGTTTGTGACGTAGAATGTTCCGCTGGATGTGTTCCAAGGGTTGAGTTTCAGCATGCCACCTGCCTCCGAATCGTTGAAGATGCTGTGGCCAGGATAAACAGAGTTACTGACCTAGACACATAGTGTACTTACTATTCAGGCAAATGTGAATTAACTGTACTTTACTCCTAAAGTTGAGTGGCATGTTATCCACACATGCATATACATAACAAAAATACTATGTCAGAAACCATTTTATTTTATTTATAGTATATAGAACATGTCCTAATACTTTTTTTGTTACTTTATAATTTCTTGATTGATAATTATAAAATTCGGAGTTATAATTATCGGTTTGTATTCAGGTTGTAGCATAAATAATTTAGTTTAGTCTATGCTTTAATTTAATTCCAAAATCCATAGTTAATCTGCATTGATTTATACTCGGTTTGGAGTCTTAATTGTATAATACATTTTAATTTCTTTATTAAATATGAG
>JAAALK010000081.1:26048859-26177247 GCA_019279435.1 Zizania palustris | reverse complement strand
AGTAGGGAGGGGAGTGGATGGGCGCCGTGATCTTGGCGAGGACACCCAGATCTTGGCAGATGTCCGCGCAGTTGTGTGGGTCGTGCGTGAGCCTCTGCAGAATTGTGAGGCCCTGCACGATGAACTCGTCGCAGCAGCTGCTGCTGCCCACTAATCCCTTGTCGTCAGGCTTGCCATTGATCCGGCTCACCATATTATTCATGTAAGCCATTGATTTTTGTAGCAAATTATCAAGCTTATCAGATGGCGGATTGATGCAGCATGGCTTGTCGGCTGCCTCGAGCAAGGAGGAGACGCAGCAGAGTGAGCCCGGGAACTGGGCGAGCCGAATGCCGCCAGCGAGATCCACCACGATCCTCGCCGCCAGCAATCTCAGCTCTGTGCTTCCTCGTGTGATGCCCAGCGTGTCGAGCAGCCTCTGTACCTTCCGCCTGGAGCCAAGAATGAGGGTGCTTGCGTCTTGGCCGTTCTTGATGAGCCAGTCCAGCATCCTTGCCGCCGACAGGTACTCCTCCGGTGACTCAGAGTCCAGCAGCCCAACCGCGTAGCTGACAAGGCTCAGCAACCGCGAGGTCCTTTCCGCATCTCTCTCGGCTGTCCTTGATGTATGCCTGGACCAATTTCATGAACCAATTTTCCGGGCTGATGTTTCTGGATGTCATCTGGTCCACGACCAAGACAGATTGCTCCAGCCAAATAAAACACCCCATGAGGTAGTAGAGAGAACACTGGCAAAGAACCAGCGCATAGAAGAAGTCCAGCCCCGTCGTCAGGTTCGCTATGCTTGCTTCTTCTCCATTGGAGGCGACGGCGTAGGCACGATGCCACAGACGCCACGACGACAGCCCGATGCAGATGTTGGGACCTTGCGCGTAGAAAGTCTAGGATCAACGGCAGGAAAAGGACCGGTGCTGGTGCTAATATTCGTGTCTTTTTGAGCTTGAGAATCTGTCGAAGCGATCTCAGGTTAGCCATTGTGAATGCTCCGGTGGCTGTGTTCCAAGGGTTGAGTTTCTCACCCGCATACGTATCAGTGAAGATGCTGTGGGCAGGATAAACAAAGAGAGTGACCTAGAGGGTACTATTATGAATTAAAGCTGTAGTATGTTGGCTACTAATTAAATTTTACTCAAGTCAAAAAAATTATTTTATAAATAGACTTAGATGGTTCCATATGTTATCCAATTGAATCCACTTAAAAGTGTCAATAGCTGAATCTCTCCTTTACAAATTACACTAGCCATCAAATGACAACTGAACTTAGGGCATGTGTTATCCATAAACTATAGACTTACATAAGGCTACAAAAATTAAATAACAACCGAAATTCTAAAAGTGCATGACATACTTCCCAAAAATTTCTATCCCTATGAACACTACAAGAAAAAAAATGAATATACATTAAGAAAAACTAGTCGCCCACCTATTATGAATTAAAACTTAAGCTGCAGTATGTTGGCTACTAGTTAAATTTTTACTGAAGTTTATACGTGAATTCTAATTTAAAATTGTAAGGTCAAAAAAATTTATTTTATCTATAGTACATAGAAAAAGTCCTAATACTTCTTTTTATTACTTTATAATTTCGTAATTAATAATTTAAAAATTCAGAGTTAATAATTAAAAAATTTGATATATGCATTATTCCATCGACATATTAATACAATCATGGCTATTTAGATTCTGCACAGCTCTTCGTTGCATCATTATTCCTAAACTATTTTTTGCATGAAAACGAAACAATAATAGGTTATTGGAAAAACTAAGTGATATATTCATATTTTTGTACCGATTGATAATAAAAAGTACGGTTTCTTATCATCAATGTCGTTTCCGTATCAATCATAGATTTTTTTGATTTAATTATTCTAAAATTTGTAATTAATAAACAAGTATTGTTGTGTAGACTTTAGAAAAGAGGATTGGATGCACGTTAAAAGAGGCCAATGGCAGTAAAGGGATATTACGTTTTATAATCACCGGACAAGATTACGTGATTAACCTAATCTATGGTCATATTTTTCTGATTAACCATAGAAGCCGAGCTTCCCTCAGAGTGGTTAATTAACATATATAAGCATAGATCGGACCATATAACTTCTGCCGACTACACCTAACCGATAGAAGTTAATTATCTTCCGTCCCTTAACTAACATCCGTAAATTTTCGTTAGCAAAAAACCGACGGAAGTTAGTTTCTTTTGGACGCTAGGCCAGTCTACACCACTCACACATACTCTAAACGCAGGTGGATTCTTTGTGTGGCACTTAACTTTGTTATAAACATTTTGATACTATTGTTTGTTTATCGTTATGTTAATACATGGTTCCAAAAAAGTTTTGTTAACCCTGTTCTCAATTCATCAACAACTCTAGATTAAAGATTTCTTATATGTAATTAGATTTTAGATACCAATGACATTAAATGCCTATTGCGTTTTATAATCTATGATCAAGATTACATGATCCACCTAATCTATGGTCATATTTTTCTGGTTAATGAAGGAACTTCGTTGTGCCGACCATCAGTTGAACCATGCTGACGTGGGCAGCCACTAGTCGACCACAACGACTATCTTGGCCGAACCATGCTAATGTAGCCTGGTGCTAAGCTAGCTGTTGCGGCTGACCAGCGACTGCCACGTCTGCATGGTTCGACCGATCATTGGTCGAACCATGCTGACATGGCCTGGTTTGACTGAGAGGTATCTACTTTTACAATTTTTTGAATTGGCTATCAAAATTGATTTTTTTTCCAAAAAAATAATACCTCCATTAACTTTTAAATGACGTAATTAACTTTTATCTCAACATTTGATCATTCGTCTTATTCAAAAAAATAAATACTATTTATTTTTTTATAATTTGTTTTATTACTGAAAGTACTCTAAGTATAACTTATATTTTTACATATTTGTATCAATTTTTTGAATAAAACGAATGGTCAGATGTTGACAGGAACTGTCTAAACCGTTATAGGATAGAACCCTGTTGTTTGATGAAACGATTGCATTATCTACTTTTTTAAGTATTTCCAAAGTTGATCTACAATTGAATTTTTAATAAAAATGATTATTTTTTAAAAATCTCACCTCTCAGGGGAGAGAAAACAACAGAAAATAGAAATGTGTGGAAAGTAGGTGCTTAGGCTATTCACCCTAACACTATTTTCTACAAGTCCACATCAGCTTTGCAATTGAATAAAATACTCTCTTTGTGGAGAGTTTTATTTCACTATTTTCTAGGCTAACCGGTGTAATTAAATGCAACTAGCTCTCATGAAATATACTTTCTCTATGAAACGATTTGACCCTCAGTGTGCGTTTCATTTCGTTTTATCCATCTTGGAAACGGGTTAGCACCATGTCATGATGATGACACTACTTCCTTCTCGTCCCTCATTAATTGAATATCATATCAGCAACAAATGTGTTATGGTAATTAATGCCATGAAACCCCTATAAAACCCCATTGTGAATAATCTTATGATTATAAATTGTTCTACCTACAATTAATTTACATCGAATATCTGCTTGGAGTAGAAGATTGTCATATGGCATTTTCTTATTAATTAATGGGAATATTATTCAAGGAGAAAACTTACTTACTCCAGCTTCTTGGATTACGAAAAGCTAAGCAAGGGAATGAAGCTAATTAAGCAAATAAACAGTGTATTAGTTATGCACTTACATGATTGCCTCTATGACAGTAATCACAGTTAAGCACTGGAAATCCTTTCTCTGCAGTGAGCTGACGTAGCCACCCAGGAGGACTACCGTGGACCAGGTGAATGCTAGGTACGCCATCACCTTCATAGCCGTTAGTATCTGCACCTCCATGGTGACTACCGCCTTGATTACGTGCTCCATCTCGGTGAGCGTCCCCTCAGCTCCGCCGCCGGTTCTCCGCTGGCGCTGAGCTCCGCCGCCGCCGGTCGCCATTCTCCGGCAACAGCGGTTTGCTTGGTAAGCTGGTGGATGGCGTCTAAATGGAGAGTTTGCCGGCCATCTTTGGCGCCTATTTATTGGCTTGGGGAGGAGGGGGACGAAAGAACGCAACGCAACGCTACGTCAAATCCCACAGACACGATGCAGATTAAATCTGAATCCATCCCTAACGACAGAGTTAACCTCAAATTAAAGTCTTAGTTTTAGAGAGATACATAGTAGAAATTAATTAATGTTTTAATTTGTCTCATCCTGCTTCAAGAAACATGACTTTTCACTGTTTGACGTGGAAATATTACCAACCATGCCAAATGACATAAGAAATTCAACAATGCATCAAATAAGATATAAATGGATTTCATAAAATGAGATATACTCATTTATATATTATTTAGATGGCATAAAATAAGATATAAATGGATGGCATAAATGGATGGAAAAGGTGATGCCAACAACAGAACAGCTGTTGATTACCCAGTGTCTCAGTTGAACCAAAAAAAATATATACTGGATATTATGCCAGTCATAAAATAGTTTAGTGATTGGTGTCATGTTATTTGTACTTGATACTATATAACATGCAGTTCTGCACATCACCAGATCTTGAGCTATGAAGTGTCACAGTGAGAGAGGTTGCATACCACGAAGCACCATAGTTGATCACAGCCTGCAAAAAGAACAATCCAAACAGCATAATCAAAATAAACTCTTGGAAAATAATTTTTTAGGGACTTCAACAAAAGATCATCCATACTATAGTTACACCATTGGAGCACAAATACTCATAATTTTCGGAATAAATTTTAGATGAAATCACACAGTAGAAAAGAATCACAAATTATCCCAATTCAATTCAATATTGTCCTACCAGTCACACCCAAGGACACACTTTTGCAGCCCCCTAAACTTGTCGAAGTTGTCTATCATTGCATAACATGTGTTCCAAGTGTGCTCTTAAAGAAAGAAAGCAATACAGGAGCTACACCGGCAGATGCAGGGGAGAAGCAGCCATACTCACAGGTGATCTATATGATTTCAGGGAATCTAATGTTTGCTTCAGCTGTTGATCACTGCCGACACTGCGTAGGTTGCCATGAGAACTGCCTAGGAGCAACATGCCATTGCCTTCGAGTCCTCTCTTATTTGCCTCCCCCTCCTGCTGCCAGCTTCCTCCATTCTTCTCTCTTGCTCCTGCTGTTTGGATTACCCAATCTCTTCCCCCTTCTCAGACCTCACACCACAAAGCAAGGCCTCCAAATCTAGAAGATAGCGAGAGAGGTACCTCAGAAGATCTCATCTGCAATCCAATCATCAATTCCTGATATGAAGCTCTGCTCATTAAAAAATAAAGTCTAAATAAAACATGGAGCTAACCCGTATGCAGTAAGAATTGTAGACACAGTGAGATACATCTGTAAAACTAAAAAATTACATTGGTTCAATGGTAATAATCACCTGATCAAGTAAAAGAGCTTCTTTTCCTATTTTCTTTCCACTCAGTGAGCCTGCAAAATTGTCAACAGACATGGGCCCAAAGAGAGCATTTGTTCCTAATTCAGAAAAAAGGAGGTACAATTTCCGGCTGCAAATCATGTTTGATTAAGGACACCAGTAGAAAACTAATACGACAAAAAGACTCAAATGTTCAGATTCAAACTGTGGAAGCACATACATCTTCAAACAATCGAACTCTTGCAAATCACCTCTTATCAGTGAAGGAAAACTCTAAGCCATCATCAAGCTGAAACAAATTTGATACATTAGAAATAAAAATGAACATCACAGGAGTCTATTAAGGTATCCTTTGCTCTCTCCACAGCAATGTTTGCAAGAAGCAAAACCATGTCTTCTCTTTGATTTTGCACATTTGATTTCTACAACAGGAATTATTTAGTTCAAATCTCGCAATGCTTAAATATGGTTTTCAAACATAATAACATGTGCAAAATTAAAACTGGTTTGTAACAAGAAATAACATTGTAAAAAGTCATCAGAACACACACACATGGACATGGATTTTTTTTTTGAAATCCAAATCGTACTGGCACTACCACATCACCTCCAAGCTTGGGCACCAGGGGCACAGTGCAGTGGTCGTTGCAGACCAAGACGACGTTGAAGACCTCCGCGTTGCCGGCGTTGCCGCACCACTCCACGGACCACCCCTCCCCAAGCCAAGGGGCCGCACGCGTCACAGCTCGGCACGGAGCCTGACATGTCTGACGACATCAAGCACCTCCGTGAAGGCGTCGAGGAAGGCGAGCACCTCCCGGTGGCACGGGAATGTGCGCGGATCGCCGACAAAGACCCTGCCCTAAGCACAGCCGGTAGATCGGCGGCGACCTACGGCGGAGGTGAGGAGCGGCTAGGGCTAGGGTTAGGGGAGACGGGGGCAGCCGAATGGGGATGGAACACGCGGGGGTTGGGGGCTCCGAACGGGCAGGCAGTTTAGCAAAAACACCCTTGTACTTTTCATTTTTAGAGCGCGCTCCAAATTTGCGTTTTTTCTCTCATTCGCGTATAAAATGTCAGAAAACGAGGACTCATATGTAAACAATGCATGACAGCAGAAAATACGACGCCTAGCGTTAACTTAATTATCGAAAAACAGGAGGCCTTTTCCGAAAAAACACCGGCCCCGCTCAGGGCGACGTGGCGGCGCGCTGAGCCATCCACGCCAGCAAAACCTCCTGGAGTCCTGACAAATTACCGAAAAATGGAAGGACTCTTTTGTAAAATAGTGACGTGGAGGCCTGTCGTACAAGCAAACTCGATCTACTTTTAATAATAGTAATAATTATACACAGTGTCATGCCTCCCTCTAAACGTTGTGGTGTCCATAAGTTATAACGGAATAAAATTACAACATTAAGATAACACTATGCCTCTGCTAGAAAAATTTGATTTATTATGAAAAAGAGTGGTGGTAGTGACACCACTACTAACTTTTTATAAAATAGTACAGATCATTCGATTATATATACCATGTCACTTAAACCAAACAGTTATATAACCATATAAGAAAACACCCTATTCCTTAGGTCTCTATTTCCTTCGTCCTTACATGCATGTAAGTCCAAATGCTAGCTACAAGGTAGCTTCTTCTAAAATCTCGATGGATATGACAATAAGATATTCATTCATTTCAAGTTGAATTTAGTAAATATTCGGAGACACAAACTATCAATTTTATATTTGTATTTAAATCCAAAATAAAATACCATAATTAAATAGTTATAACTGGATTTGATTCCATATATATATATACGATCCAATCTAGTAGTAATAACTCGGAGTACGTATTTCTATGCATCCCGCTAATCTTATGTAGTAGTAATCCGTATTTCACAATTAAACCGCAGGATACACGTCAAAGTATGAGAGCCGTGCATTGCACCCTATGACCTAACTCCTCGGGTACGAGACAAACACGAGTACGACACAAATGAAAGGAAGATATTTTTAGGGCATCTCAATGCGACGACTAGGATGGTTTCTATAGCACTAAATAGTATTCTACTTAAACAAAAATCTGATGTGGTACGAGAGTTAATGAAGAGAGAAAAAAAGTAGAGAAAATGGTTTCTCATGCAAGAAATGGTTTCTATCACTAATACCGAAGAGAAAGAAACTACTCAATATGTATTGGGAGAGTGTAGTAGTTTCTATATATAGGACTAACTCATTTGTGATTGGACAAAGAAGATAAAAGTAAATGATGATAAAAAATCATGCATTGTGAGATAGAGTTTATATGAGTAATTTCTTATTGACATGTCATGTATAGAAACTAATATATGGTTTCTAGGTTGGGGTGCCCTTAGAGATTGAATCAAAGTAGTTGCATGGATTTTTTTCTAAAAATGATTATCTTTATATACTTTTGCATGTTGTTGTGGTGGCCTGTTCGTGTTGAAAAATAGTTATATTACTATATCTAGAAATTGTCTCGTTCCATTTGTGTCTATTCCATTCGTCGTTATACTCTATTCATCTCTATTCCATTCGTCCTTATATATATATATATATATATGTAAGACCAAAGGCTAGCTATCAACTGCATGCAACTCGGTCGGCTCATGGCACGTTGGCGAATCGGAGGAGAGATGAACTTGATTTTCAGCTGTAATGCATCGAATGTCGTGCGCGTGAGACAAGCAACCAGATATATTGGATGGAATTGTTTGAAATCAGGATAATATTAAATAGAGATGAGTGAATCTGGAGCTAGAGAATTTTAATTTATTATGAGAAAGAGTATTGATGGTGGTAAACTCACCATCACTCATCACTAGTTTATTTTAAAATAGCATTTGATCAATCAATTATACCACATTGATATGATGAATATAAATAATATGATGAATAATCTGTTTTGGCACTTGGTAATTTTGGTGCTGGTTATGAGTAAAGATTGGGATCGAAATATTATTATTTGGTTCAACTTTTACATTTTCATATCACACAAGCTGAATAAAAAATCCCAACTTTAACACACAGCCTACGCTTCTTAATCCGCTTTTAATGATACTAGTTGAGTGCTCGTGCGTTACAATGGAAAATATTAAAAAACATCATTTAAATAATATAAACAACTTAAAATATGATAAAATAATATTAATCATAATTCAGTTATAACTTTATTGTATAAATGTATATAAAAGTGTTATAATAGATAGATGGGTGTATCTTCTATATTTAATATTTATCAAGATGTTATAAATAATTTTATGTAGGTATTTGGTGAGATAGAAAAATTTGAAGCAAAGACACGTAAACATGAGAAAAGAGTAGGATGCACCATCATCATGAACTCATTATTTTAAGAAAATAGAGGAGCGTGATACAATAGCAATATAACTAAATTAAACATGTGAATGTAGATAAACATTATGCCATTTTTCTGAAATTTGTTAGACTATAAGGTGCATGCTCATGTGCTTACCATGCTATGTATTTCATGAGGTTTGAAAACACGATAGAGCACGGGCACATAATTTTTCATTAAACACCTTTACATGTGCTTGATCTCAAATCCACCTATGTGAGCTAGACCTATGGATGAAAATAGATACGAACGAATATTAGTGATATCATATTTTTTGGATTCGGATTTGGATATAAAAATGGATATTATCGGATACAAATATGGAACGGTTACGAATATAGTTACAGATATTTATCGAAAAAAATTGTCTTGTAGATAATAAATATTCTCCAAATTTTGAATTTTTAATTCCAAAATATTTTGAAAGATCCTATTTATTTTGAAAATCCTAGAAAAAATATAATATTTTAACCCCCATAATAAAGCAGCATCGGTTGAGAAATAGATTTGTCCTTTTTGATGATTTTGTTATGATAATATATTTTTTTGATGAATAGAAATGTAGTATTATTTCTTATAAAATAATGAATTGATTATAAATCCATGATATTAAGTAAAATAAAACATAGATTGTATGCTACATACTTTACATAAAATAACTTTTGGTAACATCAAAAATTCTTCGAGTTTTAAAAAACTTTCATTCTTTCCATTTTTCTGTTTTTTCTTCCTTTTCTTTCTTTCATTCTTTCTTTCTTTTTTCTCCTTCTCCTTCTCCTTCTTCCCTCCTTCCTCTTTCTCTTTACCTTTCCATTGTTTCTCCTGCATGGTGCTTCCTCTTTCTTCCTTTCTCTTTCCCTTTTCCTTTCCATTGTTTCTCGTGCGAAGTCCGCTTGAAACTAGTGCAGCACGACAATGCAGCCCTCGTCCTCAACCCTGACAAGTGCCTCAAAGAGGTCCACATAGGGCCATGTGTATGTATCCTCCACTTCCGCCACCACAAGGCAACGAGGCGCGACTAGGCAGGATGAGGTCAGGTGGGGCATTGACCGAGGTCGGGAGCACCCACCCACCCCATGGCGTGAGAGCCCTAGACTTCCACCTCCTTTCTCCCGACTCACTCGCTCCCCTCCTCCCCTCTCTGTATCGTAACAGGAGATGTAGTCAAGATCGTACATAGGCATCGACGGGAAGATCTAGCGCCACCTGCCTTTTTGTATTGTTTTCACCCCTACGACCCCCTCCCATATCGTCGTCACCATACACTACCTCATTGCTATGGCTGTGACGATGGGTGCCTACCCATGGCGAGGGTGGCATGTTAATGGCCCAGGTCGTGGACCCACCTCTCGCCTCATCATCGGTGTTGCCGCACTACTATTCTTGATGGTGATCCGCAAGCGCCTCACCCTTGCGTTGGTTCTATCCTAGACATTTTAAACGATGCGTCAAGTTGGTGTTTCACGATGCTAGTGCATTGACCATGGCCCGCCTATCAATGAAAGATGATTGTGGTGGCATGTCATCTTTTAAAGTAGTATAGATACTTTTATAACTTTACTGCTTTTATAGAAAAATATGTATCAAATTAGTTCTATTAAATCAAACATGAACTATGCTTATTTAATTAAGGAAAAAGTCTAAATTACACCCTCAAACTATCGCTGAAGTCTGAATAACCTCTAAAAAAATTTACCATCTAAAAAACGCTCGTGGTATTAAAAATTAGCTCAACCTACAACTTTGAAGAGTAGTTTTGCTGATGTGGCACATGACATGGCGTCAATGACATGGCAGATCAATGAAAAGTTATGAATTACACCCTCCAACTGTTGACACGGAAACATGCCCCCGCACTTGGGTCAGTCTGGCGATCCAAAAGTGCACAGATACTTAGGGATAGGCCTAAGCGTGATGTGGCACCGACGTCGCGTTTAGACTACCCTTAGTAGTGATACGGGAGATGGAGTCACCAGGAAACCAGATTACGCAAAATAATCCAATTACCCGAAAGAAATAGGTTAAACATGTTAAAATCAGCAAACCAGTTGGAGTCCTCCTGGTTCGAAGTCTGATGTGAAGGGTGCGCCGAAGGGTACCTTCGGCGTCTGGTGCGAAGTGCTCCGTCGAAGGGTGCTTCGACGTTCAGACTGATCCGGCCGAAGGTAGACTCCGAACGGATCCGAGCACGGTGATCACCTCCGAACAGCGGGGTTCGGCGTGCGATCTCCGATGCAGCGAGTTACAGAGTAGTTACGCGAAGGCCACGCGCAGGTGCAACTTCGTCAGGTACGGAGTGTAGTTGTGGCGAAGCCTATCACGACGAAGTATGCTGGCGAAACCTCTTGTCAAAGCCTGCGATCCCGTCGAAGGATGTCCTGGGGACCTCCGGAACCGATCTCTCAGCTCTGAACACTTCCGGCTAAGGGGCTCTGAACATGCAAACCTGCAACAGGGATGATGATAAGTAGCAATTCGGCCTTAGGACTAAATCTTGCGAGGTGTTGCACGGGTGGCGAAGGTAACAATCTATTACGCAGATTAGCGGATACTTCACAGGCGAAGTAACAAGGCGATAACAATCTGTTACGTAGATTAACGGGGACTTCACAGGCGAAGTACCAAGGCTTACCACTGTTCCGTAGTGGCGGACGGAGGGCTTCCAGGCAAACCCACGAAGAGGTACAGAAAAGTAAAGGTACGATTAAAGCATGGCTTTGGTTTGGTTTGAGTTGGGGGGCTCTCCACGCCGGCCAGGCCTCTCTATTTATAGAGGGTTAACTCTAATCTAATCTACTATTAATCCGGCCGGATAGAGATAAAGATTGAGCTAGAAACGAGTACAACTCTATCTCTTCCGAGGTGGGCTTCGGCCAGGCCCGCCGAGGCCTGCTCCTCGGGCCAAAGCTTCGGTAGCATGGGCTTCGACCAGGCCCGTCAAGGCCTGCTCCTCGGGCAGAAGCTTCGGTAGCGTGGGCTTCGCCCAGACCCGTTGAGGCTTGCTCCTCGGGCCGAAGCTTCAATAGTGTGGGCTTCGGCCAGGCCCGTCGAGGCTTGCTCTTGGGCCAAAGCTTCGACAGCGTGGGCTTCCGAAGCTTCGGCAACGTGGGCCTCCGAAGGCTTCCTAGCCGAAGCCCACGGGCTGGCTGGAGGATTTTGGAGCCCATAGCTTGATGGGTTTCGACCCTGTAGGGCTTCAGACAGACCCTAGACATGTGTATTTTCGACCCAAATCACCAAAAATTGATATTTTGATAATCTAGTCATTAATGACATTTTCTGCTATTAACACCATCTTTGCCTAAAGTCTAAATAACTCACGAACAAATAAAAAATATTTAAAAATAATTTCTAATTTTTTTAATAATTCTGTTTTATTTTCTGAAAATCCAGAATAATGTTGAAACATTTAAAAAATCATAACTAATTCATTTTAATTTGAAATTTGACCATTCAAATTGCATTTTTTTATAAAATGTGATCTACACAATAAAAATAATTTCACACATAGTATGATTAACATTGCATATCACCCTGGCATCTCATCTCACAAAATACTTCTTGTTGCTCTCACCAACTTGCATTACTAAATAATAGTGTCAGGTTGACTTGAACAGTAAAGAGTTGTCATTGAATAGCTGATAAAAGATTTGTGATTAAATACTGTTAGTTGACAAAAGATGGAGAGGAAAGATCCATTATTGTGCCCATACTGATTGTAATTCCAATGTACATGAGGTTGTGCATCTAATTTTATAGGCTTATTAGATCACCTGCCATGACATGATTGTACCTTTCTCTAAATTTGGACCAAACTTCTACTGGTTATGCCATTTTGTTTTTCATGGCATGATTGTTTATAGCAGTTCCAAGAGTAACAAACTCATGGGAGACAGAGGGTGACAACTGCAGTTATTATTGCCAACTGAACATCAAAACAATGCTCTTAGGAAACAGGAATCTATACAGGATTTCACCATTCACACAATCACACCACACAACCAGAATAAATTTGGGTTTTTTTTTCTTTCTTGGTCACACAGACCATCAGCCAACTTCACCAACTCAAAAAGGAAGCGATGAACCTCAACCATGTTAGAGGCATCAGTACTATGCATCGATTCAATCTGATGCAACACATCAGTGGAAAGACCAGGGCACTGCTTTCCCTTCATTGCTGGATCACTGTATCTCAATCCCAAGAACAGCATAGCCACTGCACCTTCTACTGGATACATTTTCAGCTCAGGATCCACTACCTTTCTCAGGACATCCTTCTGCTGCTTTATGTTCTTCTCTTGGAACAATCCTCCTGCATCTCTCAGTTTGTCTGCCACAAAATCTCTCACACCCTCTGAACCTGGATGCCCTGTAACCAGCTGCAGCAGTATGGTGCCCAGAGCTGATACGTCTGTCTGAATCATGCAGGCGTCAGTGTCGACCATGAGTTTCTGTACGACTTCCTCGAGTAAAGAGACATGTTTTGTTGGATGTAACAGCGAGGAGATTCCGAAATCGCTGAGCTTGCAGATGTTTTGTGAATCGAAGAGGATGTTGCTCGGTTTAAGGTCACCGTGAAAGATTTTCTTGGGCTTAATGCTGTGGAGGAACAGGAGAGCTGAACATATGCTGGTGGCTGCGGTCACTCTGTCTTTCCATGTGAAAGATTTCTTCAGTCCTTTCTGAGTGAGGTGGTCTCCCAGTGTGCCATTTGGTAAAAATTCATAGACGAGTGCACGCCTATCCGTGCATGCTCCTAGCAGGTTTACCAGGTTCGGGTGCTGGATGCCTCTGAAGGTTTCAAGCTGCATTTTCATTTTCAGAGAGCGATTTGTCAGAAAAGAAAATACAATAGATGCACCTTGCAAGGAGATATACAACTCATGTGTATTGAAACGTTAGAAATGCATATTTTTTAGCCATTATTAGATGAACTTGAGTTAGAATGTAGTGCAGAATGCTGAGTTGTACTCACCACTTGAGTAAACTGTTCCATGGTTGGCAGAGTGCCCTTATTTGGAATCGTGATAGCAACAGTCATGTTACCAAATGATGCCTTGTACACACCATAGTTTGCATCTGTTCCACGAAGCTGCATCTTTGGTTTGCTGACTGCAGCATCTATCTCTGAAGTTTTGAATGCTGTGAAGTTAACCTTGCCACTGGAGCTGGGAGCATGAACACCATCCTTCTCATAGTATTTAACGAAAGCATTGAATCCATTGATGATAGTTTCCCCCGCTTTTCCTGCCACCTTGAGTGCGATCTGACGTCCATTAGATTTGTTATCTCCTTCCTGAGGCACATAAGCAATAGAATTGAGAAAAGATTGAACACTACTGCTTACTGGCTGTCCATAGCGGGAAGATTACAAATTGTAAACTCTGTGATCACGGCAATACCGATATTCACAATGGGAATGTTCCAACTTCCAGCTGGATTAATTCAACAAATAGATCGGGCAAGAAGAAATTGCCTTTGGAGAAGAGATAATCAAAACAGACTAGCGCCCTCTTTAATCAGTTGGAGCCAAGTATGCAAGCCAAAAAGCAAAGGAGGACTAGGTGTAATTAACATCAGAGGACAGAATAACACACTATTACTTAAAAACCTAGACAAATTTTTTAATAGTCGGGACATCCCATGGATGCAGTTAATATGGCAAAGGTATTATCGCACAGGCAAGTTACCACAGACAAGCAATCAAAGGGGATCAGCATGGTGGAAAGGACTGTTGAGACTGATGCCAACATTTCTAGCTATTGCAAGGCCTATAGTAGGTAATGGTTTAACAGTTTCACTATGGTTTGACATTTGGGCTAATACGCCGGTGCAATTCCTGTTTAGGAGACTATTTACTTTTGCAAAACAAAAAGAAATTTCCATCCAAGCATTTTGTACACAAACTGACTTAAGCAGACTTTTTCATCTGCCTTTGTCAATCGAAGCATAAGAAGAACTGGCCCAATTACAGGCGCTGCTACAGCAACGGAACTTAGCTCAGAACAATGGTGATTCATGGCGCTACATCTGGGGGAATGAAAAATTCACCCCGGCGAGATGCTACTCATATACATATAGCAACATAGATATCCATCCGGTATTCAGATGGATCTGGTTAGGTAAATGCGAGAAGAAAATCAAAGTATTTTTTTGGCTATTGATCAAGGACAGGCTGAACACCAAAGACATTCTAAAACATAAAAATTTTCTTCAAGCAGAGGAAGAATGTTATTGCGTTCTCTGTGCAGAACAATCTTTAGAAACTTCCTCACATCGTTTTCTCGATTGCGAATTCTCTAAAATATGTTGGAGCAATATTGGAGTACAATGGTTAAACAACGGGCATATGGAAGATAGGATTGCTTCTTTAAGATCATCGGACAACAGGCGCTTCATTATGGAGATTATAATGATAGGAGCTTGGTCGCTATGGCTATTAAGAAATGGGTGGCATTTTCAGAGCTCAAAGACCGGCGACGCGGGAGTGGCTACAATCATTCAAAAAAAATAATTACACTGCAAACTCACAGATATAAGGCAACAATGAGGGAAGAAGTTCTGAACTGGACGACAAGCATCTAAAGGTCAAACAGAAGATACCTAGGCAACGGACAAACATTCAAAGGGGGGAATGGCCTGGTTAGTTTTGCGGCTGCGGAAATAACAACTAAATGTATCTGTAATTAGGCCTCTCAGCAAAACTAAACTTCCTCTAACTGTAAACTTGGCTTTCAGCTGCATTTGATTTATTAGGTCCATGTAACTAGAACTGGTTCGGTCATGGTTGGCTTTGGAGCAACCCGTGTAGGAGCCTCTCTTGCTGGTTGTTAATCAAAAAAAAACATGGACAAATCTTTGAGTTGAAGATTGACTAGATATGTTGGATAATAATGTTTCTGAATATTGTTGCAGCATCTTTTGTTTGCTTCTTCTGGTCAGCAAGTAGTTTTTTTTTTCAGTTGCAACTCACCACATGCTTCCAGAGCTGCACCCGTGAATGAATCAGATTGTTTTTTATTTCCTATTCTACTAGGATACACTATAATGGTTAGAGGAGTATGCTTACGTGTGCAGCAGTTGAGCCTATGGGCTTTCTCACAACTTGCTGACCGGCAGTTGGGCCTATGGGCTTTCTCACAACTTGCCGACGAAGCTCCTCATTCTTATCCTTTTCCCTTTATTACAAATAGGATCATGCAATCAGAAAAGTGCCAGAGCATAAATTTGCAGAATGGTATTTTGATGCTTTCTGATCAAACATTTTCTAATACTGTAGTAAACCACAAAGACAAAATAAACTATACCTTTTACCTTTTAAGGGAATCACAGTTTACTTACTAACCTTGTAATCTTATTCTGGAGGTTGCGCGCATCATGAACACGGTCTGCTTTCTCCTTTTTAAGCTCTTCCTTGAGTTTTTGATTTTCCTTGATGACATTAGGCACCCTTAATTTGACCAAGTATAATAATCAGAGGGAGTGTATAATACATTCAAAGACAAAATAAACTATACATTTTTCCCTTTTCAGGGAATCACTGTTTACTTACTAACCTTGTAATCTTTTTCTCAAGGTTGTGCGCATCTTGAAGACGGCCTGCTTTCTCCTTTTTAAGCTCTTCCTTGAGTTTTTGATTTTCCTTGATGACATTAGGCACCCTTAATTTGACCAAGTATAATAATCAGAGGGAGTGTATAATACATTCAAAGACAAAATAAACTATACATTTTTCCCTTTTCAGGGAATCACTGTTTACTTACTAACCTTGTAATCTTCTTCTCGAGGTTGTGTGCATCTTGAAGACGGCCTGCTTTCTCCTTTTTAAGCTCTTCCTTGAGTTTTTGATTTTCCTTGATGACGTTAGGCACCCTTAATTTGACCAAGTATAATAATCAGAGGGAGTGTATAATACATTCAAAGACAAAATAAACTATACCTTTTCCCTTTTCAGGGAATCACTGCTTACAACTAACCTTGTAATCTTATTCTGGAGGTTGCGCGCATCTTGAAGATGGTCTGCTTTCTCCTTCCTAAGCTCTTCCTTGAGTTTCTGATTTTCCTTGACGACATCAGGCACCCTTAATTTCACCAAGTATAATAATCAGAGGGACTGTATGCTACATTCAAAGACAAAATAAACAGGGAATCGGTGCTTACTACTAACCTGTGTTGCATTCCGAACATGGCTAGACAACAGGTTCCAACAGCCTGGTCTCTCTAGGCTTCAGATGAAGCGGCCTGACACTCCGGCTGCTGCTGCAGGTTTGGTGTTCCCTTTGCCTGTGACTGATTGTCTGATTTTGAGCTGAGGAATGCATGCCGATGCTGCAGCCCATTGCTGGCTATATAGGCCTCGGGCGGTAGGTTGGAGGTGATAATCACTAATCAGCCAGGCTTGACCAGAGATGAGGATGATCGTCAAGGTCTTTTCTTTTTGGTTAATTCTGCAGTGTGGCCTCCAGTGGAGATGCACCCTTTTCTTCCTATCTGTACTGCCTTGATCGCTTTTATAATACATATAATATAACCCTCAGCAGGAGTTTTTTATCAAAAACAAACAATGGAGATGCATGGCATTCTTCAGGCTGTACAGTTGTTGGTAAATGATGTGCTGTGTTTCAGCATAAACTAACAAAATAATGCCTACATTGAAGATTGGAAGGTATGTACACATCAGGAAACGCTTCTGTTTTGCAATTCATATGATCAACTTGATCTTTCTTTGGGTGTGTTTGGCTAATATGATATTGGATGTGGAGCCAAACGATTAAGATGATTAGCATATTGGAGTGATTGTCTGGTAGTAACAGACATTGCATAGCCCTAAGCCCCTAATGTACACATTAGAAAATTAAAAAAGACTTGACTATTGTTCATCAACTACTCAACCTGCTGCGTTCTAGGGCTATATTGTACTGATTAGTCCCACATTTTATTAGAGTTTCACGTTTCAAAGTATTCTATGTTTGATGCTGATGAGAATTAACAATGGACAATGGTGGTGCTCTGTTTATGGCCTAACCTAACCCTCAATTCCCAAATCCCCCATATTGCCTTACCTGCAGAGAAGAAGGCGGCAAATCCGCCAAGCAAGATGCTATCCTGGGGCAGATCCCGAGTTCGCGCCCTGCTTCCTCGGCGAAGCCGCGTGCGCCGCCGCCTGCAGCGCAATCTCCCCGGTGACGAAGACGCGCTAGCTCACTGGAAGGCATCGCGTAACAGGGCCGCCGGGCTGCGCGCGGCGATGGAGGACTGCACGCCCACCGGAGGGGACGTCTCCGGCGCCGGCGTGGAAGCTCGGTTCCAGGCCGCGGCGGTTGGTAATTTTTTTTTGTCGGGAGATTTACTCTCATGTCTCGTGGTTTGTATGAAATGGGTTCGGATCTAGTTGTTAAATACGTGGGATGTGATAAAAAAATAAACAACATTTATCTTTGTGACGTAAAAGTAAAAATTCTTTTTTTTGTCGAGATCTTAAGATAATCAGGTTAATTCCTCGTGTGCCACATGTCATCTCTATTTGACGTTTCGCTAAATATATTATTACTATTGGTTATTTGCTTTCATCTCATTATTATTTATAGATTTATACTCTTATTTACAGATTTATACTCTTATTTACAGATTTATTTTCTTATGTCATTTTCTACACCATGAATCAACTCGCAGACACTATACGTGCACGGTTCATCTAAAGAGGAATGAAGAAGGTGCAAAAATTTTAAACCCAACGCCATAGGTGTTTCTCCTTTGTCTATAAAAGCTATAGCTGAATTTGATTTTTAAAACCTAAATTTAGATCATGTTAAGTTTTGTATCACATGTTTTAAAACATACAGCCAAATTTGAATTTAAGAACGTAATTTTAGGATGATATTAGGGGTTTTATCTCTTCTTTTGGTCGACATTGGCTTTGGAATTGTTATGAATAGAGATATAAAAGCATTATTTCTAGTTGGCAAATATTAAACTTTATGGCCGTAATAAAGATAGAGACCGGGAATAAAGAAAGTAAAGAGGGATCTGGAGTGAGACGAGAGAATGGGATCCATTGTCTGTTTAACAGAGCGTTAATCTATCTTACTATATAATTGACGAAGTTGAGTGTCTCTTTAGTCACTCATCTAGAAGATCCTGGCCTTTCATTCACTAATCTAGATTGTTTGTCGTTAGATCTGTACTAATGTGAATATGGATCTGTAATGCTTCCTCTTTGCCGCTCGGTCCAGCCTATTTTATTATATGGAACTGTAATGTTTCTTCTCTGCTGTTGGGCCCATCTTTTTATTATCTGGAAACTGATCCATTTTATATAGCAATTATTTATATATATAAATCATCAATATATGAAAGATGATATATTTTATATGTAAATCATTAATATATGAAAGCTGATATGTTTTATATGAAAATTATTAATATATTGAAATCATCTTTGAAAGCTAAAAACATAATTAATTCATGATTTGATAATGTGGTGCTACCGTAAACATGTGCTAATGATGGATTAATCAGGCTTAATAGATTCGTATCGTGAATTAGCCTTCATTTATGTACTTATTTATATAATTAACATACGTTTAATATTTTTAATTAGCACCCAAACATCCGATTTAACGGGACTAAACTTTTGGCTACTCTCCTATTTTTCTCGCTGCTAAGTGGGGTCCACAGAGAAGTCTGGCGAGCAGGGCAGCTTGGCTGGGCCGACGGAGGAGGCCCAATTCGCAAGCGCTTTTGCAGTAGGCTCAGAGACGGGATGGGCCGGACAGTTCACCCAGCCATTAGCCCGGCCCAGATTTTGTAATATTGCCTATTTGCCACCCATCCCCGCCATGATTTGCCATCGCCGCCTACATCCGGCGACACCTCGCCGCCGCCGCCGCTATCGGCCCAACCCCGTCGCTGCCTTCCACCCCGCCCACTCTAACTCGTCGGCTTCCTCACCACCGCCACCTATCCCTCCTACCGCTGGCTGACGCGACCCGCGCCCAAATGCGCCAGAGCCGCCGCCTGCCTCCCACCACCGTCCAGGCCATCCCTCGAAGCCTTGATCCACTCATCCGCCCACTTCCTCCCCCCAGCCCCACCCCGAAACCCTAACCCTAATCCTAACCTGGCAGGAGCTTCGCCGGAGGACGAGGACGACAATAGGTAAGTTTCGCCCCTTTTTTTTGGGTAATTTTCTTGATTTTGTTTGAATTATTCACTGTTACTTCACTGCATAGCAAAACTGCAAAAGCCAAAAGAAATGCACAGGGCGCCGAATACGCAGCAGACGTTCGCTCGCCCAATCAGCCAGATATATTTAGTTGTTCCTCAAGATCAGAGAGGGGAGCCTGACAGTATTCTCAATTGCACGACCGATTAGCCAGGGTTTTAGAAGCACTGGAGAAAGAATCCTCAAATCTTATATTCTTCCCTTAAGCCATGCATGTGATGTGATAAAAATATCAAAATATACTTAACTATGGAGTAAAAGAGAAAAAATATTTTTTATGCAGATATTTGCTTCAAAATGGCATAGCTATATCTTGCCGCATTTTCTTCTAAGGTTTTCTTTTGCTTTAAAATGGTGAAAAATAAAGGGACACAGAGAGCGAAGACCAAGATGACTTAGAGTGAGAGGAGAGAAACGAACTGATTGAAGAACAAACATGGTATAATTCTAAATTAAAGTGAAAATGATTTGGAGCAAGAGAAGAGATGAGAGAGGGACGAAGGGTAAATATGCCGTAATAAGGGCATGTTTGGATCCAGGGTCTAAAGTATAAGGAGCTAAAATTTAGTCACTTTAGGGGCTAAAAATCCAAACACCAAGGCTAAAAAAGGGCTAAAAATTTTTAGCTCATTAGCCCCCAAGGAGGAGCTAAAGAGGTGCTAAAATACCTCTTTTCCACCCATACCCTCACCATGCATGCATGAAAAGTAAGAACAATAAATGAAGGATATTTCAGTCATTATATACAACAATAAATGCTTTAGCCTTTTTTTAGCCCTCGGATCCAAACAAAGGTGACTAAAATTTTAGCCAATTTTTAATCACTTTGTTTTAGCCCCTTGAATCCAAACAAGCCCTAAAGATGAAGATAGAGTAAAGAAAGTAAAGAGGGATTTGGAGTGTGACGAGAGAAACGGATCCGCTGTCTTTATTCTTTTGCTTCCCTTCGTCATCACTTTCTCATCTCTTGCCATGCGCCGGAGAATGGCGACATGCGGCGGAGCAGCTCGGCGCCGGAGAACCGGCGGCCGACCTCAGCTCACGCTCACCGGGCTGGAGCTTGTAATCAAGATGGTAGTCGCCATGGAGCTGCACATAGCGACGACTTTGAAGGTGATGGGGTACCTGGCATTCACCTGGTCCACGGTAGTCCTCCTGGGCGGCTACGTCAGCTCACTACAGAGAAAGGATTTCCAGTGCTTAACAGTGATTACTGTCATAGAGGCAAACAGGTCAGTGCATAATTAATACACTATTTATTTCCTTAATTAGCTTCTCCCTTTCGTAATCCGAGAAACCTTGGTAATATACACCCATTATAAATAAAATATGTCATATTCCGGACAGATATAACAATTTATAATCATAAGCTGCCACTGTCTCTCCCCTCTGCAGTGAGTCTTTTTTAAAAAAATATATATATATAATCATTTCTATTGAAAATTTCAGTTTTGGATTAACTTACGAAATGTTTAAAAAACTAGATCTTTCACCGTTTCATCGAAAGAGACAGGGTCCTATCTAATAACGGTTTGCCAACATGTTTCTAACCCTATCGTCGACATTCATTTGGCAACATGAGTCATGTCACCGAATGAAATTGTGATAGGACTATGTTTTGACACCAAAATTTAGATCGGTGCATTATCGAACTAGACGACGAAGCCGATGAGCCACCGATAGCAGGTTTAGAAGGTGAGGATAGGCAGCGTGGCGTAGACTAATGTTTCACATTAGTTATCATTAAATTAACAAATAAATAAATCAGTTAGGATTATGTGTTATCCACATATAGCGTGTCCATCCGACTATAAATATGTAATTCTGATATCATTGTAAACCATCTCAGGATCAATTTATTCAATTCTAGTTTTCGGCGTAATGTCGTCTTTTTAGGAGTAATGTACTTTTTCTTGGCGATTTCCTGTCTCAGGTTGGGCTGCATCTATTTAGTTCAATCTCTAGCAAGAAACAAGTCTCGTCCGACGATTTCTTGTCTTATGTTGGGTTGCATTGGTTTAGTTAGATCTCTAGCAAGAAGCTGGTTTCGTCACATGGTAGATGCATATGTTCAACCAAGACTTTCTCGATTCAGTCCGATATTTTAGTTGAGTTCTTACGTATGCTAGTTATCATGATGTATCAGTTCTATCTAAGACTGCATTGCTCCAATCTCTTAATTAGATCCGATATGTCGATCACATGTGTGCTAGATTTATTGCTCCAATCTCTTAATTAGACTGCATTGCTAATACGATGTTACTGATGAATGATGTCATCGGCCCATTGGTTGATACGCCCAGGAAACCAATATTTTCAATCTTATCAATTACAGGATCAAATTGACTAGCGTCTATTGACACCTCTTGGTTATTTAAGACTTGCACTGGAGCTAAAACAAACTCTTCCATGCCTTCGAGCGTGAAGACGTATAGATATCTACGATTTTTGCGTCAATAGATGAGATTTAGTTCTAATGTTTTTAATAATTATGTTTTTTGTTGGCCTTTGGCCAAACTAGGAAAAGTTAGGCTTTGAAATTCAACTCATGTGATATTATAAGTGATTTTAAATCATATGATATTCTAAGTGATTTTAAATGATAATCGTCAACAAGTAAGGTTGATAGTACAAAGTAATTAGCACATATACATAAGTGAAAACATGTATTAACGCAACGACAATCAAGAGTATCAAAATGTGAATAACATCAAGTTAACTGCCACACAGAAGATTCCACCTACATTGATGCCCTTAGCACTAGCACATTACGGCTCCATGTCCATTTTAGGCGCAACACCATGTCTACGGATTTTTTTGAAACATTTTTTTATGAAATTTTAATTCTATATAGTGCTCCAAAAATCGCAGACCTTTGTCGATACACATCTTTCTATCAAAAGTTCGTTTAATCTGCAAACACTTCGTTTGTTAGTTTAATCCGCAAACATTTCATTTGTTAGTTTGTAATCGCATCACACGAAGGGATGCAATTAGCGTGGCACAAGGCACAAGAGGTGATCATGCGTCAACCGAGCACGGGCTGGCGGGCACGTGCAACATGAGGCAGTACGTGGGCGTGATAGGAGAGGCACCGGTCATGTGCACGACCGCGCAAGCACACAAGAGGCAAGGTGTCGACCGTGCGTAGGCAGACGGGCGGATGCCTTGCGGCACTAGACATGCGGGTGCTCACGACACAAGGTGGTAGGAATGCATGAGAGGTGAGGCGTTAGCCGCACGTGGGCAATTGCGCTCCATGCATGTGGTGTTGGCCAAGAAGGCACTTGCACGACCGGAGCGCGAGGCGGCACACGCCTCCGCCGATAGTCGACAAAGCCTCTATAGACAAGTATCGATAAAGGAGGGTACTCGCGCGACTGGATGAGCGTGAAGATCAAGGTGCGATGGCACATGTCTCTGCTAATAGTCGACAGAGCCTCTATCGATAGAAGTATCGATAAAAGTCTATTTTTACGATTTCTGGAGTGAACTATTCGGAATTGAAATTCAATAAAATTTACATTAGTTATAAGAAAATTCATGTGTAGCACCTGGCTTTTGCTGCAGTACGCGAGACGTTTTCTAACTGGCTAGTTGCACCCACGCTTGTCATCACTACAATAAAACAGAACATTTTCGTCAGCCAATTTAACTTCCGTCGACTCCTGGAGGCCGACGGAAGTTAAGTTAACTTCCGTCGGCTTTTCACAGTGGCCGACGGAAGTTAGCGGGGAATTTTTCCGCGGCCGATCTGATCCCATAACTTCCGTCGGCCAGAAGGCCGACGGAAGTTAGGGGATTTATTCCCCAACTGCGCGCGCGTACAGGGAGACCTAATCTCCCTGTACGCGCGCACGCCCACAACCCATCTCTCCGCCTCCCACCGCCGCCGCCTCCCGGACGCCTCAGACCCGCGCCCACCGCCCGCACCCGCCGACGCAGGTTGCCCTAGTGGCCGCCCGCCGCCGCCCGCACCCGCCGCCGCCGGCCCTCGCCCACCGCCGCAGGCCACCCTCGCCGGTGCCCCGCCGCCGTGCTCCCGGCCGCCAACCAACCGCCCATGCGTGCCCCCGCCGCCGCAGGCCGCCACCCGTTGGTGCCCCGCCGCCGTCGTGCCCCGGCCGCCGGCCACCGCCCACGCCGGTGACCACCGCCGTCCATCCTGGCACCCCCCCGCCGCCACCACCATTCGCCCGTCACCCCGCAAATGTGGATGAAGCGAGAGGCAGCGGCGGCACCCACGACCCAAATGTGGGTGATCAGTGAGTATGGATGTGTATTGTGAACCTGGATTGAATCTCGATGTGTTGTGTGACTTTGTATGTGAATTTGGATGGTATATGTGAATGCGGATGTGTATTGTGACTTTGAATGTGAATTAAGTTGTGTTATGTGATTTTGAATGTGATATGTGAAGTTTTGGATGTGAGATGTGATTTTGGATGTTATATGTGAAGTTTGAATGTGATTTTCGATGTGAAATGTGAATTTGGATGTGTATTGTGAATGTGATATAATTGTGTTTGGATGTGAGTGTGAATAGGGGAACCAGGAAAAAACAAAAAAAATACCAGCTAACTTCCGTCGGCTTTGACCATAGCCGACGAAAGTTAGCTGCTTTCGGCCACGTGGGCAGAAAGGCTAACTTCCATCGGCTAGGGCCAAAGCCGATAGAAGTTAGGTGCCCCTAACTTCCGTCGGCCAGGCTGGCCGATGGAAGTTAGCGCCCCTCTGCTGACGTGGCAGAATTTGGCGCTAACTTCCGTCGGCGGCCGACAAAAGTTAGCTAACTTCCGTCTACGCGCTTCCGTCGGCCAAATGCCGATGGAAGTTAGCCTTTTGCCGATGGAAGTTAGCTTCTTCCGTCGGAAAAGGGCTAACTTCCGTCGGTTTTGGCCGACGGAAGTTTCCTGTTTTGTTGTAGTGCATGTTGTACTCTACCTCTATAGCTAAGTAGGTCCCATCTATATTTGTACTCGTATTAGGTCATGTTGTTTGGTTTTCGAGTAGCTTTCCGTCGTGAAAAGTCGAAAGCTCAAACAAACAGTCAGTTTCTAAGATGAGCTTTCTGAAAGCGAAAAATCATAGAAGCTATGATTACATAGAAAGACAGAAACAGTGAAATGTGAGCTTTCCACATCTTTCTATCTCAATATATGTTGTCTCTCTCTCCTTCGTTCATTCGGCGTCGCCTCGCCCTTCCCCACCATCTCCCGACGTCGCCCCATCCAACGTCACCCTGGCCGGCATCGTCGCCCCGCCCGACGTCGATGTCGCCCTCCCTGCCTCGCTTGGCCCCGCCACCCCTTCCGGCGTCGCCACTGTTTGGCCTCCCCGCCTCGCCCTCGCGGCAATATTCTATGGTCTCCACAAAACAGTCACTCTATCCTACAAATCCAAAAACCAAAAATCAGCTTTATAAAAATCTTGAGAAGCTAAAGCGCAAACAAACATGTCGTTAATTAGCCACTCTCATGAAGCTCATACGTTAATCCGAAAAAATATGGCTTTAATGCCATTGGCCTCTTTTAGCGTGCATCAACAACAATATATTTTTTATTAATAACAAATTCTGGAGTAATTAAATCATCAAAAATCTATAATTGAGACTCCATCTCCATATCAACTACAACTCATATTTAATAAAGAAATTAAAATGTATTATATAATTAAGACTCCAAACCGAGTATAAATCAATGCAGATTAACTATGGATTTTGGAATTAAATTAAAGCATAGACTAAACTAAATTATTTATGCTACAACCTGAATACAAACCGATAATTATTAACTCCGAATTTTATAATTATCAATCAAGAAATTATAAAGTAACAAAAAAAGTATTAGGACATGTTCTATATACTATAAATAAAATAAAATGGTTTCTGACATAGTATTTTTGTTATGTATATGCATGTGTGGATAACATGCCACTCAACTTTAGGAGTAAAGTACAGTTAATTCACATTTGCCTGAATAGTAAGTACACTATGTGTCTAGGTCAGTAACTCTGTTTATCCTGGCCACAGCATCTTCAACGATTCGGAGGCAGGTGGCATGCTGAAACTCAACCCTTGGAACACATCCAGCGGAACATTCTACGTCACAAACTCGAGATTGTTAAACCAGTTTCTCAAGTACAGAGAGGCGGCAAGTTGGACACACCTATTAGTACAGGTCGTCTTTTTCCTGCCGCATATCCTAGACATTTTCTACACGTGTAGTCCGTTCATCTGCATCGGCCTGTCGTCGTGGCGTCTGTGGCATCGTGCCTACGCCGGTGCCTCCAATGGAGAAGCAAGCATACCGAACCTGACGACGGCGCTGGGCTTCTTCTATGTGCTGGTTCTTTGCAAGGGTGTGCTCTACCTATCGCTGATGTTGTTTATTCGGCTGGAGGAAGTTATCATTTTTGTATACCAGGTGTGGGGTGAAAACATCAGCCGGGAAAAGTGGTTCAACAAAATCGTCAAGGCATACCTCAAGGACAGCCGAGAGAGATGCACAAAGGACATCGCGGTCGTTGAGCAAGTGAGCCTTGTCAGCTACGCGGTTGGGCTGCTGGAGTCTGGGTCGCTGGAGGAGTACCTGTCATCGGCAAGGATGGTGGACTGGCTCATCAAGAATGGCCAAGACGCAAGCACCCTCATTCTTGGCTCCAGGCGGAAGGCACAGAGGTTGCTCGACACGCTGGGCAGCACAAAAGGAAGCACGGAGCTGAGATTGCTGGCGGCGAGGATTGTAGCGGATCTCGCTGGCGGCGTCCGGCTCGCCCAGTTCCCGGGCTCACTCCGCTGCATCTCCTCCTTGCTGGAGGCCACCGACCAGCCATACTGCACCAATCCGCACTCGTATGTTAACTGGAATCCTTTGGAACGGACAAAACGAGGGATAATAGCTGCAAAGAAGATGATGCTGAGGAGGAGCCATGACAGCTCTGACAAGGGATTAGTGGGCAGCTGCTGCTGCGACGAGCTCATTGTGCAGGGCCTCACAATTCTGCAGAGGCTGGCGCGCGACCCACACAACTGCAAGGACATCTGCCAAGATCTGGGTGTCGTCACCAAGATCACGGCGCCCATCCACTCCCACACCTTGATCCATGACATGGCCATGAATCCATCGTGGGCTGACATCACAAACTGCTCGCTCAGATTGGTGCACCAGCTCATCCATGGTAAAGCCGATAGAAGGCTAGGCCTTCAAATCTCCTCCAACAAACAAGCCATCACCAACCTCGAGGGCATTCTTGATGTGGGAAGCCACCAGCTGCAGATGCGAGCCATGGAGATCCTCAGTGAACTAGTTTTGGATTCATCCCTCAACATCAACAAAGACACCACAGAACACCTCGTCAGGAAGCAGCTGCAAATCTTCCTTGCTGATGGAGGTGAACAAGATGAGGAAGTAAGTGAACAAGAGCAGGAAGTAGCAGCACCAATGGAGAAGAAGACCAACAAGACGCCCATCAACAAGAAAGAGAAGAAGAAGACCATTAAGGCTACCGCTGGGGAAGCACTGTCAACCCTATCCAATAAGAGACAAACTGTCTCAAGGTTCATCATGGAGGAACATAGTGACATTGTTGATCGTCTCACTCAGATGCTTCTCTCCAAGAACAACATCAGGTACAGAGCAATGTCAGCTCAGATCTTGGAGAATCTTTGCATCCACTGCAAGGAACGTGTCTCAAAGGAAGGAGAAAGTCTGCTACCAAAGGTGCTAATAAAAATTGTCTTAACTGTCGTCTGTCTATCAATCACAGAAAATTCCAAGCAGCACAATACCTCGTAGATATTGATTTTATTTTTCACCCTGCATTCCTTATTTATGATGTCACATAATTGTTGCAGGTCCTGGCTGAAATACTGGCAACTAAAAGCAAAAGCAAAACCAAACCAAAACCATTTCGAATGCTGGAAGCATTCCACAACCTCATAGATGAAATTTCTTCAGAGGGAAATGACATAGAGATGCAGCTTCCAAGGCACACCGGCCACAAGGCATCCGATCAAGTAAATAAGGACGACATGAAGGGACTGCAAGAAGCGCTGCTATCTCTAACCTTTGTGATCGTACATAAAGAATTGATCCATTCGGACAACTTTGCTAAAGCAGTCCATGAGAATGCCCCAGATGGTGCACTCGTAGAAAAGCTCAAGGCTATCGTAGACGACAACTGTAATTGTCAGGCGACGCCTGTCTCTCTGAAGATTGTCAAGCTCTGCTGCAAGATCTCTGAATCAGTTTTCGCAATGCGCGACTACTGCACTGGTGATCAGAAAAACAGATTCGTGGAATCTTTCTCCAATGCTTCCAAAACCCTGGCTAACCTTGAAGGATGCACACTATTCTCTGCAACCGGCCGTGGAATTGATGATACTGTCAGGCCTCTCCTCTCTGATCTTGAGGAACAACTGAAAAAGTCGGACGCCTAGAAAGGCTACAACTTGATCATGATGGTGTGATCCTTGCTTTTACTTCTCTTTTTTCCTAAATCAAGAATGCTAAATAAACTATACTTCATTTAAGGAATAAATTGTAATGTTGCTTCTGTGCATGACTGTATTAAATGAATTGTCTAAGCTCTGCAGTTTGGATGTTTTCTGCTCATTCAGATTTCATATCAGTTCACTCTGCTATGCACTGATGAAAATTTAGTGTGATCAACTATTTTCTCTATTACAGCCTCTCTTTTTTCTTATCCGGCACTCCGGCAGATATTTTTCTCAACCAGCAGATGTCTAGATCAATATCCAACAACACACATGTCCAATGTTTTCTCATGGTGAAATAAGAGTTTTAACTTAAGAAAAACAGTAGCTTGGTGAATCCTAACAGATATAAAAGTTTACTAGTCGGTTAAAATGTTTCTTTCTCATCTAATAGTCACCTAAACTTACATAACTCTTAACACTAAATTTGTAGAATATGAAAAACTACAACTTTAGTATAATGTAACTTTTAAGCTCTATTTTTTATTTTCTAGATCAAACTAGATAATTTTTATTGTTAACTACAGTATGATTTAATTTTTTCTATATTGCTAGGTATCAACGTTAAAGAATAAATTTAAAATTTTATGTGAAGAAAAAATATATGTCAGTTTTTATATCATAGAAGTATATTTAATAGCTAGAAAGTAAATGATAGATAAGGAAAAATCAGTCAATTGTTAAATAAATGCTTCAATAGTTTTTTTTAAAAAAAAAAGGTGTATCCGTCATCAAGCATGTGTTCTATGCACATAAAGTTTAATATTTGCCATCAAATAGATTTTCGACTCAATGTGCGGCCCTGCTTGTTTGTCCTTTTTCTAAAAAAACTCATAACTCACATTTTTGCAACGAAAAATAATGCTTTTATATTTCTATTCGTAACAATTCTAAAGCCAATGTTGACCAAAAAACAAAAAAATAGATAAAAACCCTAATATCATCCTACAATTATGTTCTTAAATTCAAATTCGGCTGTATCTTTTAAAATATGCGATAAAAAACTTAGCATGGTCTAAATTTAGGTTTTAAAGTTCAAATTCAGCTATAGCTTTTATAGATAAAGGAGAAACAGGGAAGACAAGCAGTGTATTTGACTATTTGTATATGATGACTATCCTATCATTACAAAAACCTTGAAGGCATGCCTCTAAAAATACAAATGTATAGACAATCTTAACCAAGATCAACGGTCAACATTTGGGTTTGAAATTTAGATGGGGATAGGTTGCACCTTGTTCATTTCTGTTTAGTTTCTGGATCATCTAATTTGATTTTATCAGAGTTAGGCAGATTCAGATTTGCAGCTTAATCCGTGATTTGCGTGCCACTAATCAGCATAGATCGGGTTAATTGGGCGACCGAGCGCATTCGGCGCCATGTGCATCTCTTTTGGCTTTTTCAGTTTTGCTATGCAGTGATGCGCAGCTACTGTGCTGGTGATTAGAAAACAAGATTTGAGGATTCTTTCTCCAATGCTTCTAAAACCCTGGCTAATCGGTCGTGCAATTGAGAATACTGGCTCTCCTCTCCGATCTTGAGGAACAACTAAATATATCTGGCTGATTGGACGAGCGAGCGTCTGCGTATAAGCGTATTCGGCGCCCTGTGCATTTCTTTTGGCTTTTGCAGTTTTGCTATGCAGTGAAGTAACAGTGAATAATTCAAACAAAATCAAGAAAATTACCGAAAAAAAAGGGGCGAAACTTACCTATTGTCGTCCTCGTCCTTCGGCGAAGCTCCTGCGAGGTTAGGATTACGGTTAGGGTTTCGGGGTGGGGCTGGGGGAGGGAGGAAGTGGGCGGATCAAGGCATCGAGGGATGGCCTGGGACGGCGGTGGGAGGCAGGCGGCGGCTCTGGCGCATTTGGGCGCGGGTAAGCGGGTCGCGTCAAGCAGCGGTAGGAGGGATAGGTGGCGGTGGCGAGGAAGCCGACGAGTTAGAGTGGGCGGGGTGGAAGGCAGCGACGGGTTTGGGCCGATGGCGGCGGCGGCGGCGGGGAAGCCGGATGATCGGCGAGGAGGTGTCGCCGGATGTAGGCGGCGATGGCAAATCACGGTGGGCGAGACGGCGTTAAGCTTTTTTGAAGATAATGCAAATAGCTGTCCGGCCCAGACCGGCTCTGCGCCTAGCAAAAGCGCTTGCGAATTGGGCCTGCGCCGTCGGCCCAGGGAGACTTCTCTGTGGGCCCCAGTTGGCAGTGAGAAAACATAGAGGAGACAAGGTCGGCCGGAGGTAGAAGAAGGTCTCAGAATCCTCTGAACTCGATCTCGTCAAAACAGCACGAAATTTTAGCGATCCAAACCTATTCAACGGTTTCGATCTGAGAAAAAGAATCACGTCATGGAGATCGGCACTCCCCCTATCCATTCGGCTTACTGGTGTCGACGGAGAAGCTTTAGAGACGAACAGTTTTACACCAAATTATGAACATCCCCAGTAACTCAACGGGGGTTACGGATCGGAGTGACACAATTGCTTCTTTCTTCTAATCAGCTCTCCAGATATCTTCCAATATTTCAACAGCTTGGCATTTGTCGATGCCACTCGAAATCCTGATCACAAACAGTCGAGATTACAGGCCAGATACATGGGATGCAGCAGTTGAGTTGAATTAAATTAGATTGTCTGATGCAAGGATTAGCTAGTGTGAACTGCTGAGGATATAAACTGTTTAAATCCCTAGGATGGTTTGTGGAATCGCACAAATTCAGTATGGTATAAACAGTTTGGTTTCGTTGGGAGCTGTGAAAAAGTTGTCGTAAGTTGTCTGCTATGAAAAAACTGATGTGAGTTGTCTGCTGTGGAAAAACTAAAAGTCGTTCGTTCGAGAAGCAGCTGTAAAAAAAACTATTGTAAACTGACTGTTTTTTATAACTTACATAATTTTCATCATTATAATATTTTATACATATATAAATAGAAAACACTCAACATTAATGTAATTAAATAACTGGAAAATATATTAGATAAATAAAAAATTCATAGTTCATCTCATAAAGTAACCGACAACCACATATTATCTCACGAAATTGTGCAATAAAATATAAATCATAATAATATTAGATCAATCAAGACACCTTGAATTCATGTTATTTAATCTGTACTATAAATCAAAAAAACGAAGCAGAAATATATGATACAAGTTGCTTCCAAATTTGTATTAGAAAAAAGTTGCTTTTTCATAACAGAAGCAATTTTAATAAACCCATTTAGTTCAACTTCTGTTTTTTCACAGCAAATTTCAAAAATAGAACCAAATGTACCCTAATTCATCGGGACAAGACGAAATGATGTGGGTTTAGGCGAGATATCTGGATAGCTGAGTGATGCAGGTACAAACTGCATTAGAGCATCTCCAAAAGCATGGCTATCTCACTCTCTAAGTTAAAATTTGGCCATCCAGATCAAAAAAAGCTCTCCAACAGATTGGCCAACCGGATGGCCAAGCCATCTGGTTGGCCAAATCAGCCTCCGGACTGGCCAAATTTGGCCAGCCAAGATGGATGGCCATTTTTGTGGGCCCGTGTTTGCAGTGTCTGCGGCGGGGAGCATGCTTAGCGGCGGGCATGCAACAACGAATGAGCATGCACAACATTGATTTGTGCATAGTTTTGAAAAAATGGAGACGTTTTTTGCACAGAAAAAAGATTTTTTTTATAATTTTTATAAAATTTTAAAATTTAAAAAGAAGAGAAAATATATATATTTAAAAAATTCTAAAATTTGAAAAGTTTATAACTTGGGGATTTCTAATGTTATTAATTGGGATTTCAAAAAGAAATCAAATATTTAGAAATATTTGGGATTTTAAAAGTGAGAAGAATTTTTTTTTTAGAGAGTTGAAAATAGAGAGTCTGTTGGAGTACATCACAGATTTGAAAATATTTTGAAATTTTAAAAGTGGGAATAAATTGTTTAGAGAGTTGAGAATAGAGAGTCTTTTGGAGTATATAGTAGATTTGGAGAGGAATCTTTTTAGAGAGTTGGCTAATGGATAAATGGAGAGGCAAAAATGGAGAGTCTTTTGGAGATGCTCTTAGGTACACAATGAATAAATCACATCACAAATCAAAACAGCCAAAATCTTTATACTTTAAAGCCTCTCCCGTTTGCTCTCCCACCAGTGTGCCACGTCACGATTTTGCAGAAAGGCCCTTCGATTTTTTGTAATTTGTTAGGCATCCAGGTTTTTTTTGGCTGGTGTGGAGGCTCCACGCGCTGCCATGTCACCCCAGGTGGCACCGACTTTTTTGCGAAAACGACCTCCTGGTTGTCGCTAATTGCGTGAAGGTACAACGCCGTACTCTCTAGTGAGTTGCATTTTTTACATATGAACCCATGTATCTTGAGGTTTTATACGTGAAGGAGAGGAAATTCGTGAAATCGGAGCGCGCTCTGAAATTGAAAAACGCAAGGAGTTTTTCAAAAAATGGCCAATCGCCAATGGTCCAGAGCCCCTGCATCCCATTCGGCTGTATCCCTCCCTCGTCCCCCATCCCCCATACCTAACCCTAGCCACCGCACACCTACGCCCGAGCCATCGGTGACCCCTCCGCCTGCTACTTCTTCTTCTTCCCCTCCACCGCTGGTGGTCTCCTCGCCCGACGCCGCCATCTAGCTCTTCACTGGGGCCCGGGGGTCACCACGATGAGTGGTCAGCCGCATCGGGAGGACGTCGAGCTGTTGAGGCGGCACACACTGAGGGGGAACACCGTGGCGGCGGTCTACGTGCGCCACCCAGAGGCGGCCTCCATCGTGCTCTACTCGCACGACAACGCCGCCGACCTAGGACACCTATACCAGTTCTTCCTCCACCTCTCCTTCAACCTCCGCGTCAACGTCCTCGGGTGAGTCGTTTCTCCTCATGCCCACCCCCAACCCTGGCCGGTTTGCTCACGTCCTATTTCTTCCTTATCTTGCCTCGTGCGTCCGCGTGATCTGTGAGGGTTTGGGCGTTTGCTCTCTGATTGCTAGGGCTTTCACGGCTGTGGCCTCTTGATTTGTTAGGTCGGGATGGGAAATTTCATGTTCTCAAATGAAAAAAATTTGCTCCTTTTCTGAGTTGTTGATGTCATTGAATTCAACAATTTGGCTTTAATTTGCATATCGATGAGTTCTATTAATTTTGGTTAGGTTGCAGATTAAGGGGTAGCCGTATTGGAAAGCTGCTACTTTTAGCCAGAGGAGTTGTAAGCTATGAAGGCAATAAGTGGGCAAAGCACCACACAATTCTCAATCCTGCCTTTCACCACGAGAAATTAAAGGTACGTTCAATGGAAACATTTGTGTGGCTTTCATTTTACATTTAAAAATGCAGCACTCCACATTTTGTTTATTTGGTAATGCATGAGGTTGGTTGTTAATGATGTCTGGTTCATAGCGGATATTGCCAATTTTTGCTAAATGTTGCACTGAAATAATTACTAGATGGGAGAATTCAATGTCTGTTGAAAAGGAGTATCTGAGTCAGATGTCTAGGCGTCTGGCCTGACTTCTAGCATCTTACTAGAGATGTTATCTCAATTCTCAAAAACAGTATTTGGTAGAAGCTATCATGATGGGAGGAGAATTTTTCAGCTGCAAGAAGAGTCAGTCAAACATTTAATACAAGCCTTTGGAACACCTTTTATACAAGGCTATTGGTTTGTTCTTCTTCTTACATAACACAAAGAAATCATTTGACTTGCAAATCTAAACAGTAAACATCCTGCAAACACCCCTACAACTTATATAACATCTTTATTTATTATCTATGTGATAGATTATAATTGATCCTCTAAGTATTTTGGTATTACCTCTGAAGGTATGATTGATATTATATTTTGGTGCATTTTTAGTTATCACAAAATGAGGATAAATGTATACAGTAGCAATTAAGAATCCAAATTTGAGTCATAAGCATGGCAATGCCAGGTAATTGAAGCAGTTCTTGGCACTTTGCATCATTTTTTCATCTCGGCTGAAACTAATTACATGCTCCCTGCTTTGAGGATGACCACAATTCTGAGAATGACAGGTGCTGGAGGAATATTGGGTCTCTGCTCCTGAAGCCATCCACCTTCTCTGGAAGCATTGCAGACGGTAAATTGACTTCATCTTCCAATTGACATGAATTTTCAATAAAAATTAGAGTTGTAAATCAAAATTTGATAATGATGTTAAGATCAGTAGTACAGAGAAACATGTTAATCAGTTTGTGCTTATCTATAGCTAGAACATGTCAAGGCAGCATTGACACATATTTTGTAATGCCAATCCTCCATACAGAACAGTAGAATTACCTATTCCAGGTAGCACTGTGTCGAGATGGTGGCTGAATAAAAAATAAAAAGAGGAACTTACCTTTTTACCGCTGTTGCTTGTAATTGGTACAATATTTGCATTAATATGTTACAGTAAGATGTAGGTCAGTTTCTTGTATCTGTAAAATATTACCTTTGGAGTGACAATTAGCAATGCCAAAGAAGCACTAGCTGAAAAAATGAGTTTTCTTGCAGACCTTACCATCATGTGGCAAGCTGTTCGCAATTACGGAGATGACGCCTTTGCAGTTCAGGGTGCTTTTTTTGCCTTTTTATTGATAAGATGTTTTAATGTTTACTCCTAAATTTGCTAAATGCACAAATTTGCTAGCAGAGATCAAGAATTTAATGATTACCCTCCTCTTGCAAGTTGAATTAGTAGTTAGCTTGCTGCCCGCCAGTTTTCATGTTGCCATTGCAAGAGTATGCATAGATGTAGTGTTTTGTATCTGTACTTGTCTGAGTTTCATTGATGTATAAGATCTCTGAGGTTTTATGAGAGGCCTCAAACCACCATTAGGACTATACTCAGTGAATGATTTATTTGCCTGACTTAGTCGTATTCCTTAATGTATAGAGACCTACATGGGATTTCCGAAGAAGCATCTACCAGAACTTCTAGCTTTTGCTTTTGCTTTTGCTTTTGCTTTGGAGCACTTGCCAAATCAGAATTTCTTGATGTATGGAGACCTGTATAATACTATTAAGAAAAAGCTTTTGCCATGTGATTCCTCAGTTCTTTTTTAGTTTCTGGGTCAGGGTTGAGCAATTGAAAGAACTGATAAAAATGCTATGCTGATATTTCAACTTTCAATCTTATAATATATGCATTTATTTCTGATTGCATTTCCATTCAATTATAGTTTAAGAAGTTTAAGATTGTATTTTTTTTAAATAATACCTGCTCAGTAATACAATGCTGCTTATCGATGGGGTACCCAACGGGTGCCTCCCTGCCTAGTTCTATGTAAACAATCTATAAGGTCTATATTATATACTAATCGTCCACCAAATCGCATATCTAACTAAAATTTTCTTTGTTGCATGATTCGCATCCCATTGTGATTGCCGTTGGCCGTAACCTGTTTGCTCGCTGAGCTACGTGTTCATTCAGAGGTCGGTATAATTTTTTTGCAATTTCAATTGTCTTCAAAAATTTTAGAAATAAATTGTTATTTTGTGCCAACTTAAATTCTTGATCGATGTAGGAATTTTTTATCTTTGATCTTCACATACTTTTATAAGACTTAGGGCTTAAAGTTTCAAATTATTAGAGGATTCTTTCTTGTGTTATTATTTTTTCTAATTTTGTCATGAGACTTAGGGCTTAAAAGTTTACAAACGTTGACTGCTCCTCCGCACCAGTGTTTACCGAAACGCTGTAGTTACGATAAATCATAAGTTGTTCTTCCCGGTTCTCTCTGTACCAGGAAAAGTTCTCTCAATCAGGGGCAGAGCCAGCTTGTTGGGAACAAGATCCTAAAAACCTCTTCCAATTTTTTTCAGTTATTATTATTAAAATTTTACTCTTTGTACACACCCTTGAATTAAACATGGTGTACCCCATGAAGTGATGCACCTCTCGGTTTTTCTCTAACTCCACAATTGCTCTCGATGCTCTAACGTAGACACCTGATATTCCCGGTCCTCTCTGTTCCGGGAAAAGTTCTCTCAATCACGGGCGGAGCCAGCTTGTTGGAAGCGGGTTCCCATGAACCCCTTCGAAATTTTTTCAGTTATTATTAGTAAAATTTCACTCTTTATACACCCCTTTGAGTTAAACATGGTGTACCCCGTGAAGTGATACACCTCTCGATTTTTCTCTAACTCTGTCACTGCTCTCGATGCTCTGACGTACACACTTGATATTCTGGGTCCTCTCTGTACCTGAAAAAGTTCTCTCAATCAGGGCGGAGCCAGCTTGTTGGGAACGGGTTCCGAGAAACCCCTTCCAATTTTTTTCTAGTTATTATTAGTCAATTTTCACTCTTTGTACACCCCCTTGAGTTAAACATGGTGTATCCCGTGAAGTGATGCACCTCTCGGTTTTTCTCTAACTCCGTCACTGCTCTTGATGCTTTGACGTAGACACCTGATATTCCCGGTCTTCTCTGTACCAGGAAAAGTTCTCTCAATCTATGGTGGAGCCAGCTTGTTGGGAGTCGGCCCCCCAGGAACCCTTCTAATTTTTTTTAGTTATTATTAGTAAAATTTCACTATTTATACTCACTTGAGTTAAACATGGTATATCCCGTGAAAGTGATGTACCTTTTGGTTTTTCTCTAACTCAGCTACTACTCTCAGTGCAGGTCGACATCTGATTCCCGGTCTCTGTACCAGGAAAATGCTCTGGACGTAGACAGTGATAATCCAAATTCCAATCTTCTCGAAAAGTTCTCAATGCTATAACGTAGACACCTGATATGGTCAGACGACGTTCTCCCTTATGGCTCATGAGTGATTGCTCAAGCTCAAAATACTCGCCATTGTGATTGCTGCTCTCGGAGAATGGCGACCGGTGGCGGCGGAGCTCACCGGACGCTCACCGACCTGGAGCATCAAATCAAGGTAGTAGTCATCGGGCAGCTGCACATAGCAAAGGCTTGGCAGCCGATGGCGAAGCTGGCAATCACCTTGTGCATGGGACTCCTCCCGAGTGCCTACCTCAGCTCACAGAGAAACGATTTCTACTGCTTATTATGGATTACTGTCATGCAGGCAAACAGGTCAGTGCATAATCATCGCTAATTAATACAGCAGTTTTCATTAATCAGCTTCCCTGATTAGCCCTGTTTTGGTTCCTACTAAACTAAACTTTAGCCCCTCATTATTCATTTAACTAAACTTTAGTCTCTACATGTTTAGTTGTAATGACTAAAGGTTATTAAAACAGTTAAAAATGAACAAACTAGCCCTATTAAATGCCTGCAGAGGATCTTTTTCCCACCTCGAGGCGTATTAACGAGGGTAGTCTTTTTTAGTCTTTTTTAGCAACCTCGTGTGACTAGAGGGCTAAACTTTAGGGAAAAGTTTAGTCCCTTTTAGTCACCATGTTTAACAATTTAGAGGCTAAAAAAATTAAACTTTAGTATCTAAAATTTAGTAAGATAGAACCAAACACCCCCTTAATCAGAGAAACCTTCCATAGTACCATATATGGCAGGAGTTTTTTTTCCTTAAACAATAATACACATTAATTAGAACATAGATCGTATGAAGATCGATCGTGATGCAGCTTGATATATCATCCTCTGTTAGAATTTCGGGGTCTACGTGGTTTTACCATACCATACGACGATGGGGGTAATCTAAAGATACAACATAACTCAACTCTATGATATATGCTTGGCATGAGTTTTTTCCATTAACAATATACCCATTAATTAGAACATAGGTCATATGAGGATCCTGATACAGGTTCTATTCCAAACAGATATACCATACAAATTGTACGAACTGTCATATGAGGAAGCTTCTACGTTAATTAGAAAAAATATATGACCATAGATTAGCTGGATCATGTAATTTTTACCTTTAAGGTCGTCATTGGCCTCTTTAAACGTGCATCCAATCCTCTTTGTTAAAGTCTGCACAACAATATATATATATATATATATATTGTTTATTAATTACAAATAATAGAATAGTTAAATCATCAACAATTACAAACTATAATTGAGACTCCATATCAACTACAACTCGATATTTAACAATAAAGGATTTAGAAATCATTGTATACTGAAAATGTTATAATTAAGACTGTAAACCGAGTATAAATCGATGCATGTTAACTATGAATTTTGGAATTAAATTAAAGCATAGCCTAAACTAAATATATGCTACAACGAAATGTTATAATCCTTAAATAAGAAATTGCAAAGTAATAAAAGAAGTACTAGGAGATCTTCTATATACGTACTGTACATAAAACGAAATTGTTTTTGGCCTTATAATTTTAAAGCAGAATTCATGAATAAACTTCAGTGAAATTTAACTAGTAGCCAGCTTACTAGTATTCCTTAATTTATATTAGCCTTCTTGTACTGTCAGTGAAATGATGTGCTTACCTTCTTGTCTTTTTCGGTTTTTGTTGCTACTTGATGTAAGAACTCTGGACATTTCTGTAATGGAAATGGGAGAGGTTTCTTTTCCTCTCTTTATCAAAAAAAAAGTACGCTGGGTCACTGACTCTGTTTATCCTGACCAGTGCCCACAGCATCTTCAACGACATTCCTATCAACCCTCGGAACACATTTTTCCTTGGACAGTTTCTCAAGTTCAATGCGACATTCTTATCACCACCGGGCTTTATCCTGGCGATGATACAAGCCATTTTCGACATGAGTAGTCCGTTTATCTGCATCGGCCTCTCGTCGTGGCGTCTGTGGCATCGTGCCCACGCCGGCGCCTCCATTGAAGAATCAAGCTCATTAGCGATACTGACAAAGGCGCCGATGATCTTTTTGTATGCGCTGGTTCTTTGCCAAAGTGTGCTCTTCATCTGGCTGCAGTGGTCTATTTGGCGGGAGACTAACGTGCAGAAGAGGGGCAAAAACATCAGCCGGGAAGAGTGGTTCAAGAAATTCGTCGAGGCATACATCAAGCACATCCGAGAGAGATGCGCAAAGGACCTCACGGTTGCTGAGCAAGTGAGCTTTCTCAGCTACGCGGTTGGGCTGCTAGAGTCTGAGTCGCCGGAGGAGTACCTGTTGGCGGCAAGGATGCTGGACTGCCTCACCAAGAACGGCCAAGACGCAGGCGCCCTTATTCTTGGCTCCAGGAAGAAGGTAAAGAGGCTGCTCCACACGCTCGGCAGCACACAAGAAAGCACAGAACTGAGATTGGTGGCGGCGAGGATCGTGGCGGATCTCGCCGCTGGCGACATCCAGCTTGCCAAGTTCCCGGGCTCACTCATCTGCGTCTCCTCCTTGCTGAACGACACGGGCAGGCCTGAGCTCATCGTGCAGGGACTCAGAATTCTGCAGAGGATCGCGCGCGACCCAAACAACCGCGTGGACATCTGCAAAGATGAGGAACTCCTCAAAAAGATCACGGTGCCGATCCTCTCCCGCACCCTGATCCAAGCGAGCAGCACAATGATTTTCTTTTTCACCCTCCATTCCTTAATTATGATGTCACATAACTGTTGCAGGTCCTGGCTGAAATACTGGCAACTAAAACTAAAACCAAACCAAAAGCATCCAGAAGCATTCCTCAACCTGATGACAATGAAGGCATTCATGAAATTTCTTCAGAGGGAAACGACATAGAGAAGCAGCTTCCAATGCAAACCAGCCACAATGCATCTGATCAAGAAAATGAGGACGACATTAAGGAACTGCAAGAAGCGCTGCTATCTCTGACATCTTTGATCGTGCAGTCCATGACAATGCCCCAGGTGGTGCACTTGTAGAAAAGCTCAAGGCTACCCATAGACGACATCTGTAATTGATAGTGAATTCATGATGGTGTGTGATCCTTGCTTTTACTTCTCTTTTTCCCCCTAAATCTAGAGAGCTAAATGAACTTTACTATATTTAAGGAATAAATTGTGATGCTGCCTTTGTGCGTGCCTGTAACAAATGAATTGTCTAAGCTCTACAGTTTGGATGTTGTTTTCATCATTTTCTGCTCATTCAGATTTCAGATCAGTACACTCTGCTATGCATGCACCGATGGAAATTTAGTGTGATCAACTATTTTCTCTATACACTTTCTTTCTTTTTCTTATCCAGCGCTATGGCGGACATGTGTAGACAAATCTTAACCAAGATCAACGGTCAACATTTGGGTTTGAAATTTAGATAGGTTGCACCTTGTTCATTCCCGTTTAGTTTCTGGATCATCTAATTTGATTTTATCAGAGTTAGTTAGTTTCAGATTTGCAGCTTAATCCGTGATTTGCATGCCACTAATCAGCATAGAGTTAGAGGAAGCTCCGGCGAAGCTCCAGTGAGTTTAGGGTTAGGGTTTCAGTTTTAGGGTGCGGCTGGGGGAAGGAGGAAGTGGACGGATCGAGGTTAGAGGGATGGCAAGGGCGGTGGTGGGAAGCGAGCGAGGGTCGCGTGGGTAGGCGGCGGGGCCGAGGAAGCCGACGAGTTAGGGCGGGTGGGGTGGATTCGTGGAGGGCAGCGACGGGGTCGGGCCGATAGCGGTGGCATACAGAGGGGAGAGGAGGCGGGGAAGCCGGATGAGGGGCGCAGAGCTCTCACCTGATCTAGGCGGCCATTGCAAATCATGGTGGCAGAGATGTGTGTCAACCAAAACTAAAACCAAACCAGAGGCATCTGGACGCATTCCTCAACCTGGTGACAATAATGAAGCTACCCATGAAATTTCTTCAGAGAGAAACGATGTAGAGATGCAGATTCCAAGGCACACCGGCCCTAAGGCATCCGATCAAGAAAATGAATTTCTGTTTGCTTTTGCAGTTTTGCCATGCAGTGAAGCTTCAGTACATAGCAAAACAATGAATAATTCAAACAAAGTCATGAGAATTACCAAAAAAGGAGGGAAGCCGACGAGTTAGGGTGGGCGGGGTGGAAGGCAGCGGCGGCGGCGGGGAAGCAGAAGGATCGGCGCGGAGGTCTCGCCGGATGTAGGCGGCGATGGCAAATCATGTGGTGGCCGAGATGGCGTTAAGTATTTTTGAAGATAATGCAAATATGCAACATTACAAAATATGGGCCGGGCCGGTGGCTGAGTGAACTGTCCGGCCCAGCCCAGCCTTCAAAACTAATTTCCGATTTTCCGATAATCAGTTTCTTTACACTCTCCTATCAAAACTTCCCAAGAATCTATTTTGAAAAAAAATAGGAGCAAGAGTACATGTTGCATATCTTGGTTGTATGAATTGCGTCATTAAAAATCTTAATATGATAAACTTTAGGAAAACTCGTTCAAATGAAAGAGTACAATTCACCCAAATATTTCATAAGATCTTCGAGATCAATTTAAGTGCTTGGTCTGCTTGACTAAGATTCAATTCTTCTTGTCAATGTTATGTGAAATTTCCCTCATGAAATGTAAAGTCTTTGAGTCTAACGAACACATCTTTCAAAGCTAGATATTTTTTTAAAAAAAAACTTAATGAATAATCTGCAATATTTTCACGTGACTTAATGTGCATCACTTTTATTTCATTCTTATGCAATTCTTGAGCATAGAAAAATTAGGGATTTATGAGTTTCATTAAATTGCTCTTCACATATCTGTGCAACATTTGTGTCACACAAGTTATATTATCTTTATGGATAATAATAGATTGTGTTATATTATCTTTATGGATAATAAAAATAGGGTGTTAACATGATTTAATTCTTACAAAACCCCACCAGTGTTAACATGATTGTGTTATATTATCTTTATACTTTAAAGCCTCTCCCGTTTGCTCTCCCACCAGTGTGCCACGTCACGATTTTGCAGAAAGGCCCTTCGATTTTTTGTAATTTGTTAGGCATCCAGGTTTTTTTGGCTGGTGTGGAGGCTCCACGCGCTGCCATGTCACCCCAGGTGGCACCGACTTTTTTGCGAAAACGACCTCCTGGTTGTCGCTAATTGCGTGAAGGTACAACGCCGTACTCTCTAGTGAGTTGCATTTTTTACATATGAACCCATGTATCTTGAGGTTTTATACGTGAAGGAGAGGAAATTCGTGAAATCGGAGCGCGCTCTGAAATTGAAAAACGCAAGGAGTTTTTCAAAAAATGGCCAATCGCCAATGGTCCAGAGCCCCTGCATCCCATTCGGCTGTATCCCTCCCTCGTCCCCCATCCCCCATACCTAACCCTAGCCACCGCACACCTACGCCCGAGCCATCGGTGACCCCTCCGCCTGCTACTTCTTCTTCTTCCCCTCCACCGCTGGTGGTCTCCTCGCCCGACGCCGCCATCTAGCTCTTCACTGGGGCCCGGGGGTCACCACGATGAGTGGTCAGCCGCATCGGGAGGACGTCGAGCTGTTGAGGCGGCACACACTGAGGGGGAACACCGTGGCGGCGGTCTACGTGCGCCACCCAGAGGCGGCCTCCATCGTGCTCTACTCGCACGACAACGCCGCCGACCTAGGACACCTATACCAGTTCTTCCTCCACCTCTCCTTCAACCTCCGCGTCAACGTCCTCGGGTGAGTCGTTTCTCCTCATGCCCACCCCCAACCCTGGCCGGTTTGCTCACGTCCTATTTCTTCCTTATCTTGCCTCGTGCGTCCGCGTGATCTGTGAGGGTTTGGGCGTTTGCTCTCTGATTGCTAGGGCTTTCACGGCTGTGGCCTCTTGATTTGTTAGGTCGGGATGGGAAATTTCATGTTCTCAAATGAAAAAAAATTGCTCCTTTTCTGAGTTGTTGATGTCATTGAATTCAACGATTTGGCTTTAATTTGCATATCGATGAGTTCTATTAATTTTGGTTAGGTTGCAGATTAAGGGGTAGCCGTATTGGAAAGCTGCTACTTTTTAGCCAGAGGAGTTGTAAGCTATGAAGGCAATAAGTGGGCAAAGCACCACACAATTCTCAATCCTGCCTTTCACCACGAGAAATTAAAGGTACGTTCAATGGAAACATTTGTGTGGCTTTCATTTTACATTTAAAAATGCAGCACTCCACATTTTGTTTATTTGGTAATGCATGAGGTTGGTTGTTAATGATGTCTGGTTCATAGCGGATATTGCCAATTTTTGCTAAATGTTGCACTGAAATAATTACTAGATGGGAGAATTCAATGTCTGTTGAAAAGGAGTATCTGAGTCAGATGTCTAGGCGTCTGGCCTGACTTCTAGCATCTTACTAGAGATGTTATCTCAATTCTCAAAAACAGTATTTGGTAGAAGCTATCATGATGGGAGGAGAATTTTTCAGCTGCAAGAAGAGTCAGTCAAACATTTAATACAAGCCTTTGGAACACCTTTTATACAAGGCTATTGGTTTGTTCTTCTTCTTACATAACACAAAGAAATCATTTTGACTTGCAAATCTAAACAGTAAACATCCTGCAAACACCCCTACAACTTATATACCATCTTTATTTATTATCTATGTGATAGATTATAATTGATCCTCTAAGTATTTTGGTATTACCTCTGAAGGTATGATTGATATTATATTTTGGTGCATTTTTAGTTATCACAAAATGAGGATAAATGTATACAGTAGTAATTAAGAATCCAAATTTGAGTCATAAGCATGGCAATGCCAGGTAATTGAAGCAGTTCTTGGCACTTTGCATCATTTTTTCATCTCGGCTGAAACTAATTACATGCTCCCTGCTTTGAGGATGACCACAATTCTGAGAATGACAGGTGCTGGAGGAATATTGGGTCTCTGCTCCTGAAGCCATCCACCTTCTCTGGAAGCATTGCAGACGGTAAATTGACTTCATCTTCCAATTGACATGAATTTTCAATAAAAATTAGAGTTGTAAATCAAAATTTGATAATGATGTTAAGATCAGTAGTACAGAGAAACATGTTAATCAGTTTGTGCTTATCTATAGCTAGAACATGTCAAGGCAGCATTGACACATATTTTGTAATGCCAATCCTCCATACAGAACAGTAGAATTACCTATTCCAGGTAGCACTGTGTCGAGATGGTGGCTGAATAAAAAATAAAAAGAGGAACTTACCTTTTTACCGCTGTTGCTTGTAATTGGTACAATATTTGCATTAATATGTTACAGTAAGATGTAGGTCAGTTTCTTGTATCTGTAAAATATTACCTTTGGAGTGACAATTAGCAATGCCAAAGAAGCACTAGCTGAAAAAATGAGTTTTCTTGCAGACCTTACCATCATGTGGCAAGCTGTTCGCAATTACGGAGATGACGCCTTTGCAGTTCAGGGTGCTTTTTTTTGCCTTTTTATTGATAAGATGTTTTAATGTTTACTCCTAAATTTGCTAAATGCACAAATTTGCTAGCAGAGATCAAGAATTTAATGATTACCCTCCTCTTGCAAGTTGAATTAGTAGTTAGCTTGCTGCCCGCCAGTTTTCATGTTGCCATTGCAAGAGTATGCATAGATGTAGTGTTTTGTATCTGTACTTGTCTGAGTTTCATTGATGTATAAGATCTCTGAGGTTTTATGAGAGGCCTCAAACCACCATTAGGACTATACTCAGTGAATGATTTATTTGCCTGACTTAGTCGTATTCCTTAATGTATAGAGACCTACATGGGATTTCCGAAGAAGCATCTACCAGAACTTCTAGCTTTTGCTTTTGCTTTTGCTTTTGCTTTTGCTTTGGAGCACTTGCCAAATCAGAATTTCTTGATGTATGGAGACCTGTATAATACTATTAAGAAAAAGCTTTTGCCATGTGATTCCTCAGTTCTTTTTTAGTTTCTGGGTCAGGGTTGAGCAATTGAAAGAACTGATAAAAATGCTATGCTGATATTTCAACTTTCAATCTTATAATATATGCATTTATTTCTGATTGCATTTCCATTCAATTATAGTTTAAGAAGTTTAAGATTGTATTTTTTTTAAATAATACCTGCTCAGTAATACAATGCTGCTTATCGATGGGGTACCCAACGGGTGCCTCCCTGCCTAGTTCTATGTAAACAATCTATAAGGTCTATATTATATACTAATCGTCCACCAAATCGCATATCTAACTAAAATTTTCTTTGTTGCATGATTCGCATCCCATTGTGATTGCCGTTGGCCGTAACCTGTTTGCTCGCTGAGCTACGTGTTCATTCAGAGGTCGGTATAATTTTTTTGCAATTTCAATTGTCTTCAAAAATTTTAGAAATAAATTGTTATTTTGTGCCAACTTAAATTCTTGATCGATGTAGGAATTTTTTATCTTTGATCTTCACATACTTTTATAAGACTTAGGGCTTAAAGTTTCAAATTATTAGAGGATTCTTTCTTGTGTTATTATTTTTTCTAATTTTGTCATGAGACTTAGGGCTTAAAAGTTTACAAACGTTGACTGCTCCTCCGCACCAGTGTTTACCGAAACGCTGTAGTTACGATAAATCATAAGTTGTTCTTCCCGGTTCTCTCTGTACCAGGAAAAGTTCTCTCAATCAGGGGCAGAGCCAGCTTGTTGGGAACAAGATCCTAAAAACCTCTTCCAATTTTTTTCAGTTATTATTATTAAAATTTTACTCTTTGTACACACCCTTGAATTAAACATGGTGTACCCCATGAAGTGATGCACCTCTCGGTTTTTCTCTAACTCCACAATTGCTCTCGATGCTCTAACGTAGACACCTGATATTCCCGGTCCTCTCTGTTCCGGGAAAAGTTCTCTCAATCACGGGCGGAGCCAGCTTGTTGGAAGCGGGTTCCCATGAACCCCTTCGAAATTTTTTCAGTTATTATTAGTAAAATTTCACTCTTTATACACCCCTTTGAGTTAAACATGGTGTACCCCGTGAAGTGATACACCTCTCGATTTTTCTCTAACTCTGTCACTGCTCTCGATGCTCTGACGTACACACTTGATATTCTGGGTCCTCTCTGTACCTGAAAAGTTCTCTCAATCAGGGCGGAGCCAGCTTGTTGGGAACGGGTTCCGAGAAACCCCTTCCAATTTTTTTCTAGTTATTATTAGTCAATTTTCACTCTTTGTACACCCCCTTGAGTTAAACATGGTGTATCCCGTGAAGTGATGCACCTCTCGGTTTTTCTCTAACTCCGTCACTGCTCTTGATGCTTTGACGTAGACACCTGATATTCCCGGTCTTCTCTGTACCAGGAAAAGTTCTCTCAATCTATGGTGGAGCCAGCTTGTTGGGAGTCGGCCCCCCAGGAACCCTTCTAATTTTTTTTAGTTATTATTAGTAAAATTTCACTATTTATACTCACTTGAGTTAAACATGGTATATCCCGTGAAAGTGATGTACCTTTTGGTTTTTCTCTAACTCAGCTACTACTCTCAGTGCAGGTCGACATCTGATTCCCGGTCTCTGTACCAGGAAAATGCTCTGGACGTAGACAGTGATAATCCAAATTCCAATCTTCTCGAAAAGTTCTCAATGCTATAACGTAGACACCTGATATGGTCAGACGACGTTCTCCCTTATGGCTCATGAGTGATTGCTCAAGCTCAAAATACTCGCCATTGTGATTGCTGCTCTCGGAGAATGGCGACCGGTGGCGGCGGAGCTCACCGGACGCTCACCGACCTGGAGCATCAAATCAAGGTAGTAGTCATCGGGCAGCTGCACATAGCAAAGGCTTGGCAGCCGATGGCGAAGCTGGCAATCACCTTGTGCATGGGACTCCTCCCGAGTGCCTACCTCAGCTCACAGAGAAGAAACGATTTCTACTGCTTATTATGGATTACTGTCATGCAGGCAACAGGTCAGTGCATAATCATCGCTAATTAATACAGCAGTTTTCATTAATCAGCTTCCCTGATTAGCCCTGTTTTGGTTCCTACTAAACTAAACTTTAGCCCCTCATTATTCATTTAACTAAACTTTAGTCTCTACATGTTTAGTTGTAATGACTAAAGGTTATTAAAACAGTTAAAAATGAACAAACTAGCCCTATTAAATGCCTGCAGAGGATCTTTTTCCCACCTCGAGGCGTATTAACGAGGGTAGTCTTTTTTAGTCTTTTTTAGCAACCTCGTGTGACTAGAGGGCTAAACTTTAGGGAAAAGTTTAGTCCCTTTTAGTCACCATGTTTAACAATTTAGAGGCTAAAAAAATTAAACTTTAGTATCTAAATTTAGTAAGATAGAACCAAACACCCCCTTAATCAGAGAAACCTTCCATAGTACCATATATGGCAGGAGTTTTTTTTTCCTTAAACAATAATACACATTAATTAGAACATAGATCGTATGAAGATCGATCGTGATGCAGCTTGATATATCATCCTCTGTTAGAATTTCGGGGTCTACGTGGTTTTACCATACCATACGACGATGGGGGTAATCTAAAGATACAACATAACTCAACTCTATGATATATGCTTGGCATGAGTTTTTTCCATTAACAATATACCCATTAATTAGAACATAGGTCATATGAGGATCCTGATACAGGTTCTATTCCAAACAGATATACCATACAAATTGTACGAACTGTCATATGAGGAAGCTTCTACGTTAATTAGAAAAAATATATGACCATAGATTAGCTGGATCATGTAATTTTTACCTTTAAGGTCGTCATTGGCCTCTTTAAACGTGCATCCAATCCTCTTTGTTAAAGTCTGCACAACAATATATATATATATATATATTGTTTATTAATTACAAATAATAGAATAGTTAAATCATCAACAATTACAAACTATAATTGAGACTCCATATCAACTACAACTCGATATTTAACAATAAAGGATTTAGAAATCATTGTATACTGAAAATGTTATAATTAAGACTGTAAACCGAGTATAAATCGATGCATGTTAACTATGAATTTTGGAATTAAATTAAAGCATAGCCTAAACTAAATATATGCTACAACGAAATGTTATAATCCTTAAATAAGAAATTGCAAAGTAATAAAAGAAGTACTAGGAGATCTTCTATATACGTACTGTACATAAAACGAAATTGTTTTTGGCCTTATAATTTTAAAGCAGAATTCATGAATAAACTTCAGTGAAATTTAACTAGTAGCCAGCTTACTAGTATTCCTTAATTTATATTAGCCTTCTTGTACTGTCAGTGAAATGATGTGCTTACCTTCTTGTCTTTTTCGGTTTTTGTTGCTACTTGATGTAAGAACTCTGGACATTTCTGTAATGGAAATGGGAGAGGTTTCTTTTCCTCTCTTTATCAAAAAAAAAGTACGCTGGGTCACTGACTCTGTTTATCCTGACCAGTGCCCACAGCATCTTCAACGACATTCCTATCAACCCTCGGAACACATTTTTCCTTGGACAGTTTCTCAAGTTCAATGCGACATTCTTATCACCACCGGGCTTTATCCTGGCGATGATACAAGCCATTTTCGACATGAGTAGTCCGTTTATCTGCATCGGCCTCTCGTCGTGGCGTCTGTGGCATCGTGCCCACGCCGGCGCCTCCATTGAAGAATCAAGCTCATTAGCGATACTGACAAAGGCGCCGATGATCTTTTTGTATGCGCTGGTTCTTTGCCAAAGTGTGCTCTTCATCTGGCTGCAGTGGTCTATTTGGCGGGAGACTAACGTGCAGAAGAGGGGCAAAAACATCAGCCGGGAAGAGTGGTTCAAGAAATTCGTCGAGGCATACATCAAGCACATCCGAGAGAGATGCGCAAAGGACCTCACGGTTGCTGAGCAAGTGAGCTTTCTCAGCTACGCGGTTGGGCTGCTAGAGTCTGAGTCGCCGGAGGAGTACCTGTTGGCGGCAAGGATGCTGGACTGCCTCACCAAGAACGGCCAAGACGCAGGCGCCCTTATTCTTGGCTCCAGGAAGAAGGTAAAGAGGCTGCTCCACACGCTCGGCAGCACACAAGAAAGCACAGAACTGAGATTGGTGGCGGCGAGGATCGTGGCGGATCTCGCCGCTGGCGACATCCAGCTTGCCAAGTTCCCGGGCTCACTCATCTGCGTCTCCTCCTTGCTGAACGACACGGGCAGGCCTGAGCTCATCGTGCAGGGACTCAGAATTCTGCAGAGGATCGCGCGCGACCCAAACAACCGCGTGGACATCTGCAAAGATGAGGAACTCCTCAAAAAGATCACGGTGCCGATCCTCTCCCGCACCCTGATCCAAGCGAGCAGCACAATGATTTTCTTTTTCACCCTCCATTCCTTAATTATGATGTCACATAACTGTTGCAGGTCCTGGCTGAAATACTGGCAACTAAAACTAAAACCAAACCAAAAGCATCCAGAAGCATTCCTCAACCTGATGACAATGAAGGCATTCATGAAATTTCTTCAGAGGGAAACGACATAGAGAAGCAGCTTCCAATGCAAACCAGCCACAATGCATCTGATCAAGAAAATGAGGACGACATTAAGGAACTGCAAGAAGCGCTGCTATCTCTGACATCTTTGATCGTGCAGTCCATGACAATGCCCCAGGTGGTGCACTTGTAGAAAAGCTCAAGGCTACCCATAGACGACATCTGTAATTGATAGTGAATTCATGATGGTGTGTGATCCTTGCTTTTACTTCTCTTTTTCCCCCTAAATCTAGAGAGCTAAATGAACTTTACTATATTTAAGGAATAAATTGTGATGCTGCCTTTGTGCGTGCCTGTAACAAATGAATTGTCTAAGCTCTACAGTTTGGATGTTGTTTTCATCATTTTCTGCTCATTCAGATTTCAGATCAGTACACTCTGCTATGCATGCACCGATGGAAATTTAGTGTGATCAACTATTTTCTCTATACACTTTCTTTCTTTTTCTTATCCAGCGCTATGGCGGACATGTGTAGACAAATCTTAACCAAGATCAACGGTCAACATTTGGGTTTGAAATTTAGATAGGTTGCACCTTGTTCATTCCGTTTAGTTTCTGGATCATCTAATTTGATTTTATCAGAGTTAGTTAGTTTCAGATTTGCAGCTTAATCCGTGATTTGCATGCCACTAATCAGCATAGAGTTAGAGGAAGCTCCGGCGAAGCTCCAGTGAGTTTAGGGTTAGGGTTTCAGTTTTAGGGTGCGGCTGGGGGAAGGAGGAAGTGGACGGATCGAGGTTAGAGGGATGGCAAGGGCGGTGGTGGGAAGCGAGCGAGGGTCGCGTGGGTAGGCGGCGGGGCCGAGGAAGCCGACGAGTTAGGGCGGGTGGGGTGGATTCGTGGAGGGCAGCGACGGGGTCGGGCCGATAGCGGTGGCATACAGAGGGGAGAGGAGGCGGGGAAGCCGGATGAGGGGCGCAGAGCTCTCACCTGATCTAGGCGGCCATTGCAAATCATGGTGGCAGAGATGTGTGTCAACCAAAACTAAAACCAAACCAGAGGCATCTGGACGCATTCCTCAACCTGGTGACATAATGAAGCTACCCATGAAATTTCTTCAGAGAGAAACGATGTAGAGATGCAGATTCCAAGGCACACCGGCCCTAAGGCATCCGATCAAGAAAATGAATTTCTGTTTGCTTTTGCAGTTTTGCCATGCAGTGAAGCTTCAGTACATAGCAAAACAATGAATAATTCAAACAAAGTCATGAGAATTACCAAAAAAGGAGGGAAGCCGACGAGTTAGGGTGGGCGGGGTGGAAGGCAGCGGCGGCGGCGGGGAAGCAGAAGGATCGGCGCGGAGGTCTCGCCGGATGTAGGCGGCGATGGCAAATCATGTGGTGGCCGAGATGGCGTTAAGTATTTTTGAAGATAATGCAAATATGCAACATTACAAAATATGGGCCGGGCCGGTGGCTGAGTGAACTGTCCGGCCCAGCCCAGCCTTCAAAACTAATTTCCGATTTTCCGATAATCAGTTTCTTTACACTCTCCTATCAAAACTTCCCAAGAATCTATTTTGAAAAAAAATAGGAGCAAGAGTACATGTTGCATATCTTGGTTGTATGAATTGCGTCATTAAAAATCTTAATATGATAAACTTTAGGAAAACTCGTTCAAATGAAAGAGTACAATTCACCCAAATATTTCATAAGATCTTCGAGATCAATTTAAGTGCTTGGTCTGCTTGACTAAGATTCAATTCTTCTTGTCAATGTTATGTGAAATTTCCCTCATGAAATGTAAAGTCTTTGAGTCTAACGAACACATCTTTCAAAGCTAGATATTTTTTTTAAAAAAAACTTAATGAATAATCTGCAATATTTTCACGTGACTTAATGTGCATCACTTTTATTTCATTCTTATGCAATTCTTGAGCATAGAAAATTAGGGATTTATGAGTTTCATTAAATTGCTCTTCACATATCTGTGCAACATTTGTGTCACACAAGTTATATTATCTTTATGGATAATAATAGATTGTGTTATATTATCTTTATGGATAATAAAAATAGGGTGTTAACATGATTTAATTCTTACAAAACCCCACCCACTCGAACGCAGAGTCCTGTTTGCGATGAAGGCATAAACACAAGGCACATGTAAAGTCAACATTATGTCACATAGAAAATAATCCCAAGTCAACTATATTAACGCATATATTACTAATTTAACATAGTGTTTTAAAGTCGATCATCTTCCATCATGTTTTATATATCTCATAAAAAACTAGGTATATCTGTTACAAAATCAAGTTAGAACATATATAGAAAATGCCCAAATGGTCAGGAGATTGAGCCCAACAACAACAACAACAAAACTAGCTTGAAAAATGGTCAGAAAATAGTCAAACGTCACGTGCAAAAGTTAAAATGCCGTCTATTAAAAAAACGACGTAAAATATAATATTAATATAATGCATGAGCTGAGTTATCTTTCTTTTTCCAGTAATTTTGGGCCATATATGGTGTAACACCCGTATTTTTCAAACCGTTGAAACCGTATTTTCAAACCGAATTTCAAATTTAAAATTTATTTGAAGGGTGAAAAGCTTTGCAAAAGCCTTTTAATCCCTTAGCGGGCCGCGCCCTCCCTTTTGGCCTAGCCGGCCCAGCAGCCCGCTTCTCTCCCCCTCCCTCTCTCTGCCACGTGGGGCCCGCCTGTCGGCGCCGCCCTCCACGCCAGCGCCTCTCTCCCTCTCTCTGCCGCCCGGCCCCGCCTGTCAAGCCGCCTCCGCCCGCTGGACCACAGGGCCCGCCTGTCAGCCCCCTCCCCCGCTTTCGCCGGCGCCCCCCTCTTTCCCCTCTCTCCTCCCCGCTGCAACCACTTTCGTCGTTTTCGCCGGCGCCGCCCCCCACGTCCGTGAGCCCACGCTCCCGCCTCCTCCGGACCCTTTTAAACCCCCTAAACGAATACGCGATCCGTTTTTGCAATTGTCGCCCTGTTTCGCCCAATTTCGCCCTCGCGCAAAGCCTCACCGCCGCCTCTGTTTCCGCCTCCAGCCGCGCCTTGCCGCCGCCGGTGACCGCCTCCACCGTCGTCGTTCGCCGCATCTTCCTCGCCGTCGTCCGCCGATACCCGACACCGCTTCGGTTCGGGCATCCCACCTCCGGAGGAGCCCCTCCACCGTCGACCCGAATCCACCGCCGCCCCGAGCTTGCCGCCGGCCGTCTCCCGCCCCGGACCTCACCGCCCTCGGTGCCGTTTGGTTCCCCTCTCCGTGCTCTCTCTATTTTCGCAGTCATTTAGGGCCTTAGGCCGCTGCTCGCCGGCGTCACCGTCTTTCCAGAGGCGGGGAAGAAGGCCCCCGTTGCCCCTTGCCGCACGTGCGTGCCGCCCCCGTGCCGGACGCACTGCTGCCCGTTGGATGCTGATCCAACGGCCCACGTGGCCGGTCTGTGGCGCTGGTGCGCGGGTGCGCCGTGCTCCCGGTGCACCGTGAACCCCCTGGTGCATGCGGTCTGCGGTTCATCGTGGACCAAGTGTGCAGGCGCATGCGGTCCACTGGTCCGCCGTGGACTGATGCCGTCTGATTTAGGGTTTAAAATTTGGCGGAATTACTTTAATTCTTGTAAAATGCCTAACAAATCCAATTAGCTTCGATTGAGCCCATTCAAATTTCTATATGTTTATAAAATTGTGCTCTACGTACTGGTATAATTATTTTGTACTGCTTGCATGACTTGTTGTACTGTTTCTTAATTATTGTATTATTTCGGCGTGTTGTAGTTGAAGTTGAAGCTAACGAAGAGCCGCCACTCACCTCCGAGGATCCGTACCAGTGCTACGAGGATCAAGGCAAGTCACCGGACCCTCTTGTGTACATAGTTGATCATGTCGAACCTACTTTTTGCAATAATCGCTATAACCCATAGGTTGATAACTGCATTAGCGATAACATGTTTACTCATTTATATATTTAGCTAATGTATAGTATTGCTCCCTGAAGTGCCAACCCAAGCCATGTTTGTATCACATTCTCCTTGTCGCCATCGTCGCTTAATAGTTAGCACCATAAAGTCGAGGCGCATTACTTGCTAACTTAACTGCAATTATTACTAGTAGTCAGGTTAATATCTTTATACTCCTTTAGATATATATATGTCTTTGTCTCGTCGATATTCTGAGTTGTGGAAGGCGATGTGGATTCGATGTAGTATTGTGCATGGTGGGTTCCGGGTGCAAGCTAGGGTATTGGTGGTCGCACCCGGGGCACTATAATCCCAAGTCAACTATATTAACGCATATATTACTAATTTAACATAGTGTTTTAAAGTCGATCATCTTCCATCATGTTTTATATATCTCATAAAAACTAGGTATATCTGTTACAAAATCAAGTTAGAACATATATAGAAAATACCCAAATGGTCAGGAGATTGAGCCCAACAACAACAACAACAAAACTAGCTTGGAAAATGGTCAGAAAATAGTCAAACGTCACGTGCAAAGTTAAAATGCCGTCTATTAAAAAACGACGTAAAATATAATATTAATATAATGCATGAGCTGAGTTATCTTTCTTTTTCCAGTAATTTTGGGCCATATATGGTGTAACACCCGTATTTTTCAAACCGTTGAAACCGTATTTTCAAACCGCATTTCAAATTTAAAATTTATTTGAAGGGTGAAAAGCTTTGCAAAAGCCTTTTAATCCCTTAGCGGGCCGCGCCCTCCCTTTTGGCCTAGCCGGCCCAGCAGCCCGCTTCTCTCCCCCTCCCTCTCTCTGCCACGTGGGGCCCGCCTGTCGGCGCCGCCCTCCACGCCAGCGCCTCTCTCCCTCTCTGTGCCGCCCGGCCCCGCCTGTCAGGCCGCCTCCGCCCGCTGGACCACAGGGCCCGCCTGTCAGCCCCCTCCCCCGCTTTCGCCGGCGCCCCCCTCTTTCCCCTCTCTCCTCCCCGCTGCAACCACTTTCGTCGTTTTCGCCGGCGCCGCCCCCCACGTCCGTGAGCCCACGCTCCCGCCTCCTCCGGACCCTTTTAAACCCCCTAAACCGAATACGCGATCCGTTTTTGCAATTGTCGCCCTGTTTCGCCCAATTTCGCCCTCGCGCAAAGCCTCACCGCCGCCTCTGTTTCCGCCTCCAGCCGCGCCTTGCCGCCGCCGGTGACCGCCTCCACCATCGTCGTTCGCCGCATCTTCCTCGCCGTCGTCCGCCGATACCCGACACCGCTTCGGTTCGGGCATCCCACCTCCGGAGGAGCCCCTCCACCGTCGACCCGAATCCACCGCCGCCCCGAGCTTGCCGCCGGCCGTCTCCCGCCCCGGACCTCACCGCCCTCGGTGCCGTTTGGTTCCCCTCTCCGTGCTCTCTCTATTTTCGCAGTCATTTAGGGCCTTAGGCCGCTGCTCGCCGGCGTCACCGTCTTTCCAGAGGCGGGGAAGAAGGCCCCCGTTGCCCCTTGCCGCACGTGCGTGCCGCCCCCGTGCCGGACGCACTGCTGCTCGTTGGATGCTGATCCAACGGCCCACGTGGCCGGTCTGTGGCGCTGGTGCGCGGGTGCGCCGTGCTCCCGGTGCACCGTGAACCCCCTGGTGCATGCGGTCTGCGGTTCATCGTGGACCAAGTGTGCAGGCGCATGCGGTCCACTGGTCCGCCGTGGACTGATGCCGTCTGATTTAGGGTTTAAAATTTGGCGGAATTACTTTAATTCTTGTAAAATGCCTAACAAATCCAAATTAGCTTCGATTGAGCCCATTCAAATTCTATATGTTTATAAAATTGTGCTCTACGTACTGGTATAATTATTTTGTACTGCTTGCATGACTTGTTGTACTGTTTCTTAATTATTGTATTATTTCGGCGTGTTGTAGTTGAAGTTGAAGCTAACGAAGAGCCGCCACTCACCTCCGAGGATCCGTACCAGTGCTACGAGGATCAAGGCAAGTCACCGGACCCTCTTGTGTACATAGTTGATCATGTCGAACCTACTTTTTGCAATAATCGCTATAACCCATAGGTTGATAACTGCATTAGCGATAACATGTTTACTCATTATATATTTAGCTAATGTATAGTATTGCTCCCTGAAGTGCCAACCCAAGCCATGTTTGTATCACATTCTCCTTGTCGCCATCGTCGCTTAATAGTTAGCACCATAAAGTCGAGGCGCATTACTTGCTAACTTAACTGCAATTATTACTAGTAGTCAGGTTAATATCTTTATACTCCTTTAGATATATATATGTCTTTGTCTCGTCGATATTCTGAGTTGTGGAAGGCGATGTGGATTCGATGTAGTATTGTGCATGGTGGGTTCCGGGTGCAAGCTAGGGTATTGGTGGTCGCACCCGGGGCACTATAATCCCAAGTCAACTATATTAACGCATATATTACTAATTTAACATAGTGTTTTAAAGTCGATCATCTTCCATCATGTTTTATATATCTCATAAAACTAGGTATATCTGTTACAAAATCAAGTTAGAACATATATAGAAAATGCCCAAATGGTCAGGAGATTGAGCCCAACAACAACAACAACAAAACTAGCTTGGAAAATGGTCAGAAAATAGTCAAACGTCACGTGCAAAAGTTAAAATGCCGTCTATTAAAAAAACGACGTAAATATAATATTAATATAATGCATGAGCTGAGTTATCTTTCTTTTTCCAGTAATTTTGGGCCATATATGGTGTAACACCCGTATTTTTCAAACCGTTGAAACCGTATTTTCAAACCGCATTTCAAATTTAAAATTTATTTGAAGGGTGAAAGCTTTGCAAAAGCCTTTTAATCCCTTAGCGGGCCGCGCCCTCCCTTTTGGCCTAGCCGGCCCAGCAGCCCGCTTCTCTCCCCCTCCCTCTCTCTGCCACGTGGGGCCCGCCTGTCGGCGCCGCCCTCCACGCCAGCGCCTCTCTCCCTCTCTCTGCCGCCCGGCCCCGCCTGTCAGGCCGCCTCCGCCCGCTGGACCACAGGGCCCGCCTGTCAGCCCCCTCCCCCGCTTTCGCCGGCGCCCCCTCTTTCCCCTCTCTCCTCCCCGCTGCAACCACTTTCGTCGTTTTCGCCGGCGCCGCCCCCCACGTCCGTGAGCCCACGCTCCCGCCTCCTCCGGACCCTTTTAAACCCCCTAAACCGAATACGCGATCCGTTTTTGCAATTGTCGCCCTGTTTCGCCCAATTTCGCCCTCGCGCAAAGCCTCACCGCCGCCTCTGTTTCCGCCTCCAGCCGCGCCTTGCCGCCGCCGGTGACCGCCTCCACCGTCGTCGTTCGCCGCATCTTCCTCGCCGTCGTCCGCGATACCCGACACCGCTTCGGTTCGGGCATCCCACCTCCGGAGGAGCCCCTCCACCGTCGACCCGAATCCACCGCCGCCCCGAGCTTGCCGCCGGCCGTCTCCCGCCCCGGACCTCACCGCCCTCGGTGCCGTTTGGTTCCCCTCTCCGTGCTCTCTCTATTTTCGCAGTCATTTAGGGCCTTAGGCCGCTGCTCGCCGGCGTCACCGTCTTTCCAGAGGCGGGGAAGAAGGCCCCCGTTGCCCCTTGCCGCACGTGCGTGCCGCCCCCGTGCCGGACGCACTGCTGCCCGTTGGATGCTGATCCAACGGCCCACGTGGCCGGTCTGTGGCGCTGGTGCGCGGGTGCGCCGTGCTCCCGGTGCACCGTGAACCCCTGGTGCATGCGGTCTGCGGTTCATCGTGGACCAAGTGTGCAGGCGCATGCGGTCCACTGGTCCGCCGTGGACTGATGCCGTCTGATTTAGGGTTTAAAATTTGGCGGAATTACTTTAATTCTTGTAAAATGCCTAACAAATCCAAATTAGCTTCGATTGAGCCCATTCAAATTTCTATATGTTTATAAAATTGTGCTCTACGTACTGGTATAATTATTTTGTACTGCTTGCATGACTTGTTGTACTGTTTCTTAATTATTGTATTATTTCGGCGTGTTGTAGTTGAAGTTGAAGCTAACGAAGAGCCGCCACTCACCTCCGAGGATCCGTACCAGTGCTACGAGGATCAAGGCAAGTCACCGGACCCTCTTGTGTACATAGTTGATCATGTCGAACCTACTTTTTGCAATAATCGCTATAACCCATAGGTTGATAACTGCATTAGCGATAACATGTTTACTCATTTATATATTTAGCTAATGTATAGTATTGCTCCCTGAAGTGCCAACCCAAGCCATGTTTGTATCACATTCTCCTTGTCGCCATCGTCGCTTAATAGTTAGCACCATAAAGTCGAGGCGCATTACTTGCTAACTTAACTGCAATTATTACTAGTAGTCAGGTTAATATCTTTATACTCCTTTAGATATATATATGTCTTTGTCTCGTCGATATTCTGAGTTGTGGAAGGCGATGTGGATTCGATGTAGTATTGTGCATGGTGGGTTCCGGGTGCAAGCTAGGGTATTGGTGGTCGCACCCGGGGCACTATAATCCCAAGTCAACTATATTAACGCATATATTACTAATTAACATAGTGTTTTAAAGTCGATCATCTTCCATCATGTTTTATATATCTCATAAAAACTAGGTATATCTGTTACAAAATCAAGTTAGAACATATATAGAAAATGCCCAAATGGTCAGGAGATTGAGCCCAACAACAACAACAACAAAACTAGCTTGGAAAATGGTCAGAAAATAGTCAAACGTCACGTGCAAAAGTTAAAATGCCGTCTATTAAAAAAACGACGTACAATATAATATTAATATAATGCATGAGCTGAGTTATCTTTCTTTTTCCAGTAATTTGGGCCATATATGGTGTAACACCCGTATTTTTCAAACCGTTGAAACCGTATTTTCAAACCGGATTTCAAATTTAAAATTTATTTGAAGGGTGAAAAGCTTTGCAAAAGCCTTTAATCCCTTAGTGGGCCGCGCCCTCCCTTTTGGCCTAGCCGGCCCAGCAGCCCGCTTCTCTCCCCCTCCCTCTCTCTGCCACGTGGGGCCCGCCTGTCGGCGCCGCCCTCCACGCCAGCGCCTCTCTCCCTCTCTCTGCCGCCCGGCCCCGCCTGTCAGGCCGCCTCCGCCCGCTGGACCACAGGGCCCGCCTGTCAGCCCCCTCCCCCGCTTTCGCCGGCGCCCCCCTCTTTCCCCTCTCTCCTCCCCGCTGCAACCACTTTCGTCGTTTTCGCCGGCGCCCCCCCCCACGTCCGTGAGCCCACGCTCTCGCCTCCTCTGGACCCTTTTAAACCCCCTAAACCGAATACGCGATCCGTTTTTGCAATCGTCGCCCTGTTTCGCCCAATTTCGCCCTCGCGCAAAGCCTCACCGCCGCCTCTGTTTCCGCCTCCAGCCGCGCCTTGCCGCCGCCGGTGACCACCTCCACCGTCGTCGTTCGCCGCATCTTCCTCGCCGTCGTCCGCCGATACCCGACACCGCTTCGGTTCGGGCATCCCACCTCCGAAGGAGCCCCTCCACCGTCGACCCGAATCCACCGCCGCCCCGAGCTCGCCGCCGGCCGTCTCTCGCCCCGGACCTCACCGCCCTTGGTGCCGTTTGGTTCCCCTCTCCGTGCTCTCTCTATTTTCGCAGTCATTTAGGGCCTTAGGCCGCTGCTCGCCGGCGTCGCCGTCTTTCCAGAGCCGGGGAAGAAGGCCCCCGTCGCCCCTTGCCGCACGTGCGTGCCGCCCCCGTGCCGGACGCACTGCTGCCCGTTGGATGCTGATCCAACGGCCCACGTGGCCGGTCTGTGGCGCTGGTGCGTGGGTGTGCCGTGCTCTCGGTGCACCGTGAACCCCCTAGTGCGTGCGGTCTGCGGTTCATCGTGGACCAAGTGCGCAGGCGCATGCGGTCCACTGGTCCGCCGTGGACTGATGCCGTCTGATTTAGGCTTTAAAATTTGGCGGAATTACTTTAATTCTTGTAAAATGCCTAACAAATCCAAATTAGCTTCGATTGAGCCCATTCAAATTTCTATATGTTTATAAAATTGTGCTCTACGTACTGGTATAATTATTTTGTACTGCTTGCATGACTTGTTGTACTGTTTCTTAATTATTGTATTATTTCGGCGTGTTGTAGTTGAAGTTGAAGCTAACGAAGAGCCGCCACTCACCTCCGAGGATCCGTACCAGTGCTACGAGGATCAAGGCAAGTCACCGGACCCTCTTGTGTACATAGTTGATCATGTCGAACCTACTTTTTGCAATAATCGCTATAACCCATAGGTTGATAACTGCATTAGCGATAACATGTTTACTCATTTATATATTTAGCTAATGTATAGTATTGCTCCCTGAAGTGCCAACCCAAGCCATGTTTGTATCACATTCTCCTTGTCGCCGTCGTCGCTTAATAGTTAGCACCATAAAGTCGAGGCGCATTACTTGCTAACTTAACTGCAATTATTACTAGTAGTCAGGTTAATATCTTTATACTCCTTTAGATATATATATGTCTTTGTCTCGTCGATATTCTGAGTTGTGGAAGGCGATGTGGATTCGATGTAGTATTGTGCATGGTGGGTTCCGGGTGCAAGCTAGGGTATTGGTGGTCGCACCCGGGGCACTATAATCCCAAGTCAACTATATTAACGCATATATTACTAATTTAACATAGTGTTTTAAAGTCGATCATCTTCCATCATGTTTTATATATCTCATAAAAACTAGGTATATCTGTTACAAAATCAAGTTAGAACATATATAGAAAATGCCCAAATGGTCAGGAGATTGAGCCCAACAACAACAACAACAACAAAACTAGCTTGGAAAATGGTCAGAAAATAGTCAAACGTCACGTGCAAAAGTTAAAATGCCGTCTATTAAAAAAACGACGTACAATATAATATTAATATAATGCATGAGCTGAGTTATCTTTCTTTTTCCAGTAATTTTGGGCCATATATATATATATATATATATATATATGTATGGCCACTCGACGTATCACTGTCATGGAATAATGGAGGCGTTTAAGAGTCGTGAAACATTTTTATCAGTGTATTTATGCGCCACGTTGCTTAGCATTACAATGTACTGGATAAGTCTGAAATACATCAACTGCACAGAAGAATAGAATATATCCATGTACCAATAATTGTACGTACTTTCAGATACACTACACAAGAATTTGCCTCAAATTCTTCACCAAGTATATTATTTCGGACACTTATGGTGACTGGTATATCTTCGTCGAGTGTATTATTTCGGACACTTACGGAGACTGGTATATCTTCGCCGAGTATATTATGACTGGTATATCTTCGTCGAGTGTATTATTTCGGACACTTACGGAGACTGGTATATCTTCGCCGAGTATATTATTTCGGACACTTACGGAGACGGGTATATCTTCGTCGAGTGTATTATTTCGGACACTTACGGAGATTGGTATATCTTCGCCGAATATATTATTTCGGACACTTACGGAGACTGGTATATCTTCGTCGAGTGTATTATTTCGGACACTTACGGAGACTGGTATATCTTCGTCGAGTGTATTATTTCGAATACTTACGGAAACTGGTATATCTTCGCCGAGTATATTATTTCGAACACTTACGGAGACTGGTATATCTTTGTCGAGTGTATTATTTTGGACACTTACGGAGATTGGTATATCTTCGTCGAGTATATTATTTCGGACACTTACGGAGACTGGTATATCTTCGTCGAGTGTATTATTGCGGACACTTACGGAGACTGGTATAAATAGTGCTCTCTCTTTCCTATTCCTATTCCTATTCCTATTCTAACTTTAACCAAGTTTGAAAGAAAAAACATAGCACTCCATTTATTTTATATTATAAGTCAAATTTCTTTAGGTTCTCTTATTTTGTGCGTGTCAACAAATAACTTGAAATACCTCGACCTTTTTTAGAATAGTCCGAGTCAAATAACGTCAAATTTCTAAATTTCTTTAACTTCGACTAGATTTTAGGAAAATTATATTAACATATAAATTGTATAATAAATAGGATATGATACATATTTTTTATTATATACATTTCTTTAACTTCGACTAAATTTAGGAAAAATATATTAACATATAAAATATATAATAAATTGCCTGTTAATACATATTTTTATTATATACTTCCTCCGTTAATTTTTAAATGATGTTGTTGACTTTTATCATAATATTTGATCATTTCTCTTATTCAAAAAAATTTATGCAAATATGAAAAATATAAGTTATTCTTGAAGTATCTTCAATAATAAAACAAATTATAATAAAATAAATAATATTTGAAAAAAATGAATAAAATGAACGGTGAAACATTAAGATAAAAATCAAGCGCGTCATTTAAAAGTTAATAGATGCAGTATTTAATAGAACTAGTTTTACGTTACAAAATAATTCCTATAGTAATTAAGAAAAATTGCTTACGAAAAACACGCGCCTTGTAATATTTACAAGAAGCAAGCACACGTGAATTGCTGTCTTGCTGATCAGGCGATATGAATGTGGTTCGCGTGAAGAACTTATCTGCAATGTAGATAATATATTCCCGTATATATTCTCGTATATCGCAGTCTTTGTTGATTTGTTTTTTTTTGTGGAGATCGATTTATATATAGACTAAACTGCACAGGTTTAAGAGCAAAATGCAGTACAGGTTCTACAGAATATGTGCTTCCAGTTTGAAAAAAATTCCAACCCGTTTTTTCAGCGAGGAAATGAGCATGGTTGTGGTAAAAATAACTTATATGGTTTAATTAGTTTGTATTTACGGTTACTATACGTTAGTTTCGGTCATTTTTAGGGGAGTTTTTTACTATAAAATTCTGTGTAATATTTGATTATTTGCTACTTGTGTATATTTTTTCTATGTCTATGACTGTTATGAGCAGAAATAGCAAATAATTGAAGTTATTTTATGGTGGTAAATTATTAAATATTTCTTTTTTCACTACTATAAACCGTTACTGTAGTGGCATTGGGCAAAAACAATGTAGTGGCGAGCTATTAAAAGTCCGTCATTACAGTGATTCCAAGTGCTGCCTCTCGCCAGCGACCGCCACTTCTAGTAGCGGTCGATGCTGACGTCAGCACGCACCGACCGCACCTAAAAATAACTTATATGGTTTAATTAATTTGTATTTAGGTTAGTTTCGGTCATTTTTAGGGGAGTTTTTTACTATAAATTTGTATAATATTTTATTATTTGCTACTCGTGTATATTATACCTATGCCTATGACTGTTATGAGCAGAAATGGCAAATAATTGAAGTTATTTTATGGTGGTAAATTATTAAATATTTCTTTTTTGCTAATGTTAAATATCTAATTATAATTTTTATGGTTCAGAAATATATTATTGGTGTGTCACTAACGAACATATGATGCCACCACGAGCTAGTATTTTTTTAAAAAAAATCCTAAAATTTTTAATGAGACACGAGGATTTATCTCTTTTTTATAAACAGATCCTGGCTCTTATTCTAGAAAGGAAAATTGTTAGTAAAAAATTCAAATATCTCAGCTACTTGTAACCAATGTACGGTTATCTTATACAATGAACCAAGTATTTAATATAATCTAGTTAAATGCATGCAGTTATTAGTATCGGAAAAAAATCTATAGGGAAGAACCCTAAATCAACTTTTGTGAAGCCCTTCCTTAGATCACTACCACCTAGACAAAGAGGAGATCCAACGGACCAGATAAAGTGGTGTGATGTTGGGGATGGAAACACAATAGCAAAAAAAAGAATAGGATAATACTATGAAGCATGTGATTTTTCACGATAATTTTAAGGGAATTGTTATTGTGTTTCAACCGTATCCTAAGTCCTCCTTGATGTAGATGTATCACGTATGCATGAATTGTTAGTTTTCCATACTATACCGCCAAAAAGTCAATGGCTAACATATATAAGCCCTAAAAACCATTGCATTTAGAACCCCTTAGAGCATCCACAATGACTGTCTCAAATAGCTAACTGATGTAGAGCTAAGAGAATAATAATAATAATTTATCTCACCATTAATACCTGGTCCTACACGTGATACACTCAGTTTCTTGGAATACGTGAAATCTCCTATCTATTGCTTGTCGTTAGCTATTCTCTTTTTCCCCACATTTTTATCCACTTAAGAAAGAAAGTGAATTTAGCTAGTGAAATAGCTAGTCATAGAAATGCATTCCAAAAAAAATCTAGACCCCAACACATCAACCTCCAATCATGAACCTGAGCAAAGCACACACAGCATCTCCATGACAGCAAGATGGCAGAAGAAAGAGGATCCAACCAGCAGGAGTGCCAAGATTCCAATCTTTTGTGAGCCATTCTTTTTGGCACACTGCAAAGATCCCTGGCTGAAAACAGCCTTCACCTGCCAATTTCAAAGAAAGCAACAGCTGTGGTGGACCAGACAGACTAACACTGCCATGAACTGATGATGAACATCGATCCCTGGCCGCCTGCATGCCCTGGGATCGACGAATGCATGCACGCACGCACATGCAATCTCATCCTGATCTTGTTTCGCCTGTCCTTCAAATCTCCTTTTTGGAAGAACAGCAAAGCAAAGAAGCTAGGGCTTTCTTTTTTGCATGAATGGGGTTCTATCAGTTATCATAATCCACAAACAGTGGATCCACCACTTCACAGATCATCAAGATATTCCTCTAGCTCCCAATTAATGGAGAAAGTCCATGGTGTGATGATGTGATGAGTGTCGTAGATCTCTTATCTCTAGCACGGCCGGCTAGGAGAAGGGGCGAGTGGGGCGGCAATCTTAGGGGGTGTTTGGACGAGGGGCTAAAATTTTAGCCCCGTCGCATCTAATGTTTAAATATTATTTTGGAGTATTAAATATAGATTATTTATAAAACTCATTCGTAATCGGAGGATTATTTGTGAGACGAATCTAATGAGCCTAATTACGTCATGATTTGACAACGTGGTGCTACAGTAAACATTTGCTAATCATGGATTAATTATGCTTAATAAATCCGTCTCACGAATTATCCTCCGATTATGCAATTATTTTTATAATTAGTTCATATTTAGCACTTCAAATAGATGTTCAAACATGTAATGTGACACAGGCTAAAATTTAGCCCTACGATCCAAACACCTCTTAGTCCTAAAATACAAGGATACTATTCTGAACTCATAATTACCAAGTATAATAAGTTAAATTTTAGACATTGGATCACACACTCTATATATTACATACTTAATTATTATAAATTTGGTGGGATTCTTATATTCTTCGTAGGCTTGTTGGGATTGGCTAGCAAATTAGTGGCCATCGATGCCTTCAATTATATATGACTAGACGTAAATTAGTATGTTTCTTTATATTTAATATATAGACTACTATATAGTTTTGTCCTATGCCACCAAAAATGTTAGACCAACCTTAATTAATCTCTAGACTTGTCTAGAATGTTTAAGGCTGGGAAATCTATGACACATATCATGCTTGATCCATGACACTATCAATGCATGCATGATCAAAACATGACATGTGGAGGTGTATCAAGGGGATTTAATCGGTTCATGTTTGGGTTAGTTCGATCCATGCCATTACAAGTTTGTGATTCCAGAGAAATTTCGTTACAATTCACATATTATATTCATGTTAATATAATTTCAGAGAACTCCGAACTATACCATTACAAATTTAGATAACTCTAAACTATACCATCCCAAATTTAGAGAATTTCGAAATATGTCATTACAATTTTAGATAATTACAAGACTTAGCTAAAATTGCAAGGGAATAAATCTAAATACACGAATTATAATGATATTTTTCCAAAGTCGTAAAATTGTAATGGCATAGATCCAATTATTCCTTCGTGTTTCCGGTTGATACTTTTTCCCATTACAATGGTTTAATGGAAATCCTATTGGGTGGAGTCACATACATATTATGTAAACCCACCATAACCCTAAATGTGTTCTAGCTAGCTTGTAAGACACATGTTATACAACTAGAAGACACTCCATTTATATTATTTATTGTTTAACTTTTTATAAATCAAATATGCCTAACTTTAAACAATTTTATATAATATTTTTCTTTGAATAGAAAAGAGTATTGTAAGCTTCATCCAGTAATTAACCTCACTCATAGTCACAACTCACAACTAACATAAAATGTACAAATAAAATGCAAGATTGAGTAGTGTGGTGTCCATGGGGATGAAATCTAAAGTTCAATAATCGATAGCCTCAAATGTCACCAATATTTGCACGTTTCGGATGATATATGCTAATTGTTTTGCTTTCCAGCCAGCCGTACGTGCCCTTTTCTAGTGAATAAAGACAGCCACGTTATCAACATGTCACCTAATTCATGGTGTAGGATTAAATACCAGTCTTAACAATTATTATTTAAAATAAGCTAAAAATTAAAGACCATTCACATATATTAATTCTCAAGGATTACGACACTGTTTGTGACTGTTCCACTCCACGTTTTATAGCTCCACTCTACAAATGTCTAGCCAAACACGTTCGGATCTTAATTTTTGGATCCACAAAAAATGCAGATCCATGACTCTGCTCCGCGTTTTTTGCGGAGCAGGTGCTTTGTGGATTTAGTTTTTAAAACAAAATGTGAAATTCAGGATAATTTACTCATCAATGTCATTATAAACTTATTGGTTCATTTTTTAGTTGATATTTATTACTTTTTCATGTATTATTAAGTTAATACATTTCACATAGTGGACATTTAAAATAATATAATTAAAAATTCATGAATAAACTTAGGGGTAAAATATTACATTCTTACCAAATTTTATCATTTTTGAATCTGAATCCTCTCTGCAAGATAAACAAGTGCAAGTACTTCACAGTGGAACAACTCTACTCTAGATCTAATTCTAAGTGAATTCCGTGAAGTAGAGTAAATTTTAAGATAGTGAAGTAGTCCCAAACAAACCCTAGTATAGCCGCTTCGATATATTAAAAGAGAAATATTGTGGTGAGGATCTAGATCATAGCTGTTTAATTATTAAAACAACAGGCCATATGTGATACGTGTAAAATAGAATTCAAAATGAATATAAATTAGGGTATAGAATATGAGAAACATCCATGTGAAATATAATAGAAGGATGATCAAAATTCATAATATAAATAAAAGAAAATTTAGGAATTTAATCTCCATACGAATTTCAAGTAAATAACTACAATAATAGAGGTAGAGAAAGGGTATGTTGCAATTATATTACGGAGCTCCAGTTTCTTTGCCCCGTGAAGTTAAAGTCAAATCAAACGCTCTTTCTAAGGAGTGGATCCATATGAGAGCACTCCAGAAAAATAAACTGAAGTGGTGGAGCAGGTATAAAAATGTTATAAAAATATTCGAAGGTATTAAGTTACTAAGTATGAACAATAATTAGCTTAGCACAGTTACTTGAAATTAAAATTCGTCTAGTTCATAAATACTAATGACCCAATTAGAACAAATCATAAAAAAGAGCATATTTGTCTTTGTCAAAGGAGTGCTTCACTGATCATTAGCTCAAGTCACAATACAACAATCTACAAGGTGCTACATGACAAAATGCCACACAATAAGCTCAGTAAATATTCTTTCTGTCTCTCTTACAGGTGGAGCCCACCGGGCAGTGAGAGTGTTGCCCTGCTGCCTTGGACGTGTACATATGTGCATGCTACGTCTACATGCATCGATCGCTCGATCTCGATCGGACGGCCACCGATCGATCGAGCTCTAGGCTCTAGCTGCTGAATGGCCGGTACACCTTGAGCGCGTCGATCACGTCGGCGATGGAGCCGGCGGCGGCGGCGACGGAGACGACGAGGCAGGCTGCGCTGAGGATCTTGAGGCAGAGCCACCTCGCGCTCCCCCGGCGCACGCCGCGCTGCACGATGTACATCTCGACGGGGAAGTAGACGGTGAGCGGCCAGAAGGAGACGGCGCCGAGGAGCCCCACGACGTTGCCGAAGAAGGGGAGCAGCATGGAGACGACGGTGGTGAGGCAGACGAAGGCCGTGCGCCACGTGAGGCGGAACACGCTGAGCGCGAAGGGGCCCACCCGGAGCTCACCGGAGATGAAGCCGCTTTCCGGCCAAGTCGCCGCCGCCCACTTCTCGACGAAGGCGAAGATCGGCTGGCAGAAGACTTGGTAGGCGCCAATGAGGTGGATGACAATGGCGGCGTTGGCGATGTCCAGCAGCCAGAAGGGCTCGTAGAAGCCGAAGCCGGTGAGGAGGTTGTCCGGCGACTTGTCCCCGAACGCCGCGTACCCCATGCAGCCGCACAGCATGTAGAACACCGTCGTCGTCGCCACGCTCACCATCGTCGCCTTCTTCATCACCTTCGCCTCGGATGGCGGCGGCGCCTTGATCGTGTCCTGATACACGCACACACGTTAGGACACATAAACAGAGCAAATCAAGAAACAGAGTAGAGAAAGCAGAGGATGCAGTCATGGCGGGGCGGCTGCAGCTTGCCTGGATCTCGATGAGGATGATGGAGTAGGAGTAGGCGAAGGCGATGTCTCCAAAGGCCTGCAGGCTGCGCCAGACCTTCTGCATGGAGGTGACATCGACGCCGACGCTGATGCCGGTGAGGCTGCCCTGGAACCCACCGTTGGCGACGGTCTGCGCGACTCCGAGCGAGAGGCCGATGGTGGAGTAGGTGAAGGACATGATGGCGGCGACGATGGACAGCCACCATATCTGGTCGAAGTCCGGTATCTGCGAGAAGACGATCTCCACGACGCCGAACAGGATCATGTACGGGTTGCTCGAGCTCCTGCACGCGTTCTTGTGCCCCTTCTGGTGGAAGCAGTCTGCCCTCTTGATCGCTCTGCTCGATTGAATCGATCGATTAGCAAATCATTAAGCAATGGTAATGGAGTTTGGATTGAATCAAGTCAAGAATTTGTGTGTGGTGAGAAATTACAGCATGCTGATAGAGGCGGCGATGGTGTAGCCGATGGCGACGCCGAAGAGGTTGGCGTACTGGATGACGCCGCAGAGGCGGACCTTGGTGCCGCCGAGGTTGGAGCGGACGGCGTCCATGTAGGTGTAGTTGCGCTTGCCGGTGGACGCGTCGCCGGAGCGGTAGCACTCGGCGAGCAGCGTGGAGGTGTAGTAGATGACGAAGGCGAAGAGCAGCATGACGGCCGGGCCGGCCACCCACCCGAGCTGCGCGATGGCCCACGCCAGCGACAGCACGCCGGACCCGATCACCGCCGTGATGATGTGCGCGCTCGCCGTCCACACCGTCCCCGTCCGCCTCGGCGCCCTCCCGTCGTCGTCCCTCCACTCATCCCCCTCCCCTCCTCCGTTCATTATCCCCGCCTCCACCGCCGACACCTCCAACGCCGCCGCCTTCCTCCCCGCCTCACCTCCCTGGTAGCCGTAGCTCCCATTCGCCATCTCTCTCTCTCTCTCTCTCTCTCTCTCTCTCTCTCTCTCTCTGCTCTAGCTGACTAGCTCCCCAAGAATCACTGATGATGCTGTACTGCTGTGGCTGTGCAGCTGTGCTTGTGTGAGTGAGAGGTGGAAGAAGACGAGAGCTTCACTAGCTATATATAGAGAGCTAGACACCGGAGAGAGGCGTGCAGAATTGCTGCATCGTCTTCTACCTCCCGCGTGTTCAGTGGGAGAGGGGATCAAATCAATGGAGGAGGTGGAGTGCGCTACTCACGTTTGCTAGCTTTCCAAGATGAACTGCCACTGCCACTGCCACTGCCACCAGTGGCAAGTGGCAGTGCACCTGTGCATCATCAGCTTCAGATCCTAATCACATCTGTCCCTTTTGTGTGTTCTGCTTTTTTTTTTTCTGAGATAATGTTTTGGTGTGTTACATGATTTAGAATGATTTAGGGGATGTTTGGACGGTGGTTAAATTTTTAGTTATCAAATGTTTAGATATTATTTTAAAGTATTAAATATAAATTATTTATAAAACTCATTCGTAATCATGGATTATTCGAGAGATGAATCTAATGAGCCTAATTACGTCATGATTTAACAATATGATGCTATAGTAAACATTTGCTAATTATGGATTAATAAGTCTTAATAAATTTGTCTCATGAATTTCCTCCGGTTCTACAATTATTTTTATAATTAGTTCATGTTTAATTCTTCAAATTGATATCCAAACATCCAATGTGTCACGGGCTAAAATTTAGCCTCTTCCGAACACTAACAGTAGTAATACTCACATTTTCTTGGATGATTTAGAGATGACGTGGAATGATAAGACAAAGCAAATTAAAATGGTCTCATAGGTTTGATGCATGCTTAATTGAGACGCATGGTTTGTCACAACAAACATCGAACAAATCTGTAATTAGATGATGTGAGATTTTTAGTAAGAGTATCTTGCCGGCTGGTCTAATTATCTAGCTAATCTGAATATAAAAAACATGATATTTTTTAGTTTCTGAATTCTAATCAATTTCTAGATTATATAGCTCGTAGCTGCTACTATTAGTCATCACATGTTTTCTAAAAAATAATAACTGAAACAACTGAAACGCTTCTTGACGAGCACATGCGCTCGAGCAAGCACATGGTTTGCTTGGAGCATTTTAGGTCATCTTGTTGCCCAGCTCGATCTGTGTGCATGATTGATCGATCTACCAATGCAACATCCTCCAACATGATGAACATTAAACTGCTTGAGAGGGGAAAGATGCATCGATGCATTTCCAAACTTGCACCGGGACGTTTCTTGGTCAGTTGCAAAGCACGCAGTGAGTGAGACAGGAGGATTTTCCAAGTTCATGGCTCGAAATTCGAAGCAAAATGCTATCAGCAACACGCGTGGCATCTACAGTACGTGTGCATTGTACAGTAGTTTGATAGCATCAGTCAAAAAGAATATGTGCTTTTTTTGAAGGCATCTGTCCCAAGCGTACAATTAATCTGGAAAACTACATTCATACGGAGGCTGGAGATGCTTTCTTCTTAAAAAAATTTATCCCCTATAAATATCCCGAGATAATTTTTCTATTAATGGTTTGGGTGTTTAGTTCCGATCCTTTAGTGCGAAGTTTGTTCCGTGGCATCGGATATTCGAGTGTTAATTGCAAGTATTAAATATATGTTAATTATAAAACTAAGTACGTAAACAAGGGCTAATTCATAGGATTAATGTATTAAATCTAATTAACCTATGATTTGATAATATCGTGTCACAGTAAACATATGTTAATGATGGATCAATTAGACTTAATAGATTTGTCTCACGAATAGCTCTTGTTTATGTACTTAGTTTTATAATTGATTTACGTTTAATACTTCTAATTATCGTATTAAATATAAATTAATTAAAAAACTAAGTATGTAAACGAGGGCTAATTCGTGGGACGAATGTATTAAACCTAATTAACCCATGATTTGATAATATAGTTACAGTAAATATATGATAATGATGGATTAATTAGACTTAATAGATTTGTCCCATGAAAAAGCTCTCGTTTATGTACTTAGTTTTATAATTGACCTACCTTTAATACTTCTAATTATCATATAGTTACATTTTGTTAGTTGTAACTACTCGTAGAATCGGTAGTCATTGGCATACCACCTTGCGGTTAATTCGAAACAACAAATTCAGCCAAATTCTATATGAACTTTCCTACCAGGATGGAAATTTAGCTAAAGTGGAGGTTAAGATGCCAATACTGAGCTAATTAAAGTGATAATTGATTTTGTGTTGAAAAGAAAGTGGAATTAATGAGCGGGTGGACCCAGCTGCACAGGGTCAAGGTGGGCCACCCTATGTACCATTTGGTCTTCATGGATGAAGAACATGTTAGATGGAGGAGATGATGAAATACAACAAAGTTTTGCTTAATTTCATGTAATGTATAAATAATCACTTTCATATGATTCTCCACATAGCTTACAAGTTAGAACCTCATCTACTAGCTAAGTTTGACTCAAATTAAAGTGTTCAATATTGGAATATTATGGCTCTTTTGTCCACAGACAAATGGTGTTGATTTTTGGACATATCAAAAAGCATTTTAATTTGATAAAATCTTATGTATATTATTCAATCTAAACTATCCATATCCATATCAATTATATACGTCCTAAAGTACCTGTTTTTTTGACCCGACTCCGAATTAGAAAAGGAAATAACTCAAAAGGAAAATGATCAGTTATTTTACTACCAAAAATTTAAATATAACAAAAGATCAATCATATATGTTGATTGCATCTTTTGCTCCTAACATCACATCCTGGGTTGGATCATTTTCAACAATTTAGACTGGAATGGGGCTTGACCTTCAGAAAAAGTTTGCACTTGAGAATGCAAACTAAACTCTGAAACCAGGCCTGGATTTCTTGGTCACACCAGTCACCAGTGGATGAACATGAAGAAGGAAATATTTCTTGGTCAGGAGACAGAAAACCTTCAAGGTGCTTGCAACAAGTCTCTGATCATCCAGAAAAGGTATATACATTTGTCAAATTCAGTAGCAACACACTGCACAATCACACAGATTAGGTTGAAGCAAGCTCTTGACAGAGAAGAAAGAGCTGAAATCAGCACCAAGGTATTACAGCATGAAGAAGAAGAACAGATACATCATAATGCAGTGCATCTACAAAACTAAGTGTATTTACAATCACCTATACTATGTTGCTATCATTCATTCATCTGTGTCTAAACTAGATGAAAAAATGCTCAACTAATTAACTAAGTAATTAATTGATTGATTTTTTTTCTTAAGCTGTTTCAACTTCAAAACTGAAACAATATTGACCTCACTTCATCCCGGAGCTTGAGCTCCTTCCACTCCTCCACCCACAGTGAGTAGCTTGACTGAGGTGCGAGCACGTCAACGGAGACCTCCTTGCTCTCCACCAGCTCGCTGGAGTAGCGCTCGAACTCGCGCAGGCTCTCCAGCTTCATCGCCAGCACCGCCGCATCGTGCTCGCCCTTGGCGCTCTCTGTCTGATCCCGTGCCTCCTCCACCCTTGCCCAGAAGCACGGATCCTGTGTCAGCCCGGCGAACTTGCTCCTCCTCGCCGCTGCCGCGGTGGTTGAGGTGTCGCCAGAGTCTGCGCCGGTTCCTGTGCAGCCCTTCTGCTTCCACCACTTGTCGAACAGTTCATACCTGTAGAGTGCAGGCAATGCATAAGCCTCATGGACGCCATGAACAGCAATAGTGGAGGTTATCTAGCATCAACAATGGTGGTGCTGTGTTACTGTTGCTACCTTCTCTCTCGGCCGTGGGAGATATAGGATCCACGGGTGCGGTGGAGGTTGTGGCGGTGGTAGTCGGCGATGTCGAGGGGCTCGACGAGGAGCTGGTAGAAGTGGGCGGCGTTGACCCACTTGGCGCGGCGGTGGAAGTCGTGTGGGAGCTGGCTAGTGTCGAGCATGGAGAGGACGCCGTCCCAGAACTGCCCGAGCTTGATGCGGTACATGTTGGCCTTGTGGAACTTCTTGGGAGAACGCCGCTGCTTGAAGGCATCATAGTAGCCGGTGTCGCCGTCGAACGACGCCTTGTACCATTCGATCTGCGCCCGACACGGCGTGATCCGACCTAGCCGTATCGAGAGGCTAGCGCAATTCAGGTTCGGGCTCCGACCCACATGCTTGGATGTCTTCAGCCACTGCCGCGCCGGCGCTGCCTCCGTCGCTTCACCAGTGATGCCAGAGGCCTCCAGCGCGAGGGAGATGCCGGCATCGTAGTTGGACACAGCCGGTGCCGCGGTGGCAGGGAGGGCGCCTAGGCGCCGCTTAAGGAGCAGGTGTTGCGGCATACTCTGCACAAGGTTGCCATAGCAGGAGTGTGCGGCCTCCGGTGACACCGTGCTGGTCTCCGGCATGCACCGTGCGGCGAACGTTGCGTAGAGCATCTGGACCGCGGCAGTCGGGATGTCGACACACGCCGCGCCGTCCGGGGAGCACAGCACGTACGTCCCGAACGGCCAGTACGGGCTCCCTCCCCGCGTCTCCGTTGCATCAAGCTTCTGCTCTATCGCTGCCACGCCGGCGTGCTCCTGGATCAGCTGCCGCAACGCCTCCTGGTTTGTGTCAGCCATGCGTGAGGCCACAGCAGCCCCCACACGGCCCATACCGAGCACGCACATCGGCAACTGCTGCAGCTGCATCCCGATGATGACGTGCGCGGGGACAGCATCGAGCGGGCAGAAGAGAAGCCTCGGGATGACGTCATGCTGTGACACTACGTGGCAGAAGCTGCTGGCCCACTGCTCACGCAGGATAGCCTTGGACAGGGCCTTGTTGCCGAGCAGCGGACTCCCAAAGGTGACACATAGCACCGGAGGAGCGGGAGCATATGCCCAGCTTGACGACAAGATGCAGAGGTAGTGCAGCGCGGCGAGGGCGGCGATGGCGCCGCCGAGGGAGTGGCCGGTGAACACCACTGCCTTGCCCCTGATATGGTTCAGCACCATCTGCATTGTTAACCCAAATGCAGTCGCAATTAGTAAGTGATCTGATCATTTTTTGTCTTGGTCTGAAAAAAACTTAATTTTTCTTCTTGGTTTCAATGAAAATTGCAGCTTCAACTAGCTTGAATTCATGTGGGGAAGAGAAACATAAGGTAAAGCAAATTGTATGATTGGACAGACCCAAATAATTCAGCAACTCATATCACCAAATAACTCAACAAAAAATATCATGGAAAAGGATGAAGATCATGTAGACAGATTCATGAATCAGAATCAGAATTTGGGACGGATATCCGATTGCAGAAGGAAACAAAGATACTACAATAAAAATAAATCACTGCATGGATACAGGGTATACATCTTTGAAACATGATTGAAAAGATCACCAAATGCTGAAGTTTCTAATCTTCAGCTAATTTAAATAGTGGAATTAAGGTGATGCGTCCGACAACCAACTGAAATGTTCAAAGAATTCAAGAATCAACTGAAATCACTCTACCCATAGTAAATTCATCAAAAGCAAGTTCAAACAATCCAAATGGGCATCCAAAAACATTATTCTCCATTGGTCATCATGTTCAGAAAGAACTTCAGACTGCAATTGTCATGGGCTGTGGGCTAGGGCTGGCAGGCCCAGGCCCAGGCCCAGCCACGTGAACAGTATCGTGCAGTACTGTTCACGTGAACAGTACCCATGGGTACTGTATTGGTGTGGCAAATTAGATTCCAAGTCTGATTAGAGTTTAGGGCAGATTAGAGTCCAGCGGTTAATAAGAGTTCAGGTCTGTAATTGAGAGTCCAAGCAGATTAATGAATAGAGTCAGAGTCGTAATGAAGTCGGATTAGTTAGCAGGGTGTAGGCTTGTATTGATCAAGTAATCAATGAAAAAGAAGAAAGAAGTATAATCTCTCATCACGTTCATCTCCCTCACCTAAGTCTATTTCTCATCCCGAGCAACCTACACCACCTGGCTATCCTCCCGGCAGTGTTTATCCCGCCATGGGTCCAACTCATGACAGCAATCCTCAACAGCCAACCCTTCCACTCCCTGCATCTCAAGATAACCAAGCGTCATGGATCCCAATTTTCCCCCAGGTCACCACTAAATCTGTTTGGATTTCGACACGCACAGTGTTGGCAGTGGCGTCTCTCTCAATCATGCATTGCAACAAATGGATTGAGATGAAAGTGACAACAAAAGAGCAACAGCAACAAACATTTCCCCCGTGCTGTGCAACATGCCAATGTGCCATTAGCGTCACATTCTTTGTTTCAATTAACACAAAATGACAGGTTCATAGCATCTGTGCTCTGGGTTGGCCGCCTAGTTTGATAGGGATTGTACACTTTACAACACACCTAACCTAAGCATCTTTTGGGCTTCAAGATAAACTCATGTATTTAAGTATTTTACAAAACATTGTCATAGGGAACAATTTAATCAAACAAACCAGTGACAGAGTGAGATGAAACAAACAAACAGCTTCAGATGGCAATAGAAAAATCGCAGCCTTCAAAAATTGCTCAAGGAGGAAGTAACAAAAGGGTAGATGTCACTCAACCCCCACATGAGCACCTGACACTAACTACTACTACCAATATTCTCACTAAACATCAGGTTAGTATTTAATTTGCATCCCACAAAATGTTGATGCAAGAATGCAACTCCTTGCACAATTTGTGGGATATGTTCTAAATAAGTTAGGGCACGGGTACTGAATCATTGACATTGCATTATTAAAACAAAAAAAAATCACAGTACAAGCTCTCTCAAGTCTCATTTGCTGAAGTCTGAACACACCAACATAGCAATCAACTAAAGACAGCCACATCAACATCAACATCACCATAACTTGTACCAAAACCAAATTGAAAGAAAAATATCGGATCATCACGGCTCCGAATTACAATAATACTAAATTATGAGCAATTAATTGACAAGGTAAATGGGTAATGAGAAGGTTATTAGTTTGAGATATTTTCAGTTAATTTAGTCAATTACCTGGAACTCAGGGGAGCCGCATAATTTCAAGAAAGCCCGCAGCGCCAGCGCCTGCACGGCGACCGGCTCCCCAGCGGCGTCCTCCGGATCGGCGGCGACCAGCGGCGCGAAGAGCCGCCCGGCATCGCCCCCGCCGAGGCGGACCGGCTTGAATAACTCGGCGCCGCCGGTGCCGCCCGCCGCCGCCGCCCCCGCCACCGACAGCGCGGCCTCCACCCCGGAGAACGCCACGTACACCGCTCCCCCGTCCCCGCCATCGCCGTGCACGAACCCCAGCGAGGAGGCGCCGGCGCCGGCGCCGCCGTCCGCGGCCGCCACGCACCGGTCCCAGGCGCGCGCCAGCAGCGGCGAGGAGGCGAGCAGGGCACCGAGGACATGGCCTGTCTCGAACCTTCAAAGATACGAGGAAGCATTTGAGCTTCTTGGATTCTACCATTCTCGCGAGTCGCGGGCGCGCCCCAAAAAAAGCTAAAGGAGGCAGCTTTTTTTTTCGCGTGGTTGAATTGAAGCCGCAAGTATTTATACGCGACGAGCTGAGAGAGCGGAGAAAAGCCATGGAAAAGAGAGCAAGCTTGAGTGAGGAACTTACATCGAATTTTCTTCTTCTCCCCTGGCATCTTCCATGGCGGGTGGGCAGTGAGCTTCCGAGAAACGGGGACAGATAGAGAGAGGGATCGAGGTGAAGAAGGAGAGGGAGAGAAGAGAAGAGAAGAAGTGGTCAAGTTTAATTTGGTGGTCTTTCTTCTTCCCCTCTTGGAGTGTGGGACAGCAGGAGAGGTGAAGAGATGGCCACTTTGGTCAAACACCAGTTCACTAGATTTTACATCAAAGTCTTCTAGAATTTTAGTTTACACCTCCTATATCTACAACTCCCCCAAAATCTATATAACAATTAGATATGTCATGGATAGTTTTATAAATTATAAGCCACGAATAACTCTACTCTAGTGTGACACGAGAATATGGTGGTATAACTAGGTTGAGATCTTGTTTTGGATAATGATCATATGTTATAGTGTCTATTGGATTATAGTGGAGAATATATTTGCGACACTTTACGTTCTTGATAGGTGCAATTTTCCTCTTTAGGGGGTTCTACTCCTTGTGCACTCTTAGATCTTAGCCGTACTTATAGTGTACAATTTGTTACATACATCATTATTATTCATATTATGTCTACTCTACTATGTTGGCTCATCACACGATTAGAATTGTCTCGTCTCGTGGACATACTTGAGAAGGATGGTATTATCACCAAAAGAGCTCTTATGATTAGGTCTCGTCATCCGCCCACAATAGAGCACACAATTTAACAATTCTATAAGAGATGAACATAAATCATGTAAACTTGAAAAAGGATAATAGATGTTCACATGCATTTGACACAACAATAGATTTGCATTAAGCCTTTCTAGACATCCATGACCATGAGTAAGTCTCTAACATCCTTTTTTTTGCCCGTGGTAATAAAACGTTGATGTGTGTGCGTATAATTCAACCTTTACATTTGCGCCCCAAAAGGCTCAGATGTGAAGATCCCTCCCTGCCTTTTTGAGCGCTTTTTGTGAAAACTCTCCAATAGTGAAATGCACAATATATATATATATATATATATACATATATACATACGGAAGCGTTATTCTACACCACATGTGTAGAATAGTTATTCTATACTGACTACTTTCAGTAGTATATTTTCTTAGTAGAATAACAATTGAGTACTATTTTTTTCTCAGTAATAGATTTCTCGGTAGAATAATTATTCTATACCCGTGGTGTAGGGTACCATATATATATATATTGTCCATCCATGTGTGTGCATATGTATATACTCTTTAAATTACATATTATAAGTTGTTTGATTTTTTATAACTCAAAATCCTCTAAATTTATAACTCGTTAAATAATCAAATAACTATAGTATTAATTTGGTTTCATTAAATCCATCATAAAATATGTTTAGAAATTTAATATACGATTTATTTATAATATGTAAAAGAAGGAGTAAAAAAATATTGGTGTGTTGAAAAGTAAGTGTTCTTTTTGTAAAAAGAAAATGATACAGTTTGTTTTTTTAGTCGTCATAATTTTCTATCTCGAGTGACTGCTTTTAATGTAGGGTCTAAATCTGATACAGAAACAAACAGTATAGATTTTGGACTCAGATTGTCTACAGAATTTGAAAATAAACTAGAATCCAAAAACTAAAAACACCAGCTACTCAGAGCTAGCTACTGAGAATCTTTAGCTGCTAGAAGCTGAGACAAACATGCACTAATTTGTGTTCAGCTATGCCTTTGGGTGATGAACACATATATGTTCAGAAAAGACACTGCACATATTTCATATTTTGTTGATATTTCAAAGGATATCATCTGAAGCACAACTTGTAGTTGGGGTCACAGGCAATCAAATTATTTCTCCAGTGCTTTCGTTTGGAATCAATTTCTTGCTGGATGATGTAATTATGTTGTTGGATTTTTTAGGGAGAATAATTAGGGGGGGTTTATCATCAATAAATCTTATCGCGACGAATTCTAGCGATAGATTCATATCGAATACGCACAAAAACGTATCTAGATATTACTATTTACTGTATTTTATTTCGGATTTGAATACAGATACAAAACGGATAGCTCAAAATTGAATATGAATCCGGATATTTACTAAGTTCAACTTGATTTTTTTTAATTTTGTAGCGCTGGATACGAAATTTTGACACCGGATGCGAAAGATGCAAAAAAAATGTGTTCTTGAGTGATGTAAATCGTTTGTTGAGTATCTCAAATTTAACACTCGATAAATATTTTCTTCCTTTCAATCCCATTTCTTTTCTGTTTCATTTTAGTATTTTAATTCTGACGTTTCGATGTGAAAAAAAAACGAGGAATGATTTTTCTTGGTGAGCTGAAAATAATCAAGAGAGAGGAGCACATTCTTATCCGGTCATATGAAGGTCAGAATTGCATTCTTGTAATTAGGTAATTAATTTATTTAAAACACGTGAATTTTACAAGAATTTCACAGGATCTAGGACAAATCCTCCAAAATTCTTTCAAAATTACTCATCCCTAAAAGGGTATAAAACGGACAAGACATAGTTAAGTAGTAACAAAATGACACAGATCTTCCAATTTGATGGATCATTAATATAAAATTTGATTATTTGACCATGTGACACTTGATGTAAATTATCAATTTGTCACACTGATAAGAACTTTCTTAAATATGAAATTGATCATAAATTTCTCTCCAAATGATTGTGACAGGACAAAAACCAACCTTAATCGAAAAACAACAAGGGTTACATATTTTGTTTCGCAATAAAATTTTGGGGAGAACCGAGTTAAATTTCAGATATTCCGAAAAAAAAACAACTTCAGAAATTCCAAGCAACTTATTCAGTCAAAATTTGAGCAATTTTTCACTAGTTTCAAACAAATATGAAAATTCCGGTGGGAAATATTTCCTAGCTATATGTTGACCGAAATTTTATAAATTGCAAACCGAAATATGGACCCTGCAAACAAACACACTTCAGTTTTTTTTTACTGTCAAGTTCTGAATCTACATGATGCAGCTGAATTTCACAGATTTTGACCACAGATGTAGATGTAGTCATGGTCTTCGTTCAACGGCTGCTGATGCCTGCCAACTATACAGGTCAATTTCATACGATCCGTCAGCCAAGACTCCCAATAAAAACCCAAAAGTCAACGTCAAACAGTGAAATTTTTTTGGAGGAATTCACATGTTCATGGCTTTAGGTTTAGGTGTGTTGGTACGGATTAAAATTCTCGTTGAAACGTTTCGGATCTAAATTTTATCTAAAAGCGTTTTTAAAGTCTGAATCAGAAGCGTTTTTAAAGTCTGAATCAGAATCACTTACAAAATCGTTTGGCAGTTTTAGCTCTAGATTATCATGACTAAAATAAACTACAATCGCTTTGAAACACCATTTTGATGATTCTCCTTGCAATGAGTGTTTCTGATTCAAAACACTTCACAAAACATTGTTTCGTTCTTTCCAAATATTCCACCATCTGATGATTACAAATCCATTGATGATTAGAAATCTGTTAAAGGACTTTCGCATTTGGCGTCCAAAACATGGCCTTAGGAGGTGTTTGGATCCTTAAGAATAAAGTTAAGTCTCGTCACATCAGATGTTTAGATAAATGAGAACTAATTTACAAGACAAATCTATTAAATCTAATTAGTTTATAATTTAACAATGTGATGCTACGGTGAAAAATATATTTATGATGAATTAATTAGGCTTAATATATTTGTCTTGCGAATTGGCTCTCATTTATGTACTTAGCTTTATAATTAACCTATATTTAATACTTTTAATTAGCACTCAAACATCCAATGTGACGGAAAGAAAAAAAGGTCAATCATTGCTCAGCAAACAACTGTGACAATTTTCAGCAGGTTCAGAATTTAGAACTGAAGCACACCCACACCCATGTAAAATTTTTGTCGTCGAGTAAACTCGAAAGCAAAACCGGCTAAAACTTCATTCCCAGCAAAAGTAGAAAAGAATGTGAACATGACAATAGACAATACTTAATTACCTCACTGGAAGGGAGTCAACAGCAACCACAATAAATTGTGTGGATGCATCTGGTGTTCAAGGTTGCAAACACTCAAGACGACTTCGAGTGAACTTGGACCAAGACCAGCTCTCCAACTCCATCATGGCATCATGACATCATATGTACACGAAATACCAAAATGCCAGAATTTTACAGAATTTTCACTTCAAATTGTCCGAAATCCGTCCGTTCCCGAGAAGAAGGCCATGCAAGGTGTGATTTCTCTTTATTAAGACATGGTTGGGAAAAGATGTCAGGCCGGCACACCGCACACTGCTGATAAGATGACATCTTTGCGTGGTGGAAGCAAATGCTTGGAGTGACAGTTTTTTCATATTGTTTTGTCCCAATGGATCCAAATAAGAACGTGAAAGGCGAGAAAAATAATGTGCTACTTTTTTACATGTGTAGATAGATGTCTGCTGGCTTGTCTGATAGCTACACCAAAAAGATCCAAAAAGAAACACACACTGACAGTGCTGCATGTTGCATGGGTCATCCTCATGTTGCATTCTTATCCCTATGGCCTGAAATCATTTTGGAACATAAGTTGTAGCAATGGAATGGCATGAGAAAACAGCTAAACAAAACATAATATTGTACACCCTCTGTTGTAGAATGTAACAAGTTTTAGAGTTCAAAATTTAATCCAAATACAACAACCTAATACATTTAAAATGTAACTTTTAATTTACTCTAAAGTATACATACTACTCCACACTTGATTACTCATTAATCCACCTAACCATTTTTTAACCCACATCCACTCACCTTGAGAAGGATAGTATGGTCTTCTTAGTAGTCTTTTTAATATACGTGTCTAAAACTAAAACTTGTTACATTTTAATATGAAAAGAGTAGCATTTATGGTATTAATAATACTACTAACAAAGTATTCATAGTACAAACACAAGGTACCAATAAATGCCAGCATATATGCTGTCCATTAGTCTCAAGCATAGCTTGGGACAGATATATTGCAAAGATGAAATGCAAACCTGTCCCACACAATGTCAAATGCTGCCACTAGCACATTAATACTTGAAAAGATGTATTACATTGTCCACAAGTAAGAGATTCCACATGCACTCCGATAGAAAAGATGTATAAGCAAATGAGATGTCCTAGTGCTCAATACTTGAAAATTCAGACATGGTCGGTACATATTTCACCCACAGCAAAAGTACACGGTGGACTTTGTGGAGATAACAATAATGATATCAGGATAACGAAATGTGGATAAGAATTGATATATTATTAAATTCAAGCATACTACGGCATTGCTTATGTACAATACCGATCTCTTAGACCAAGGTACAGGCTTTGCAGCTAGCACTAACACAAAAGCTTTTTCATAACAAGTTTTGATTTTGACAGAGTTAATATGCAGCTTGTATTTTCATGCCATGTGGTGCTATACTGTTATTGCATCCTAATTCTGCTAAAAATATTAGGGCATAACGACGTACCTGACTCCTGGGGAGTGCTACCCATGCGAAAGGACTTCCATACGAGTCAAGCTGTTCATAGAAGCTTTGATGTCGATCACAATTCACAAACCATGGGCCATGCATCACAACTTCATAAGTATCTGCCATAGTGATATGCACTCTCTTGAGCAAACTTTATACCATTCAATGTTTTTAGCTATTGATCTTCCGTGTTGAAGATTTCCTCAGACTCCATTGGAGATGACCAGTAATGGAGTAGTCAAACCACTGTCAATCGACGTGTGGAACTAAACATTTAAATGAAGAACTGACAACCATCAATCTTGTATTCTTCTAGAGGATATCTATGCCCAATGCTCCAAACATTCACCTAAGTCAAGGGGTTCTTTTATTCTTCTAGAGGATAATTCCCATTAGGCCATAAGTCAAGGGGTTCTTTTATTTTTACTCTAAGCATGCATTATTCTGTAGAACTAACAAGAAGCATTAAATTAAAAGATGTATGGGGTTTCAATATGAACACAAAAGAGTAATATGTGCTACATAATGAAACATCGCTTGCAAAGTGCCCGCGACAGATTATGAACTTGACCTCCACAGAATACACAGGGTTCAGTTGGACTTTATTTCCAGGAAGACTGCATAAAAAATTTCATTTTAGAAGCAAACCTCAATTCCCCGGATGTACGAGTCATCATAGTGGGACTCTTCACTCTTGCACCAAATCCAAGTAGGTAGATATTATAAAATCCCCAAAGTATTTGCGAAGCATATTGACAATGTTTGTGCATCTTCCTTTCCTGGATTGTTTGTCATAAAGTGTAGAAAAAAACTATCAATAACTGTACATGAATGCAAAAACTACATGTCATTGCGACAAGGAGAACCATAAGTGGGATATTATGCCACAACTCACTTCAATGTATCATTGTTTATCAAAAAAAAAACTTCAATGTATCATCAACACAAATGGCAAACCACCGCATTGTTCAAGATGGTTTCTTTCGGATCCCTCTGAATGAATTAGGTGACTCTGGCATATTTGGAAGAGCAAAATCACCAACCCTCATAGAGGCGCGGGTCGAGCGCGCCGACGGCGTCCACGAGGCGGCGGCAATCACCCACCATCCAGGTCCCAGAAGTTGAGTCTGCATAGGTCCCTCCACGAAACCGGACTTCCCCGCAGCGGTGACCGGGGCGGGGGCGGCGGCGCAGGAGAGAAGCCGCTGCCGCTGGACACCGGGCCGGGTTTGGATGCTCCGGGCGAGAGGAAGATGGAAGGACTTACATGTGGGCCCATCGATTTGTACGTTTATTGGGCCCAATTATAATCCTACTTAACCTGCTGTCTTATTATGGGCCTTAAGAAGATTTCGAAAATTAGCCCATAAAAATATTGAGAAATTAGTGTTTTATAGCTTACAATATGAGAGAAAAAACAGAAAGATTTGAAACTCTTTGAGTTTTGTTGCCCTAAAAAGGCAAGATTTCACTAAGAAATAATACAACGCGTGGAACTTAGTATAGTATAGTGTAATAAAATAGATTGTGTTTTTATTTTTAGTCTAAAATAAAAACCGGATTACTCAATTAAATTCTAAATCTATCTATATCTTTAGATCTTTTATTTTAAGCGTTATTTGTAATTATATTAGATTTTGTTTGGTTTGAATGTGCTGGTATTAGATATCACATAATCATATTACAACCTAGTAATTAACCTATTACACTCTAATCAGTCTGATATCAGATTACGTTACCAGAATACATTATACTTATCAACCAAACACTATAATGTAAACAGAATACATTACATTCGTTAACCAAATAAATCTACTAATCTGATACATTATTATCACTTAACACTGTAATTAATTTCATTACCATTTATATTACCTTAAACAAACCAAACACCACCTAAGTTTTCTTGGAGTTAAGGTGATCTCTCTCTTTGTTGCTGCTCTTGCTCTGAATACACGTACGTGTTCATCTTCTGCTGTTAGCTGCAGAGCAAGCAGCATATATATATATATATATATATATATATATATATATATATATATATACATACAACGTGATACAGGTAATTAACGTGATTAATTAATCTACGTACGTTCTCCAGGATCGATCAGATCCATGCATGTACGTACGGACAAGACGAATATACTCTTACAGCCTACCTAGACCTGTCCATCATATTCATGTCGATCTCAGATTGGACAGACAGAATCCCTGAACGTACGATCGATCCCTGCTCGCTTGGACCATCTCATTCGCAAAAAAAATCAATACTTTGTTTTTGGGATCGTTTGGTTCTGTTTGATTCCACCTCATCTCTCGAATCAAACAGTAGTATCAACTCATATTAGGAACCATTCTGTTCCGTTCCTCCTCATACAGGGAACTAAACACTACCTTAATTATCGTAGATATGATGTAGATGTTTAAATTGCGATTTGATTGATTTATTGGCTTCGTGGATCATGCTTAATTATGGACATTCATATATAAAGGTCCAAAAATCTGCATAAGAAAAACCCCACAGTTGAGGTGAGCAAGCTGTTGCTGTCTCTTAGCATGGAAGCCTCCTCGCAGTTGACAATTGCATACACACGTGCGCGTGCATCTAACGGACTCCAATCCAACCACTTCACCTTACGTGGATCCGTAAATAAACTAATTGATAGGCTATTTACAGTGGGGATTTTTTGGAAGGTTTTATGGTATTAATTACCGTGACACATCAGATTTTTTGCTGCAATGTCATTAAATTAATGAGGGAAGAGAGAAAACAGTGGCATCTCCATGACATTGTGCTAACCCGTTTACAAGACGAATGAAACGAAATAAAACACACACTATGAGCCAAATCGTTTCATCGGAGAAAGGATATTTAATTCAGTTGCAAAGCATTTAATTACACTGATTAGCCTAGGAAATAGTGAAATGAAACTCTCCACTGAGAGAGTGTATTTCATTCAGTTGCAAAGCTGATGTGAACTTCTAAGAAACAGTGTTATAAAACCCAATCACTGTAAATAGCCTTAGTAGTTAAAATAATCGAGCATTCGTTGTTGTTTCTTCATTTCTAAACTATACGAAATAATATATTACAGTTCTAGCCTCCTTTATTTTTCCTTAAACAGGATAGGCTATCTAATGACTACACTTAGAACCGCAATTAGCACGACTCATTATGACCCACACTACACTTAGGACCCGTTTGTCATCCGAGCTAAAGTTTAGTTCCTATCACATTGGATGTTTGTATATTAATTAGAATGACTAAACATGAGCTAATTATAAAACTAATTGTAGAACCTCTAGGCTAATTCGCGAGATGAATCTATTAAATATAATTAGTTTATAATTTGACAATGTGGTGCTATAGTAAAATGTGCTAACGATGGATTAATTATACTTAATAGATTCATCTCGTGAATTAGTCTAAGAGTTCTGCAATTAGTTTTATAATGGATTATGAAATAAACTCATTTAGGAAGATAATTAGTGCTTCATTTTTCATCAAAATATATAAATTCAAATTTAAATAATTAACCACATAGGTAATCTCTTAAAGATACTCTAATATTAGACCTCATTTAGGATATCTTATTCGCTACTTACTTTTAAATTAGAAACAAATTATATAACAAACAAAAATTATTGTGAAATAATCAACCAAGTAACTAATAAACAAAATCGATCCTCTGTTTAATTACCCTATAACCAGAATTACTGTATATTATAATCTGTAGTTAGTATCGTACGGTTAACCTTTTGCTTTAGAAAAAAGAACATTCCTGGCTCTCGATTGGAATGATGGTGACTCACATGCCACTCCTTGGGATTCTTCTCAAAAGGAGAGCCATCAAATTGGTCACAAACTACTAGGATATATACTCGGATTCATGGTTTCCTTTCCTCTTATTCATCACCTCTCGATCTTTAAAACAAAGTATGACTCATTGTCATTGTCCTACTTGTACAGTAAACTTTACCGTCTCAATTGGTTACCGGCCCGATTCTCAAGTGAAGCGGTGCGGGTTCGATTCCTGCTAGCCACTCAGTGTAAAACGACTACTAATTCTTCACTCTAGCAATAAGGCCAGAACGACAACTATTAGTACACCGGAGGGAGTATATAGTAAGGGGTATGTTAAATATATAGAAGGGGTATGTGCTATGCGACAGGGCTTATTTTATTGCCACGATGATAAAATAATTTTCAGCGAATCTAACTATATATACGCAAAATTCATAGTTTTACGAGATTTTTTAGAAATCCAATGGCCTTTGCGTAAATTTTTTAGAAATTTAAGAGATTTTACGCAAAATGCGTACTTCTGCGTAAGATACCGAAATTAAATGAACGAAATGCAAAAGGACATTTTTCTTTTTTTTCTTTTTTTCTTTTGCTCCCCGTGCACTTCTGCGGACGGTTGGAGCGCGTCCCGCATGGGTCGGTTGGGCATCGCGTGAGCGCACGGTAGCAGTTGGAGCCCTCATGCTGCAGGTGGTTCCTGGATGGGCGCACGCGGGGCGACGCGGGTGAAGGAAGAGTGCAGACGGAATCCATGGACCATGTAGCAGCTTTATAATAGTTAAGATATTTGCATATGTAACTACATAAATGCAAGTTGAGTTCATTGTTTGGATCATCAGGAGGTAGATGACCATGCACGCACATGCATGTACATGTAACCAATGGATGGAGATAAATTAAAGAAATTTTGTTGTTTTTCTAATAGTTCAGCGACGTTTATGTTACTCTATTGTCGCATATTGTATAAACATATGGAATAAAATAACAAATATCACTAACATATCTCTCTATAAATTATAACACTAAAAAACATCATGCAAATGATACAAATAACTTAAAACATAATAAGATAACATTCATCGTAATTCGGTTTCAAAAATATTATACCAACTTTAAAAGTAATATATATTTTACTAATAAACATGTGTCGATGAGAAGCTATCGGTACAGACAGATTCACCGTTATTAATTTCTTTTAAAGTAAAAATATATTCACGTATCAACGAGAATCTAGTAGTGTAGCAGATTCTAACCACTGGAGTAGCTTGTACTACCAAAAAGCTGACAAAAATTATCACACGTGCAAAATATCATTTCATCGCCACTTGCACCTTTTCTTTTGAGATGGAACTTTAATGTGTCTTAATTAGCTATCAATATGAGATTAAGTCTAATCACCCCAAAAGGAAAAAGTACTATATATACATTAGATTAAGGCCCTCTTTGGATTGCACTTGTTTATTTTTAGAGACTAAAACTTGCTTATCTAGTAGGGACTAAAGTTTAGGTGGTGTTTGATTTGATCAAGGTAACGTAAATGGTAATGAAATTAATTACAGTGTTAAGTGATAACAATGTATCAAATTATTAGATTTGTTTGGTTAACAAATGTAATGTATTCTGTTTACATTATAGTGTTTGGTTGATAAGTATAATGTATTCTGGTAACGTAATCTGATATCAGACTAGTTAGAGTGTAAGTGGTTGATTACTAGGTTGTAATCTGATTACGTGGTATCTAATACCAGCACATTCAAACCAAACAAAATCTAACGTAATTAGTTTACACTGTAAACAGATAACACTTAAAATAAACCCAACCAAACACCTTCTTAATTCTTTTGTTTGGAAGTATGGACTAAATTACTATAAAATAACCACATTATCCCTAATCATGGTTACCCTTACCTTTTTTTCATCATCTTAAACAATCATAAATGAGGGTAAATGGTGCACATAAACATTTTAGTCCCAATAAGTAACTTTTTGATGACTTGTGGTCCCCATAAACAAGGTTGTTTGGAACTCTAGAGTCTCTAAAAATAAGTAAGAGACATCCAAACAGACCCTAATCATACATACTGCTTTAGTATGAATTGTTTAATCAGATCAAGCAACACACATATACATACATACGTACATACATACATACACACACATACACACACATACAGACACACACATACATATACACACATACACACACATACACACATACATACATACAGATATACATACCTACCTACGTATGTACTATATACATACGTACATACATACAGTAAATATTTTTTTCTAGATTATAAAACTTAGTACTACCTCCTGACACAGCATAACTCGTTTGATTTTTTTAATCTCAGACTTCTTCGACTTTTATAGATTTTAAATAAAAATATATTAACAACGACAATATCAAATAAATACACTATTACATTAATCATGCACGTACGGACGAGACGAATATACTCTTATACAGCCTACCTAGAGTTGTCCATTGATCAATCTCAGATTGGACAGAATATCCGAACGATCCTTGCTTGCTTGCAAATTAATTGATTGATCAAATAATTATTGTTGATGTTTAAATTACGATTTGATAAGAGATCCGAGAATTTGCCACTTTCAAGAAGCGATCTCGTATTTTTGTCATCCGAGTTCATTATCATTGACTCAGGTGGTTCTACATGTTAGTTTCAGAAGTGACGTCATAATCAAAATGTACATCTTGATAGTGACAAATTATCAATTTTTTCGTATAAGAAAACCCACGATTCAGGTGATGATCCAGTTAAGTAAGCTGTTGCTATCTCCTAGCTAGCTAGCACGGGAGCCTCGTGGCAGTTGACAATTGCATACACACGTGCGCGCGCGCATCTAACGAACTCCAACCACTACACCTTAATTTCTATCAAGCAGTAGTGAAACACGTACTTGACAGAATAACAATAACAAGCCTGAGCTTAATTAATTTCACTAATACTAGCATTAGCTTAATTAAACTCCACCGATATATAATTAATATGGTTGTTATCATCTAGAGTTAGTACCCACGAAGTGACCGTTATAGCAAAATTTGTCAAGTCACCGAGTACATTGATAACAATTTGTAACCTTTGATCTCTCATATATAAGAGATCTCTCATATATAAGGAGATCACGAGAGTCTTTTCAAGCACGTATTTTTGAGATACACGCTTTGACATGCGCTCACGTATTGTCATAATTGAAAAACCATACTCCAACACATATTAGAGCAAGTATAATAAGCTTATGTAATCAGGCTACAAGACTTGCCACGTCAGATTAGTAGTGAGGTGGAGGAGAGAAGAAATGAGAATAAAAACAGGCTACTAGTTGTTAACAGTTCACTCATACAAATGTTCCAATAAATATTGTGAGATGGTATAATATGTCACACATTAAATGTATGATACATATAACCAACTAACTATTATATGAGTTGACTATTAGATTAGCTGCATGTGACATGACACAAATATAAAACCAACAACTAGCTATATTATTAAACTTGCTCTTATGGCTATTATTCTTTGGAAGAACTAAACCTATCTAAACTCGCTTGTCTCTCTAATTATGAGATAACTATCGAGATCATCCACGTAACCCTAATCTAAATCTCTCTGCAAGTATATCCAATAGAGTACTGTTACTTTATACACAACTACATATTGTGATATAAAAGTCAATGACATCGTTTAAAATGAACGGAGATAGTATAAATTATGTTGTCACGACGAGACGTATTCCTACGGGCATTTAATATAATCATTGCTTTCTAAAACCATTGAATATTCCCTATTATTCTTTGATTTCTAAAAACCTTGAAATTCTCCGAAACCTTTAGAATTTCAAATTGTGGGATTTTTACAGAAAAGTGCAAACTATTCCTACTTTTTATTTTCTTCTCCATATTTTTTTTGTTCTTTCTTTTTCTTCTGCAATATATAAACATAAACATATATATATATATACGTGTACGTATACGTGTGTATATATGGATTCGTTTAAAGCACCTCAAGATCTTCTTGATCTTATTCTCTAAATTTTATATAGAAAACATTATAAACTCCATTTCTCCTTAAAAATATTTTTCAAAAAGAAATTAGTACACCATCAGGTACATGGGTATAGACGTCTAAAATACACAATAAAATATAAAATGATTTTTTAGATAATTTGGATACAAGTCTAAAACAACTTGTTTTATGAAAGGGTTAATAGCATCCATGCCACCGTTATTTGCGAAAGCGAACGAAATGCCATTACTATTTTCATATTGTCCTGTATGCCATTACAAATTTCAGATTCTATCCCGTGAGCCATTTTGTACACGTGCAACGTCGACGGGGCCACCTGCAGGCATCTACAGTTTCATATTGCCATTACTACCCCTGCGTAACGGTTACAAGCCATTACTCCATCCCGACGCGCGCTACCTACCACGCCTCCCCCATTCCCGTGACCTCCCGCCGAATCCCTAGCGACGAACCCTAGCGCGCTCAAGCGGCAACGACGGCGACGAACCCTAGCACGCCGACGACGATGGGAGACGACTCCGCCAGGTACGCGCACGAGTCCCCTCTTCGACATTTTATTTCTCACGCACGTAGGGAGCAGTACCTAGGGCGCTCCCGCAGCGACGAATCGTAGCGCGGCTATGGGGGACGACTCCGCCAGGTACGCGCACGAGTCCCCTCTAGCACATTTCTTTTCTCGCGCACGTAGGAGCAATACCTAGGGTTTGCGCACAATCCCCTCTGTTGCAATGGTTTTCATGCACGCGCAGGAGAAGTACTAGGGTTTAGGTTAGAAGGTGGAGCAATGAGCACAGAACCGAAATGGTGCAAATTTTAATGGTTAAAATGTTGCAAACATCCTCTTTTTCTTCTCTCTTGTCTGCTTAATGTTTTTTATTGATGTAATATGTTGCATTTGCCGCTCTTCTAGGAACAAGTTGTTCGGGTTAGAGATTTGTTGTCCGGCAATCGTGAGAACCGATTCTGCTGGTAGAAAAACATACCAATTCGACAAAGTTTTCAAATGGGAGATGGAGATAGGAAGCCTTTCCTTAGAAATGCTTACATCTAGTCTCACCAAAGAATTGAAATTGACAAGCGAACAATACTGTCAATTTTGGTTTTTTGACAAGAATTCACATGGGGATGTGAAGATTGTTAGTGAGAAACAATTGATTGACCTATTTGAAATGTACAAAATTGAGATGCAGTGTCAAATTATTGTTGGAGTATATGACAAATCAGCTATAGAGCAAGATGACATTGATTCCTTAGTCCCCATTTTAGTTGTGCCTCCACCTAGCCAGCATCCTAGGGATGAGCCACCTAGTCAGCAGCCTAGGGTTGACCCACCTAGTCAGCGGCCTAGTGTTGACCCACCTGTTGATGACAATCCAGCTTGTAATGATAATCAAACTAAAAAGTGGGTGAGGCATGTAGTGATGATATATTTTGTAATGTGGAGGAATATGTGGGGGTTGATGATGAATTCATATACTTGTCAGTACCCACTGACCCACAACCTGGACCTACTGACCAAGAACCTAGACCTGCTGATCAGGGTGAACCATGCCCACCCTTAGTTTATACTGAACCAGAGGTCAATGATGCAGATCCTGAAGCACCCAATATCCAACACGACCCTGAGAACCCATCAATTGTGAAGGTTGCACTATTCCCTGACATCAAGGCCTTTAGGAAAGCTTTGAGACACCATGCTGTTGTGGTAGGATTCGAGTTTGCTAACATCAAGACGGATCCATCAAGATTCATTGCCAACTGTGCACATAGCACATGCGCATGGAGGATCCATGCATCTAGGCTTGCTGGAAGCACAACAATTCAGGAAGGCTTTAATTTTGTTTGTTAGGCTTTAATTCTGTTTGTTAGGCTTAATTCTATTTGGAGTACTTAGTTGAAGTATCTTAATGGCAAGCAAAGGGTGGGTGGCAGACAGACTCACTGAATGGTTGAAAAATAACCCAAGTAAGGGAGCAAAGGAAGCTAAGGAGAAGTTGCAATCTGAGTATGGGATTAAGTTAGGATACTCCAAGGCATGGAGGGGTATGAAACTTGCAATGGAGAAGATACATGGCACATATGAAGAGAGCTTCCAAGAGTTGTTCAATTGGAAAGAACAGATGGATATTTGTCAGCCTGACAGTGTAATTGACATAGAGGTTGAGAAGATTGGAGAAGACATTTGCTTTAAGAGGATTTTTGTTGCACTTAGGCCATGTATAGATGGATTCTTGGCTGGTTGTAGACCATATCTTGGAGTTGATGCTGCAAGCTTGAAGGGAAAGTATACTGGTCAGCTGGCAAGTGCAACTGGAGTAGATGGCCATAATTGGTTGTATCATGTGGCTTTTGGTGTTTTTCACTCAGAGACAGAAGACAACTGGTGTTGGTTCATGAAGAACTTGAGATCTGCTATTGGTTGCCCTAAGGGACTAGTCATTTCCACTGATGCATGCAAAGGGCTAGAAACAGCAGTTAGCAAGGTTTTCCCAACAGCTGAGCACAGAGAATGCATGAGGCATCTTTATGGTAACTTCATCAAACATTTTCAAGGAGATGTCTTTACCCAGCATTTATATCCAGCAGCCAGAAGCTACACACAAAGCCAGTTCAGATGGCATCTTGGGAAAATTTATGAGCACTGTCCTAATGCCATAGAGTACCTTGAGACTAATCATAGTAGGATTTGGTATAGATGTGCCTTTTCAGAGCTAAGCAAGTGTGATTACCTGACAAATAATGTGTTAGAGAGTTTCAACAGCCAAGTAAAGAACTTGAGTGGCTTGTTGGTGCATGAGCTGATTGATGGCATAAGGGAACTTATAATGGAGAAAAGGTATTTTAGGAGACATGTAGCTCAAGGGATGGAGAGTGGCATACTACCAAATGTCTTGAAGGAGCTGAATCAAGTAAGCAACAATCTTAGAGTTGTTAAAGTAGCTAGAAGCAGTGATGATTGTGCAGAGATCAGCTTGGTAGATGAAACTAATAGTACTACAAGACATTCTGTTGACATCAAAGAGCATACATGCTCATGCAGAGTCTGGCAGCTAATAGGCAAACCTTGTAAGCATGCTTTAGCTTGGATCTGCTCTAATAGAGGACTTGAGATTGCCTCCTTTGTGCATGAGTATTATTCAGTGGCAAAGTTTAGAGCAGCATATGAAGGAGCAGTGTTGCCCATGCCAGACAGATCACATTGGCCTCAAAGTGTTGGATTTAAAGTTTGCCCTCCTCTGCAAAAAAGGGCAGCAGGCAGGCCTAAGGTGACAAGGATTAGAGGAGTGCTTGAAAATGCAAACAAAAGGAAGGTTAGATGATCAAGATGCAAGGGTTTTGGCCACTTTGCAAAAACTTGCAAATTAGCAGAACCACCAAGGAAAAGGTATATCCTTTTGACTATATTTCTTCATTGTGCATATTTTCATATACTCACTGTGTTTGTAAATTTTGTAGGAAAAGAGATGAGGTTGCTGGAGATGGAGGGGCATCCACTTCAGCAGCACCAGCTGGCCCACCACAGCAAAAGAAGAGAACTCCTCAAAAAAAACTTGCATCAAAGAAGAAGAGGCCACAAGCAGCAGGTGGTGAACTTGCAGTGAGGAGCCTTAGGTCTTGGCTTGATCTGTGAGATCAGTTGTAATGTCTTGAGACTTTGTGTTTGTGAACAACTGTTTTATGTGCTCAATTGTGCATGTGAGCAACTATGTTTGTCAACAGACCATGTCTGATGGTGAAAATTGTCTGTGAGACTTATGTTATTTGTAATCTGTGAAACTTATGTTCAGTTTAATCTATGTGAGACTTATGTTATGGTATGTTTAATTTGTGAGACTTATGTTATGGTATGTTTAATTTGTGAGACTTATGTTATGTCTGTTGCACATTTTAAGAGTCATCCCTTGGACAGATACAATGCACAAAAGAAAAGTTGGTTTTTTGCAAGTCACACTCACAGCTCTAGGTGAGAATCTGGGCTGCTTTTTTTTGTTTCACATAGATAATGTCTAAGTGCGTCAAGTAGTACTGGAGAATTCAATTAGTACAGAAACCACCAAAATGACAAAATGTCATAACATTTCAAAGACTATGTCATAACATTACAACACATGTTCACTTCAGAATTACACAAACTAAAATACCAATAAGGACACCTACAACTAAGGCAAGCAAAATTATATTTTTCCCCAGGAAGAACTGCTGCTTTAGCTCTACTATATGTTGCTTCACTTCAGAAATCTCCAGGCTCAATTTTTGAAAATCTTGCCTCCACTCTTGCCTTGTGCTGACCTCGGTCCAATCTTGCTGTTCACCACCAACATAATTTTGCTTCTGTTGCTTCACACACAAAAACTTCACATTGTCGGCATGCCACCAAAATAGTAACAAGTATCATCGTTCTGTGCAAAGAGAATAAAAACTGAGTACAAAGGAAGGTAATGTATGCCAGTATGCCAAAACAACACTGAAATAAAAACAAAAGAGCTCTAACCTGGAAATTATTCGGGCACTTGTAGAAAACCCAGTTAAATGTTTCTGCCCGCTTACTCCGAAGCTTAACCACAGGAATGCAACACTGCGTGCAATCAATAAGTTGAAGATTCTCACCTTGATTGGTGCTCCTGATGCCCGTTGCCGAGTGGCTCATTCCAGATGCATGCGCGGGCATTTCTAGGGTTAAGGTTCCAGAGAAGGGGAATGAGTAGAGAAATGAGAAGGGGAAAGAATGGGGAATCGTCGCTGGGAAAGAATCGTCGCTGGGGAATCGCTTGAGCGCGCTAGGGTTCGTCGTTGGGGATTCGGCGGGAGGTCACGGGAATTGGGGAATCGCTGTAGCGCGCGTCGGGATGGAGTAATGGTTTGTAACCGTTACGCAGGGGTAGTAATGGCAATACGAAACTGTAGATGCCTGCAGGTGGCTCCGTCGACGTTGCACGTGTACAAAATGGCTCACGGGACAGAATCTGAAATTTGTAATGGCATACAAGACAATATGAAAATAGTAATGGCATTTCGTTCGCTTTCGCAAATAACGGTGGCATAGATGCTATTAACCCTTTATGAAAATAGAATAGAACGGTAGGAATAATCAATTTATAACAGTTTCTGTATAATTCTTATTCATATTTTTAAATCCTACGAATACACGTTACACCTTACATGGTTACACCTGATCTCCACTACATCGCCGATTATACTTAGAACTGCAATTAACGCCACTAACAAATCTAAATCTGCAAATTTCAATGTTCAAACAAGATACTTTCTAATTTACTTTGCAGTTCTCGGCTGCATCACCGATTATACTTTGCATATTTACGAGCAGCATCTCCGTTATATTTGTTATTTTTGACTTACTATTCGTAGTAATAATAAGTTTTCCTATCTAAATTGGCTTACTATTTTAATATTCACTTCAATATACTTGCTTAATGTGATTTCCTATTTGAATGTAGCCATATTTTATTAATTTATATATATATGCAAAGAAAATAAAAATAATTAAACAAGCTCAACACTAAATGAAGTAGCAAGTTTGGTTAACTTGCTAATGTGACAAGTGTGCCGGGAAGAATATGGAACTATCTAAAATAACGAGTCAAGTGACAAGTATAATTGAGATAAATTATTTTTATTATTTTAGGTGATAGCAAGTGTGATAGCAAATACAATGGAGATCCTCTTATACTTAGCATATTAAAAATACTTACGAATTTAAATCTGCAAATTTCGATGTTCAGACAAGTACAAGTATGGGTGATTTGCGTAGTGTTTGGTTCTTTGTACGAGGAGGAACAGAACATGATGGTTCTTAAATATGTGATGATACTCCTGTTTGGTTCGAGTGATGGGGTGGAATCAAGTGGAACCAAACTATTCCCAGAAACAGAATATTCCTTGTAGATGCTAAACATGTGTACTGATTTTTCCGATGAACGAAATGGTTCTGAACTATACTGTTCCATTCCTCATCGTACACCAAACCAAACACAACCTTAGAAGACTAGCTAGGCAAAGCATGAACTAGACAATAACTGAGGAGATACATGTCACAAAAAATATAAATGTCATTAGGTCTATAACAACATATAGAGAAGAAAACAATTATAGAGAAGAAAACAATTATAGGGAAGAAAACAATGTACGCTCGAGAGGAAAATAGATGTGAATGAAAATAGAGACCAATCAAATCATTCGTATATTTAAGAGAGATGAGTAATGATTTAACGAATGATTAGAAAATGAACTTATTTAGAAAGATTTTCATTTTTCACCCATATACTGTAACTTTATACGTAATCTCTTTATAAGATACTATAAAACTATGATATCGTTTAGAATATCATATTTGTTTCTTATATTAATCAGTCGATATTGGTGTTGCAACAGGCAGTACATAGGTACTGCTTTGGCAGGGTTCGCAAATGCGTGAAAAAGCGCCCGCTGCAGCGCGATTAGGCGCCATGCGGTGCACTTCCGCTGCGCTTAGCCCCTAAGCGCTATGTTTAGCGGTAGCGCGCATAGGCGGACCACTATAGCGCGCTGTGGCGATGAAGCGGCGCGGAAGCGGTGCGGAAGCGCGCGGGAGCGGTGCGGAAGCGCGCGGGAAACTTTGGCGCGCGCGCGCGCCAGCGCGTGAGAAAAGGTGTTGCCCGCGGGAAACTTTTGGCGTCTTGCGATGCATGTGCGAAATATATGCAACGTGGAGTCGTGGACAGAGAAGAACAGAACAGAGTACCTAGCCGCCAGCCCTCACTGCAGTCGTCCTCCTCGCCGGCCCCCGTTGCGGCCGCCTCCCTCGCCGGCCCCCGTTGCGGCCGCCTCCCTCGCCGGCCCCCGCTGCGGCCGTCGCCCAAGCCGGCCCCCGCTGCGGCCGCCTCCCTCGTCGGCCCCCGCTGCAGCCGTCGCCCAAGCCAGCCGCCACTGCTGCCATCCCCCTCATCGGCCCCTGACAGATTGTGAGATGGATGACATATCTTTTGAAGATGAAGATGATGATGAAATAAGGACAGTGACTGGTTTTCAATGAAGATGGCATGGTGTCATCATGCACCAATAATAATTTATTGTGTTTGAGACTTTGAGGAGACTTATTATTGTGTTTGAGAGATTTATTTCATATTCATGCATTATGTGGTATTGTGGTGTGATTGTAACTCTATGAATCTAAGAACATCTCTGAATTTGTGTTCATGTTATGCATTATATGGTTGTTTGGTGCTGTTATGTACTTATGTTACTTGTGTTAGTTGTGTACATTACTGCTTGTGTTGTGTAGGTGCAGACTTATGCATTATATGGTTGTTTGGTGCTGAATTTGCAGAATTGTTGAATGCTGATCCTACTGTTTGAGAGAGATAAGTTAATAATTTCAGTTTTCTATAATTAGTTATATCTACTATTATCTTGATTCTTGAACTAACCATCTCTTAGTTGATGTTGTGCAGGTGTTCAAGAAGACATGAACAGGAAGACAACAAAGGGACAATTTGATTTTAAAGAAATAAAGAACTCATCTCAATGTAAGCTACCTGAAACTCAAAAATTCTACCTATTTTTGGTCTTTTCGTTGACTAAGTCAATAACGCTTAAGCGCCGCTTAATGACGCATAAAACGCCTAAGCGCTATGCAGTAGGTCACCGCACGCATAGCGCATAACGCTTTTTCTAACCTTGTGCTTTGGTATGAATTATTTAATCAAATCAAGCAACACACACGCTCACATATATATATATATATATATACGGAAACGCTATTCTACACTATGTGTGTAAATACTATTCTACACCGATCATCCCAATCGTGCCCACCCCCCACCCAATCCCAACCCCTCCATTCCACGTCGGTGTAGAATAGCATTCTACACCCATGGTGTAGAATAGCATTTGTATATATATATATATATATATATATATATATGCTATTCTACACCACGAGTATAGAATAACTGTTCTACTGAGAAAATCTACTACTGAAAGTGGACGATGTAGAATAGTTATTCTACGTACGTGGTGTAGAATAGCGCTACCGTGTATATATATATATATATATATATATATATAACCTATGTATATCAAGCTCACCAAACAGTAAATATTTTTTCTAGATTATAAAATTTAGTACTACCTCCTCACACAGCAACAGCATAACTCGTTTGGTTTTTTTATCTCAAACTTCTTTAACTTTTATAATTTTTAAATAAAAAATATATCAATATTGATAATATAAAATAAACACACTATTAAAATACATTTAATGATTTATTTAATAAAATTAATTTGATGTTGTAATTGTTAGTATATCTTTTTTATAAAATTGATCAAAGTTGAAAAAAAAATAACTTTGAAAAAAATTCAAATTACATACATTGTGAAATGAAGGGGATAGATTAATTAGAATAGATTATTAATCTTAGCCGGAGGCTGGATTAATATTTTTATTTTATTTTCATTTTTTCTAAGCAAGAAACCAAGTCCCTCTGTCGGTCGGATCATCATCCAACGGTCGATAATTAAAGCCCGTGCTCTAATACCTCCACAGGCAACTCTCGATAATTATCGAATTGTAACCTTAATCTCAGTCTTAATGAAACTTAATTTGCGACATCTTTTTTAAAAATATAATTATACACGTGATCGGCTCACGGGAACCAATTATTTTAATGGATCAAATCTGTTGCGACACGGAGGACGTGCCACGTCGGCAGTTAGGTGAGCATGATGTGACACGTCGGATCGAGCGTCCATGACCATTCCACGAGCTCTACCACAAATAATATAGTAGCTAGAGTAACTCCAGTAATAAACTCTCGAATTATCTCAAATTAAGGTTTTTGAGAAGATGGTTTGGTGATTTTTTATTTGGCTATTTACAACGGTGGATTTCGTAACACTGTTTCTATAAGTCCACATCAGCTTTGCAACTGAATGAAATATCCTCTCTCAGTGGAGAGTTTTATTTCACTATTTCCTAGGCTAACCAGGGTAATTAAATGCAACTAACTCTTATAAAATATCATATCTCTGATAAAACGATTTAGCTCTCAGTGGCCGTTTTATTTCGTTTCATTCGTCTTGAAAACGGGTTAGAATCATGTCATGGTGATGACACTATTTCATTTTCTTTCCTCGTTAATTGAATGTCATGTCAGCAAAAATCTGATATGACATGATAATTAATACCATGAAACTCACATTGTGAATAGTTTTATAGTTATTTTATTTTTGAAAATCAAGTAGAGATCTTGTTAAACTTTGTTTTTTCTTACGGGATTTCAAAAATAAGTTTAATGGCCTGATTAGGACACTATTGGAGTTATTCTCAGGTAAAGTAAATCACCGAGCAAATAGTAATTTCAGGATTAATTAAAGCGAGCGATTTTAGATTTATTGGTACATCGACAAAAAAAATGCAATTCATTTCCAAATTTTGTGGTTACGAGGTTGTATGGCTATATAGCGTACGTGCAACATATTTTGATCAAAATATTCAAAAAGAGTTGTTAAAGCTGTAATGTGAACCATGTGTAATCATAAATATTTATGAACAAATTTAACCATCAGTAACTTGTGTAAATAAGACAGCACGGACATTTCACATTTCCACACATTCCTCCTTTGAATTGAAGGGTTTTTAAGAAAAACACATATGAATTTAAGCAACTGACGTACAAATTTAAGTGTCCACTAAGACCTCATGTATTTTACTCAGAGGTTCTTTGGTTGGAGCCATACTTTGCCACACTTAAGGTTAGTCAAATTTGACTATATTGGTAGCTGTTTGGTTGTTGACATAGACACTTCTCTTTGATCTTACATGTCAATGACTTAAAAAGTATGTCAAAATTCTCTTAGACTTGCCAAAGTATGACAAAGAATTTAATAACTTCACCTTAGGTAAATATGGCTAGCAACCAAATATGTCCTTATTCCTATATTCCAAACACCGCATCTTATTTTTTTGCTACGTTTTGAAATTCTTTGGATATATATTCCTACCGTATTTCTTCTTTTCTATCCTAACTTTTTTCAATCATATTTCTAAATAATCAAGATTTATTACTCTTATGAAGTCGTTTTGTTTTTTGTCATCTAAATCCATATTTATTGACATAAATTATTCTACGTATCAGTTTTAAAAACGACATCACAATCGTAACGAAGGTACATATTGAGAGCGACGGATGATCAATTTCTTCATTTTTTGTTTCGTACAACTGGTTGGAGGGTCAAAGCTTGTTCCAGGATTTAAAATGCACCGTGCTAAAAAAACTTTTTATTCAAATTTGTAAGTGTTCAGTTGTCGCTAAGCGTAGAATTCAACCAATTTTGGCGTGCGGCGTCCGCACGCGGTCATGAAGAGACGTACGCTAAAGTCTTGCTCGCTTTTGCAACTTTCAAATCTCAATTTGGAAATGTTTTTATGTGATCTGGAAGCAAACTTCAACTTTCAAATATTTCGAACATTAATTATGTGCGTACACATTGCGAAGAACCAATTAAGCATAATTCAGTTTGAAAAGTAATATATAAATTAGGGTGTATTTGTTTCAATTTCATGCGTTGATTTTTAGGTTAGAAAGCTAAGGCTAAACCAAACAGCTCTCTACTAACCCAGATTTTTGAAAACACTAGATATCTGGTGTACAAAATAAAAGTTGTCTCCACTCCATATTTTGTCAACTCTCAGTTTAAAGTTAGGTAATAATTATATAACATGCAATTCATTAATGACACACTGACTCTTTTTTCTTCTATCTTATACAAATAATTTCGTATCTTTTTCGCAGCTCACGGCTCACGACTCACAATAACTTTTTTAAATCTATATTTCAACCAAACATATCTTCGTATATATATATATATTTTATTTTATCCATATTAAATACCGTTACATTCCGCTTGTAGTTAATGATCGAGTTTATATGGATAAAGGGGTACATGAGTCTAAATTAACCTCTAAATCACCAAAACGTCAATAATTACTGTACAGTAAAAGAAATGAAAGCAGAGGGAGTTACCACAATCCCAAAGAGACCACAGCCAACCACAAATTCCTAGCCACGGTAAATTCAACGTCTAAATTCATGATCTTTTGTTCAAGTAACGCAATTTAAACCTCTTAATTAATAAGTCCCCTGAAATTACCAAATCTCGCCGTTCATCGTTTGACATGCAAAGATTGATTATTAACCAGAAAATAAGTAATTTATAAGGGCTGCCAGAACCTGACCATGTCTGTGAGTCTCTGTTCCACAGTCAAAACAGCATATATATATATATATATATATATATAGCGAGTCCAAAGTCCAGTATTCCACAGTCAAACCTTGTCCTAAATTAAATGACTTTGAAAAAGTAACTTATTTAGAAACACAAATATTATTTAGAATATATGGATTTATCTCAAATTTCAACGAGATTTAAACTGATTCACTTGGAATCCTTATCATTAAAATGTTAGTTTTAAAAACATGCACCAGTGACAGTTCAAGATAGATTTTTTAAAAAAACAATATTTTTTTTAAAAAAATCAAATCTGTAAAAAAATTGCAGAAGTAGCATGTGGTCGGTACTTGAAGTGTCGACTGGATGCCACATTAGCTCAAGTCGGCACTGACTGGAGCTGACGTGGTAGAATCTGATAGGGCGGCAGCATCTGGTCGGTATTTGAAGTGCCGACTGGAACTAACGTGGCACCAGTCGGCACTTCAAGTGCTTGACCGCATGCTACTTCTGTAATTTTTTTAAACGTACATACATATTTGATTTTTTTAAAAAAAATTAAATTATTTTTAAAAAATTCGTTCAAGATAGATCTCACTGTGCATGTATCTGACTTCACATAACCATGTTAACACATAGTTTTTTTACTACAGTTTTTAATATTACTGCTAAGATCGGAGCAATATTAATACTAAAACCACATATAATACATATACCTCTCTCTCCTCTTGATATACATACTACTAATTTAATATTACTCATCTCTCATTATATTCGAACTATATTCGAATGTTGTGTAGAAAATACGTTTTACCTAATTCCATTTAATATGCTTATTTAATGCTTATCTCATTCCATAATAATATTGTAATTTACATCGGATTTGATATCTCGTAGTCCGATCTAAATTATTATATCGTTGTACCATTATTTGTTTTATGTTTAATATTATTTAGGTCATGTTTGATGACCTTACTTATTTTAAAGAATTAAAACTTGTTTATTTTAGTACGAACTAGAGTTTAGTACTCATGTTTGGATACAAAGACTAAAATCATTTAACGAGAGATTCATAAATGAGGATGGAGTGTGCATAACACTTTTAATCCCAATAAACAACATCCCAGGGACTAATAGACTAAACTTTAGGGACTAAAGTTTAGTCCCAATAAGCAATCTTATTTAGGATTTTAGTCCCTAAAAATAAACAATCCAATCCAAACAGAGGTTTAATAGTATAAAAACCATATAATTAGGACATTAGACTGTCCTAACCAATTTTATAAACCTGGCGTAGATCGGGACCGGGGGAGATTGACGTCGACGGTGCTGCTGGATTGTCGCTGATGATGAACGCATCCATGAACATGAACATCTTTAATTACTCGCTCACGTCGTGCTCGATGGCATCTTTGCATGTGATGATATCCCACCCTAGCTACCAAGAGCAAATTAAGCTCACTTGCTCATATGTTAATCACTCACATCCTCGTTGACTGTGGGACATCAATTCGATATTGGAAGAAGAGTAATCGGATGATTAGTACCCTCTAAGTTTCGTTTACGGAGCTAGTTGCGCGGAATCCACGCCAGCATCATTAGCCGATCGTATTATGGATGAGTTACGAATGTAGCATGAAGGAGAAGCGAACCACCTCGTGAGAGTTTTGTCTTAGTCCGTGTTTTTTTTTGATGGTTTTAATTTCTTGAAGATTTCTCATCTTTTCTTCTTCCTTCCCCCTCCTCTTATCTTTGTTCTTTCTTATTTGTGCTGGTAATCTTTAGTTGCCTTGTAATTCTCTCTCTACTTATTTGATATTAATGCCACTTGGCTTAAAAAAAGTTTTTAAGACTTATATATAAATCACGTAAAACAAATCGTTTTATATTTTATTGTATATTTTTGACGTCTAAATCTCGTTGGTACACTAATTCATCTCCGTTTCTTATGTTGTCTTTACTCTCACACTATATTTAATATAGATAAATAAGATAAATACACGCTAATTAAATATTTTTTATTTAAAATCAGGTACAAAATGACTTGCTTTATAAAAAGAGATTTATAAAAGGGAGGAATTAGTAGCCAATGGGTTGGAGGAGAGTGATTAATTACAGATTAGCAATTTAGCAAAGCATGGTGGTTACCATCACTCCAGTGCCCAACGGCGAGCGGCGAGCGGCGGGTTAACCGTTGTTAACGGCAGGATTAAGTATTAAACCAACGGGATTAAGGCTGCTAATTACGAGACGCTGCTGACTTTAAACCTGGCGGTTAATCCCAGAGCAGGCGGCCGCATAAAGCGCAGCCTCGCTCGGATCGCCCACGCAAGCAGCACACGGCTCCGCATTCTCCTTCCTCTCTCTCTCTCTCTGCTTTCTCTCTCCTCTGCGGCGAGGTGGGAGGGGAGGAAACGGGCAGCGCGGGGGGAGAGAGGCCGGCGCCGCCGCCGCCGCTGCTGCTGCTGGTGCAGCCATGAGGCTCCTTGTTCCTGACGGCTCGCGCGGCGGACGCGGGCTCCTGCCGGCGTCGGAGGACGTGGGGACGTCGGATGCCGTGGTGCCGGCGGCGGGGAGGGGGAGGACGGTGGTGGTGGGGATCAGGAGGGACGCCGCCAGCCGGGAGCTGCTCACGTGGGCGCTCGTCAAGGTCGCCAGTGCCGGTGACCGCGTCGTCGCTCTCCATGTCGCCGCCGACGGTGCGATCCCCTGCTCTTGCTCCTGGCAGTCCTGCTCTCCCCTGGGCTTCTCCGCTCTTTGTAGTCTCACTTCTAATCTAGCCATTTTTGGCTCGATTACTCCGCTTGTTCATGGTTTCTGCTGCCAAATGAACCATTTTTTGGGGGTTTTTTGGTTCCTTTTTCAGGAGGAGTGTTGGGATTGGAGGAGAGGAGCAACGCGGCGGATTCACTGGTATCGGTGCTCGCCGTGTACGACGGCTTCTGCAACCTCAAGCAGGTCCGTCCTAAGCTCACTGCAAAACTGAAGACGCCATGTCCGTTTTTTCGAGTCTGCGTCAGTTACTTATCTGCTTCTATTCAATGGTGGCGGTGCAAATCCGTGAACTTTTCACTGCAAACGGCTCCGAATTTGAGTTCATAATTTCTGCTCCTTGCAGTATTTGTGCATGCTTTGGCCTTTTGCCTCGTCACTGAAGGCGCCTGTCTTTCATTTTTTTTACTGAACAATCTTTTTTTCCTTCTCATTTTAAGGCTTCGAGCACTGCCGAATTTTGGGCACCATAAATGCCGCAGAATTGGTTGAATTTCGAAAGATTTCTCTTTTTTTGTAAACTAAGATTGCTCGCTAGTTGCCGGATGGGGATTTCATTGTTCGTCGATCCTAACAGCTGAGAGTTGGCTCGAAATTTCTCATCAATCTGCTCTTCCTCTTTACACCGATCAGATCAATTTGGAGCTCAAGGTCTGCGGGGGATCATCTATCCGGAAAACTCTGGTCAAAGAAGCGGCTTCTTATGGCGCTGCACATCTGATCCTGGGTGTTGCGAAGAATTCCCTATCGTTTAGGTACTTAGTTGACACGTCTCTACTCTATGTTGCTGTGTTAGTCCAAAGTAGTTTGTTATCTGAACTGTTGTTTGCTCCCAAACATTAGATCCTCCTCCACTTCGGTCGCCAAGTACTGCGCAAAGAGAGTTCCCACAGGTTGCTCGGTTATTGCAGTGAACAATGGCAAGATTGTTTTCCATAGAGATGCAGTCCAACAAGAACCATACAATAGCGCTAGCACAAGTATGTCACTGCAATAGTTTCATTTTCAGTTTATTTATTTCTTGGTTTGGGTGGATGTAGATTCAGTATGCTTAAGTCAGTAAATGGGATGCAGTGACTGAGACACCAAGGAGGAGCTACCGGAAGCTCCTGTCTTCCATGATTGGGGAGAAACTTCGCGATGAGCATGAGCAAGATAACAGGCGCGTTTTCTCGGGCTGTCACCATGCCAATAAGGTCTCCTGCACCACCAAAAGAAATTTCATTGGCATTGGTCCCGGTGAAGGTTAACCGTCATGAATCAGCAGAAGAGGCAACCGGCTGGCCCTTTCTAAGGAAAAAGTTCTTGCCTGATCGAAAACCTGCCTTGCGTGACATATCAAAGATGTCTGTGGTACAGTGGGCAATGCGGCTCCCTAGTAGGTATTCGTCAGTTTCACCGGCCCGTTCAGAGTACATAACCACAAGAGCAGGTACCATTACCAGTGCCAGTTGGATTTTGCATGATAGGGTGGCTGTCCCTTCCGGAAGCAATTTAGGAAGATCTTCCGTGGTGATCGAGGAATTGGATAAGAAAATTCCAGAAGAGTTGATCTCTCTCAAAGAAAAATTCCCTTCAGTTTATTCTTCATTCAGTTACACTGAGCTTGCAAAGATCACTTCTAATTTCTCACCTGGTAAGCATTCCACATTTGCCTCTGCTATTGCCAAACTTTTGAGACATGCTAGGTTTAGCCATCAACTGATTGTTTTCTGCAGAGTGTATAGTTGGACAAGGCGGCACTAGCCAAGTTTACAAAGGTTGTTTGGCAAATGGCAAGGAGTTGGCAGTGAAGATCCTGAAGTATTCTGATGAAGTGCTTGAGGAGTTCATCTCAGAGATTGAGATTGTCAGCTCCCTCAACCACAAGAACATTATATCCCTCACTGGTTTCTGCTTCAAGGACAATGACCTTCTGTTGGTGTACGAGTACTTGCAAAGAGGCAGCTTGGAAGAGACGCTGCACGGTATGTTCCAGAACTTCTACCACCTGCTAGTTTTCTCTCTGGCATTGCCATGTAAAAGTCATCATATTCTGATGTTACGCAGGTGACAAAGGATGCGACAACTTATTTGGTTGGACTGAGAGGTTCAATGTGGCCCAGGGAGTTGCTCATGCACTAGATTATCTCCATGGTAATGGCAACAATCGTCCAGTGATCCATAGGGATGTCAAGTCATCTAACATCCTCATCTCAGAGGATTTTGAACCAAAGGTAAACCGTTTAATAGCAAGAAAATCTCAAGTTCTTGTGTTGGACCAATTTAAGCATTTTCAACATTCTTGTTATGTAGTTATCAGACTTTGGCCTTGCGCTCTGGGACGCTGATGTTACATCCCAGATCACGTGCAACGATGTAGCTGGAACATTCGGGTTCGTAAGCTAAGCGATTGCTTTCTATTTACCTTTTCTTGTTGGGCTGTAACACCCTTATCTCAGCAGTGTATGTATATCTCTTACAGATACTTAGCTCCAGAATACTTCATGCATGGCAAGGTGAATGACAAAATTGATGTGTACGCTTTTGGTGTCGTTCTTCTTGAACTTATTTCGGGCAAGAAACCGCTGTGCACAGGCTGTCCCAAAGGCCAGGAGAGCCTAGTGATGTGGGTAAGTGCCATGTTATATCCATCAAGTCTACTTTTCTGGATCCAAAGCTTTTGTTAAATGAAGGCTGTTCTTATGTAGGCATATTCCATCATACAAGGAGGAAAGCTCACCCAACTTGTAGATTCTAACTTGCCTACAGACGGCTATGCCAATGAAGTGGAGAGGCTGACCCTTGCTGCTTCCCTCTGCATCAGACCAACACCTCAACACCGTCCTCACATCGCAACCGTAAGTTTTTCTCTCTTTTTGCAGATGTATCGAATGCACAAGTTTTCGTGCTACCTATCATTTCCATTGTGATGTATCTTACACTCAGCTTGGTATACACATCCAGGTTCTGAAGCTGCTTAATGGCGACAATGGTATTCTGAAGTGGGCTAGATCACAACAAATAGGATTTTCATACGAGAGCGATGGTGATGAAGCTGTGGTTACACCACCAGAGAATAACAGCAGCAACATCCAGTCCTACATCAATCTTGCGTTCGACGTCGACGATGATTCTGCCTCTGTTAGCAGCAACGATTTCATCACCGCGAACACATCCTTGGAAGAGTATTTACGGGGAAGATGGAGCCGATCATCGAGCTTTGATTGATAAATCCTTGGCAGATTAGTCAATTTTTGTGTATAGATATTGTTTCCCTTACTTTGTAAGCTAGTTTTGCTCCTTGGATGAGAAGTGGCACATGCAATGCCCTCCTCCAAGCATGTCCTGTGATGTTGCCTCGGTTCTTATTCTCCCAAAGTTATGAGTCTCTTTCTTTCCTCAGAAGGATGTAATTTCCTTGTTAAACCAAAATTTCCTCACCCAAAGGATGAGAAATGAGAAATAAAGTACCAAGATTGTCATAGCAGGTTTTCTCCTATTCAAAGATTAGTCCATTTGCTTTTTTAAAATTCTTGGATAGAACATTGAAAGATGGATCAAATATGTATTGGATTAAACCAACTTTCCTAATCTTTAGATCATATAACTTTACAGTTTATGTTGTTCCATCTCTTTGTCAATCTATACAAGACTATTATATTCGTTGTTAATTGAGGACGGTTTCGTCAATTTCATTAAACTGCTCTATTACATAATTACTCCAAACAAACAATGTCATCCATAACTACTTCGGCCAAATAATTTTGTAGTTTTTCTATAACTTAGTATTCTCAGAATCTACAAATAAACCAAACAAACCTAATGATAGTTAATTTGGGCGCTCAAATTGATATATGCTCGCCAAACTGTCCCAGCTCCCGAGCTGATAAATTCAGGTCATGTGGTCACCTTTGCAAAACATCACGCTACTACAATATGCATCTCAGATGAAGCTGTACGTCCATCATTTAATAAGAGCTAGAAAAAAAAACTCCTGTTCGTCAGCTGCGTGTCGGTTTCACGAGTACTCGTCATCTGCATCATGCCATCCAATGATCTGAGCAGGCCGGCGCGACGAATTCATTGGGGAAAAAAAAGACGGTGGAAAACGAAAGAAAGCCAAAGCCAAAACCATATAATAATATATCATAGTTGGGGCATGTTGCATCACATGGACCAACCCCCCTTGAGAAACAGGGTGCATCCGACAACTCAAGTGATCTTGGAAGCTGGAAGAGCATTTTGTGTATTGCATATGCCAACATGAGCAAACGGACATCATGCCATGAGTGACCATCCTGCTTGCCGACAAGAATAACACTGACACTAGACATGGAGGATACAAGTCTAAACTGCTATGCAACTTCAACTCACATGTCTCTCCGGATGGTGCCAAAGACAAAGCATATCTACACCTTTTCCCATTTTTAGATTAAGCTGTAGATTTTTAAAAAACTACTATAAACTGTGAAAAAAATTGTTGTGAGCTGTAAAAAAGTTGAAAGGTTGTTTGATTGGAATAATTGCGGATTTATATTTCAGTAGTTCATGATGTTTAGTTACATTATTAATGTGTAATTTTACATGTAAATTATTCTAATTATGAAATTTTTGTAATGCTTATATTAAAATTATATATTTTTAATTACACTAAAATGATATGTTTTACTAAAATTTCGCTTTTTCAAATTTTACATGAACTTAATTGTATGATAGGTAATATTCATTTAAAGGTGAACTGAGAAATCATAAAATCTAAGTTATACCATCTTTTAAATTTATACCACGAGAATCTATTCAAATTCTAACCCGAAAAAACTAGTTCAAAAATCTAAACCAAACAAACCCTTAATACAAACAAACCCTTAATTAAGGGGGAGATTTAATAATCTATTGTTTTATTATTACATATAAAATCATATGAGCCTATGAGTATGAGGCCGGTGTCAAATAATCGAATTTTTCTAGTAAATAATCAAAAAATTTAAATACAGACACACTTTCCAAACTTTGGTGTATTTTTTCAAAACTAATCCTATATGAAAATTTTCAAAAAATAGTGTAAAGCAATTTACCATTAAATTCATTCGTTTAAGCCCTTTAACAATTCTGATAGATATCAGCTTCATCCATCTTATTTCAAACAGGCCCTAAAAGCAATCGATAAACCACGAAAAAAAAAGAATGTAAGCCTGAGGAGATGAGATTCAGAATAAAACTTGGGTTTCAAAAGGTCAAAACAGTTACATAGCAGGAAACACAGTAGGGAGTCTCCTGGTCACATTGGAAATGGTCAGGTCCATCTGAATTCACTATTTTTGCATAAGTTTATCCGGATATGTCAAACACAGCATAACGCTCGACAGAACGGTACTAGGTGCAATGAAGCGGAGTATGGCAGGTTCGTCTAACTGGCTGTCTCGGTCTTCTCCAGAGCTGGCAATGAATGACAGTGTTAGTGGCATGCTGGGAGCAGAGAGAGACAAGCAAGATTGTGCAACAAAACAAAATCAACTTACTGTTGTAGTTGAGGAGCTTCTCAATGAGGTCTACATGGGTCATCAGCATTCTCCTACAGCAGTATCGGACTAAGCCCAAAGCATCCAGGGCATCCCTGAAAACAGATGCAAACACAGAATGATGTTGGTGGCAATCTAAAATTATACAGTTAACACATAAGATACCAGAGTTTGAAAACAGAGAAGGCCAAGCAAGAACACTTAAGAACCTTGGAACACCCCCCATTCATATGTACATTGGACCAAACACAATGATCTTTTGTGATAAAACAGAACACAACAGATGGTCACAACTCACATACTGTGATTTATACCAGATTACCAGCTGATGTAAGTCTTAGCTATTTTTCAATTAACATAAACTGTATCATGCTATAGCAGTATTATCATAAACACAACTCAAGATTGCTATTCTGATGAGAAACCCTGCTTACAACTTTACAGTGCATAGGAAAAATACAAGCAGAAGCAAACTTAGCCCTAAATCTAAAAGGGGCACCAGATGTCAAAATTAACTCTGATAAAAAGGAACTATTGGATCATTGTGTAAATAATTACAGCCTGCTGCTACACAATTTGTTGTCACTTGTGAGAATAATGTTAGGTACATGCTCGAACTTGACTGAAATTTTAATGCTTTCCTTACTTTGCTAAGAGCCATGGTTAGAAAACAAGCCAGTCAGAGATATGGTTGGTTCACACTAGGTGTTGCAGTTGAGCTCAGGGCTCACAAGCCGAGCCAAGCCGAGGCCAGTTCATCTCGGAGAGCCACCAAGCCAAACTCGAGACGACCTCCCTAGCTCAGCAGCTGGCTCACGAGCGGCTCGGCCAGCCACCGGTGGCCTAGGTAAGCAGTGAGCACGCCCACGACTCCCCGAGTGGCCCAGCCTGGCAGCAGTGAGTTCTAGCCCTAGGGGACCGGCACAGTGGCACACCACACACCGCAGAGGCAGCCCGCAGCCACCAGTCCCGACTCCCGCGATTCAGCATCTGCCGCATATCGGCGTCGGCAATTCCACCCAGCCACTGTCTGCTGCCACCGCCGCCAGTCCGTCTGCTGCATCTCGGCATCGGCAATTCTGTCCAGCCGCCGCCTCAAGCCCTCAACTTATCACACTGGCTGAAATCTGTGTACTGTGCTGCAGGTGATGGCAAGCCGAGCCAAGCCAGCATTCTGTCTTGCCTGGCCAGTCAAGCTAAGCCTATCAGCTGGCACGGCTCGGTAAAGTGACGGCTCAGCTTGGCTCATTGCCACCCTAGTTCACACAAGTTCTATTTCAGTATATTCTTCGATGTAATATAATATCTTCTCGACTTCATTTGACCTAAGGTATGTAACCTAGATGGCTAGATTCAACAGCCAACCATATACAGCTGCTTACTCTGATAAGAAAAAAATCCAAATCCATTCAGTAGCTGTAATAGGTTCCATTCTCCCATAATGAGATGTAGGCAGCAGAACTGAAGCATCTGTAATGCAGAAGATATAAGAACCATGATACCAGTACCAAACACCACCAAGACACCAACAAACCTTCGTAAGCTGTCATACAGGTTGCATAGATGGTTATCTACAAAATACCTCAGAGGGAAAACATGTCCTTAAGTCATTAACAGACTGTGTGCACATAAAACAGGCAGCAAGAAAGCACAGATTCAGAAGCTGCAGAAGCGAGCTATTTGTAACATTTAATACAATGCTAGTACTGCAAACCCTGATTAAATTTACTCTACATTCTACAACTACTATTACTATCGTTACTCAACATCAAATCTTGTGTTCATGAAAGGCAGCACACTATCGTTTATGGGAGCAGTGGCACTGTGGCACTCATTGCACCTCTAGCCAATGCTGTGCATCCGATTAAAAGTTTAAAACTAAGCAAATAACAGTGCCCAAAACATCTGAATCCATTTCCCCGAAAGAGGCATACGGCATACCTAAAACCTGAACCTGCATCTTAGTTTTCTACACCAGGTTCAACACTCAAAAATTTCTCCACAATCCACACCCAGCATATACAGCAACCTGACCAACGCTGAAACTAAACCGAATCCATCTCAAGAGGCATGGTTACCTAAAAACATGACTCATATTTAACTTGGCTTCCAAGGTCATGAATTCGCGTCTCTCCCCCAATCACCCACAGATTTGACCCAGCGCAGAAAGATCGCAACACACAGAAATCGGATCGTAGGACGCTAACTTGGTAGAGTAAATTCGCCCTACCCCTCGGTGTAGTCGGCCTGGAGGAGGTCCAGGTAGAGGTCCCACTTGTTGCCGATCACCTGCGAAACCAACAAAAAAAACACAAAAAAAATCGAAATCAGCGCAACATCCACTAAACCCTAAGCAAACGCGAAACGGAGGAACGGAGCCCTGAACCCTACTGCCATCAAGGCACGACACGTGGAACAGGTAGGCGGGAAGGGGAGACAGGGGTACCTTGCCGCAGGTGAAGCAGCGCACCGGTATGATCATCTTCGCCGCCGCCGCCGCCGGAGATGTGAGGGTTTCGGGAGAAGGATAGGGAGGCGGCGGGGTTTGGGGGGGGGGGGGGGGGGGGGAGGGAGGGTTGGCTTTGCAAAGTCGGTGAGAGCAAATAAAAGTAAGGACTGGTAATCTTGCACTTAGATACCTACTTCTTTTAGATTTCCCCAAATCAGCCGCTTTGATCGAATTCATAGAATTTCTTGGAAAAACATTTAAAAAATGTTTCATCACTTTGTAAAAAAATATTTTTAACGGATACAACATTTAAAAATAACTTGCCTAATAAGTGAAAAACATAATTTTTTTAAACTAAATGATGGATATTTTTCACTAAGTTTTGAAACACCGTCTGATTTTTCGCTAAGTGATATCTATTGCAGGTTTTTTATGGGCCAAAAATTTTCCTTTAAAATTGTACCGGTCTTGTTTTTCCTGGTAACTTCATAAAATTTCAATGAAAAAGTAAATGCCCATCAAGTTATTTATGATATGAAAACAAATCTTTCAAAAGAGCCCCATCCTTTCATTTCCCTGAAATTTCCTTCCATTTTGGCCTTCCACGAAATTTAAATTTAGAGTGTGTTTCGATATAAGGGCTAAATTTTAGCACATGTCATATCCAATGTTTATATATACTATTTTGGAGTATTAAATGTAGATTATTTATAAAATTTATTTATAATCAGTGGATTACTCGTGAGACAAATCTAATGATCCTAATTATGCTATGATTTGACAATACGATGCTACAGTAAACATTTGCTAATCATGAATTAATTAGGTTTAATAAATCCATCTTGTGAATTATCCCCGATTCTGCAATTATTTTTATAATTAATTTACGTTTAGTTCTTCAAAGTTAATATCTAAATATCCACACGGATTAAAATTTAACTCACTAATCCAAGCACTCTTTTAATTTTGTTGTGGACATCTTTTATTTATTTTAAAAAATATTGTGTGTGAGCTTCATGTTGGCAATGGCAAGAACAAGTATGTATGCCCGTGGTATCGGAAGCAGCATGACCCACCGACTACTACTTCTCTTCTCCGTCGAAAAAGCCACGGTTTTTACACCCACAGCAGCGATAGTTCTGTGGATGCCATCGGAGACGGAGAGAGCGCCGCGAGCGCAACCGCCTCGACTCCTCCTCCTCCTCCTCCTCGCGGAAAGCTCCGGCCTTTCCTCGGTTCCTCGTCCTCGCCGGCTCCTCGCGAGCGCGCGGCCGCCAGCGCCCCCTGCTTGATGCTCGCCGTCTGCGCGCGCCACGGGCCCGCCAAGCTTCCGGCCCCGCCGCCGCTCGCCGGGGAACGGGCCGCTGCATGGGTCGTAGGGAGGTGTTGCTGGCGCCCTGCGGCGGCGCGGCATGGAGTCGTCGCGGCGCGCGCGTCGTTCTTCGGCTCGCGGATCGGGCTCGACTCCCAGGTTCGTTGGTCCGATCGGTCCATGGCCTCGTGCTGGGGTCTTAGCGGCGTCTAGTTCTTGAGATTTGGTCAAGAAATTTGTCACTCTCTTGGACATATGGCTGGTGGCGTGTGCTTGTTCACCTTGAGATCGTCTGGCTATTGGGGGCATTTAGTCGAACAGTTTGCATCCATATCTCCATATCAAAATATATTGCTTGTTCGTTTTCGTTATATCTGAAATTAAATGATTCTATGTTGATTGATCGAATAGTTTCTTGTAGAATTATCACACAAGGGACCTGTCCCAACTATTGTGGGTGGGTCCTGTGCCTGGCGACATTGCAGAGATTGAGGCTTACTGCCGCATATTCCGAGCTGCTGAGCAGCTGCACGGTGCGGTCATGTCGGCGCTCTGTGATCCAGAGACAGGGGAGTGCCCTGTCCGCTACGATGTGCGAACTGAGGACTTGCCAGTACTGGAGGACAAGGTTGCTGCCGTGCTTGGATGCATGCTGGCATTGCTGAACCGGGGCCGGAAGGAGGTGCTCTCAGGGCGATCGTGTGTTGCAAGTGCGTTCCAGGGATCCGAGGACAGCACGATGGATCGGATTCCACCTCTCGCTCTGTTCCGTGGCGACTTGAAGCGATGCTGTGAGAGTATGCAGGTTGCACTTGCCTGCTACCTTGTACCAAGTGAGGCCCGAGGGTTAGATATATGGAGGAGGCTACAGAGGTTGAAGAATGCCTGTTATGATGCAGGCTTCCCGAGGAGTGATGGCCATCCATGTCCAGCATTATTTGCAAACTGGTTTCCCGTATACTTTTCAACTTTGCCAGATGATGCAACATCAGATGAGCTAGAGGTTGCATTTTGGAGGGGAGGGCAAGTCAGCGAGGAGGGACTAGCATGGTTACTGTCGAAGGGATTCAAAACCATCGTTGATCTCCGGGAGGAAGATGTTAAAGATGATTTATATCTTTCAGCAATTCAGGAAGCTGTCTCATTGGGGAAAATAGAGGTGGTGAATATGCCTGTTGAGATTGGGACTGCACCCTGTGCTGAACAGGTTCAGCGATTCACGGAAATTGTGTCAGATAGTGTGAAGAAGCCCATTTATCTTCATAGCCAAGAAGGGATTAGCAGGACATCTGCGATGGTATCGAGATGGAAGCAGTATGTCACTCGTGCTCAGAGACTGGCTACCCAAAACCGCTCATTGAATGGGAATGGTAAGCCTGTGAAGAATGATCAAACAGATCAGCTCACAAACAGCCCAGGTTTCTTCTCAGAAGCTAATGAAAGTGGTGCACTTATGGAATCTGATAGAACTGTAAAGGAGGGGGAAACATGTGACATAGACCTAGAAACAGCACATCGTAATCTGGAAGTCACTAATTCCCTTCCCAGTGAACAAAGTGCTGAACAACGTGAACTGCATGACACTAGGAAAGAACTTCAGCCAAACTTTAGACTAGAAAGTAATCCCCTTATGGCTCAATTTCCTTCTTGCGATGTTTTCTCCAAAAAGGATATGACTGAATTTTTTAGAAGTAAAAGAGTCTATCCAAAATCTGTTCTGAACCCTCCGAGACGGTCAGGTACCTTGCTGGTCTCAAGGAGAAAACAAAGTCTCATTGTTGAACAAAATGGTGCCATTGACTATGAAGCAGCTGAATTTAAAGTTCTGGAAAGTTCAAACGGGGCATACTTGATAACGATTATATTTTATCAGTTGCTTCAGGTATTACTAATGGTAAACCATCCAACAATGGAGCCTCCACATCTGTTGAGGAAAAGGAAAGGGAAGCCTCAGTGGTAACAATTGATCCTATGACATCTTATGGCAACAATACTAATGGTAATGCTCAGCTTGGATCACAGAAGTCTGCTGAAAGGAATGCCACCCCTTATCTGGAAAGAAACAAATCAGATCATGTTGATGGAAATATGTGTGCATCTTCAACTGGTGTTGTTAGACTTCAGTCGAGAAGAAAAGCAGAGATGTTTCTAGTACGCACTGATGGATTTTCTTGTACTAGAGAAAAAGTAACAGAGTCATCTCTAGCTTTTATGCATCCTAGCACCCAGCAACAGATGCTTATGTGGAAATCTCCTCCAAAGACTGTCTTACTATTGAAGAAATTAGGTGATGAGCTCATGGAAGAAGCTAAAGAGGTGCATACAAATTCCCTTCCATAGTACATGCATATCTCTGATATTTCTAATCTAATGTAAAGCATATGTTGTATTTCTTTCTTGTATCTGGTAGCAAAATACAGTTTAGTCGTCTCAAAGAAAAGATTACAGTTTGCATATGGATATGTTTTTTTGTGTGACTTTATAGTTTTGTGGATAAAACTTCTAAAGATTTCACGACATGCATAACTCATGTAGTATATGCTTTTCAGCAACATATCTTTGAAAGTCTCAAAGATGGTCTTGATTCAGTTCTCTTCTCAAAGTTGTATAGTAGCCACTTAGGTTATATATGAATATTTCATGTACTTCTACATAATTTCCTTGTGTTTGGCAACAAACATAGCTTTTGATCTGCTGAAAATTTCCAATCACTTTCTTTTCAGGTTGCTTCATTTCTGCATCACCAAGAAAAGATGAATGTTCTTGTGGAGCCTGATGTTCATGATATATTTGCTAGGATTCCTGGTTATGGTTTTGTGCAGACCTTCTATACTCAAGATACCAGGTACAACTTAAACATATTTAAGTTTATGATCTATAAGCAGCATAATAATTTCCATATTTTTACTAACAACATGTTATGCTAAAAATCAGTGACCTTCATGAGAGAGTTGATTTTGTCACATGCTTGGGTGGTGATGGAGTCATTTTGCATGCATCAAACTTATTTAGAACTTCTATACCACCTGTTGTCTCTTTCAATCTTGGATCTCTTGGATTTCTGACTTCACATAAGGTATGTTTTTAATCTCCTCCTAGAGAGAACTTTATCATATTAACTTGTTATTTTGTCATATCTAAGCATCTAATCAGTTGCTTCACCTCAGTTCGAAGGTTTCAGACAAGACTTAAGAGCTGTCATCCATGGGAACAATACACTCGGAGTTTACATAACCCTTAGAATGCGTCTAAGATGTGAGATCTTTCGCAATGGAAAGCAATGCCTGGTAAGTGTTTGATGTGCTAAATGAAGTTGTTGCTGACCGGGGTTCTAATCCGTACTTGTCTAAAATTGAATGCTATGAGCATAACCACCTTATCACGAAGGTAATATTCAGAGGGTATTAGAGAAGTAGATTTATCTCTTTGAACCTTTTTTGCTTGGTGACTCTATGCATCATGGTGTTTTTCCTACTCTTTCTGTTTGCAAAATTTAATGGATGGGCTCATGAAGCTAGGCCTTATTCTCAATCGTATTATGCTTGACAATGTTAAGTAGCAGCTTCATTTAAATACAAAGTCATGACTACTTTGTTTTAAAACATATTGTGTCAGTTGACTGTTCCTTCACTATTGCATACCTCCTCCTTGAAACTAATTATCAAATATTAATCTAGACACAATTTAGCAGTTGTGGGCACCTACTTCACTTGGCCTCACTCCTCGATATTATATTATTGCTATTTACTTTAGCGTTTATGTATTACTTCATGATTATTATTAATATTATTGTACTTAAAATTTTTTTGTTGAATCTGATGGAATATATGTCTAGGTTCAAGGAGATGGGGTGATAGTAGCAACACCAACTGGCAGTACAGCATACTCTACTGCAGCAGGAGGCTCAATGGTAGGTTAATTCTTACAAGTTGTAGAGATCCTGTCAAGCATTAAACCACTTCATGTCTGGTGATAAATGTCTATGAAAAATATTGTATACATAATACATGTCCATGAAAAAGTATTGTTCAGTATTACCACAAAACACATATTTCTTCTATTATTACTTTTTCACTAATAAACATGCCTAGTATTTTTTGTCATATAAATAAAACTTCTCTCTAGTAATGCGTTCTGTACATGTTCCAAAGAACTAAAGAAGCAAGGTGGAGGAACATCTGAAAGTCTAATCATTCATGCTTTTCACCTTCTACATTTTCGCTAAGTTACAAATGAACTCTAAGAATTAATCTCCATCAGTTATGAGCTAAATATCAGTTTCTTCTTTACTTTGTCGTCATAAATATTTAGTATTGAATATGGTTGCTGCACTGAAAATACTTTTACTTTTAGTTCTCTGATAAATCCAGTGTGATATTTCAAAGTTGAATAATAAGAAATGATGGTGATGTTTTTTTTTTTTGCATTTTATGGTTCTCATGTTGCATTCAAATGCACATTCAACACACCACAAGCACTACGAAATCACATAACGTGTGTTTGTTACCCTTTTCATATCTGCCGGCGCGAACAGTTTATTTTCCAATTAATGCATGCTACATGTATCAATCGAACAGGGACATTTCTTTCTCACTGGATCATGGTTGCTTCTGTGTCTAGGTCCATCCAAATGTCCCATGTATGCTGTTCACTCCGATTTGCCCACACTCGCTGTCATTTAGACCCGTCATCCTCCCTGACTCCGCCCGTCTTGAAATTGAAGGTATGCCATCACTGACATCCAACAATGGATGAATGTCCATAGTTTCCTTCATGCAAACTATGCTCATGTATCTAATGGTTACTGACTGCACCCTGCTGTACGTGGAACTGCCACTGTATTTTCAATCTTGCATCTTTGACAGATACCAGATGATGCGCGAAGTGTAATGCGTGGGTATCGTTTGATGGCAAGGAGAGGCAGCAGCTATCAAGAGGAGACTCTGTCCAGATATCCATGAGTCAGTACCCTCTCCCAACTGTTAACAAATCTGATCAAACTGGTGACTGGTTTCGCAGTTGGATCAGGTGCCTCAACTGGAACGAGCGATTGGAGCAGAAGGCATTATAGACACTTGCTAGCAGCTCCTACGAAGTACTTCTTCTCCCTTGAACATACATACATCTACAGCACTACACAAAGATGCATTTTTTTTGACAGGTGAAATACCAACCAATGGCTAATCAGTAGTACAGCACCAGCCAACTACGTTGCTAGCTCGCGTCAATATTTATAGCTTTTTCTTTGGAGGAATATTTCTCATCGACATTACCATGTATTACCCGGTAATACAGTTGGCTGGATTAATAATGGAAAAGCACACAAAAAACAAGTGATTCATAGTGTAAAAGCTATGTATGCCACCCTTAGTGGAATAAACACCATCTGCTGCTGATTCTGAGGTTTTGTTTGGAGATAAACAGTGATTTAGTTTCTGGTCTGTCTGTGAAAACATCACAAACCATTAGAACAAGTTGATAGATATGAAGAGAACCTCAATTGCATTAGACATACAAACCCATGGATGCTATTCCAGCTTCAAAATACATACTTTGGCATCTGTTGACCACATCAAACATGATCTTGCATGCATGCCACATACTTAAATCAACTTATCCATCGTACAAATACGTATTGTAATCACACACTTAACACAACTGTATATGCATATATATGTAGCGGAAGAGTGAGAGCTAGCTAGCTCGCAGGTTCAGACCTGACCCTGCTGCTGGCTCAGTTCATCCATCCATCATGGATCACTTGGTCGCCAGCGCTGCGAACCTGGGCTCCTTGGCCTGAAACTTCTGCTTCACGTACACCTCCATGTAATCTCCGAACTTGAAGCTCGGGTAGGCGGCGGCGGCGCCGTTGCCGGAGGTGTCGGGGATCGCCGGAGCTATGGTGGCCATGCGCGCCGGGTTGTAGAAGGAGGCGATGGAGCGGCGGTTGCCGTCGCGGGTGGCCAGGATGCGGTGCCACGCGCTCTTGTAGCTACCGTTGGTAATCACCTGTTGATCACAGCAGCAAAAATCCATAATTTGAGCTGACTAATTGGACTCATCACGGATGGCTCACCTCGATCTGGTCGCCGGTGTTGACGACGATGGCGTTCTCGACGGGCTGGACGTCGACCCAGCGGCGGCCGTCGCCGCCGTGGGGGAGCACCTGCAGGCCGCCGACGCGGTCGTCCTGGAAGAGGAGGATGAGGCCGCCGGCGTCGGTGTGGGCGCGGAGGCCGTCGACCAGCTCCGGCCGCGGGCACGGCGGGTAGTGGCTGACCTTGGTGCCGTAGAAGGCCTCGAGGTCGCCGTCGTTGGTGAAGACCTTCCTGATGCGACCTTCCTCCAGCCCAAGCAGCTCCTCCATCACTCCCAGCAGCTTCTCCGCCAGCTTCTTCAGCTCCCTCCTGTACTCCATCATCGTCTCCCTGTAAGTGCATGGGCATGTTCTTGACTGAGAAAAACTCTAGCCATCTTCCCATAATATATATCAATAATTACAACATCAAATTAGTTTATTAAACATACCATATTTATAGTGTATATGATATTATAGATGTTAATAACATATATTTTATTTAAATACATTTAGTTTGACTTTAAATCGATTTATAGTGCATGTTTGTTTTAGCCGGAGATTCTTAATAACTTAGCCAGTCTGAATATCTACTTATCTAACTAGCTAGATAGTCTAAGTAACTAGGTGATAAAGAATCTAGAGAAGTTAGTGTTTTCTGACTTCTTTATTCTAGTTCATTTTCAGATTCTACGGTTAAGTTACTAATTCTTACAATCTAGGTGTAGAATCTGAACCGTTAATTTCAGCTTCAAATTCTATAATAGCATTTGTAGCCGTCAAAAACTGAAACAAACAATCTAATACAAAAATGCAAGCTCGTTGTAACTACAAATGGGGACTCACTTGAAGGCTGGAGGATTGGAGGGCCAGGGCAAGTCGTCTTGGAGGGTGAAGCTGTCCTCCCAGTCCATGTCCTCAATCTTCCTCACCACGAGCTCCTCGCGTTCCTGGTCTACCAGGCGCGCGAGGGCCTTTACCGTGGGGTTGATTCTTCGAACCCATCCTCACGGAGCTCGTAGATGTCGCCGCACACCTTCTTCACCCTCTCCAGCAGCTCATCAGGGATGCCAGTATTCACCAGCTGATCATGGATTGTCACATGACATCACAGCATGCATATATCATCACATGAGTGATAGATCCCATGCTACATGCATCATCCACCCCCCCACCCCACTGAACTTAACACTTGGATTATTGCAAATGTGTGTGCATGCATATGGATTACCTGGAAGAACCCATACTCCTGGAACCCGGCGGTGATCTCCGCTAGGGTGGCCGCCCTCTCGTCACCGTCGAGCTTGGAGAAGTCGATGACCGGGATCGCCATTGCTGCGAAAAACAGCTCTTCTTGCTTGCAAGGTAGCTAGCTAGCACAAGTGCAAAAGATGAATTGAAGTGGTTTGAAAGCAGCTGGTATGGCGTAGGGGGCAATTTATAACTGAACAAGTTGTGTCAAACGATTGTTTATTGATCATATTATTCCCTGTGTGTGGATGATGCTGGCTAGCTAGCTCCAATTAATTCAAGGAGCGACTTTGGAGTTTCGAGACGCGAGAGCATCTCGTTCTCTGGCCGGTGTTAGCTTTGGTTCTTGTGATTGATGCAATTGTTTTTTTGTTTGGATTATTGTGATTAAAGAATCTGTGAAGGGTCAATGCAAGGGACAGAGAAGAGGCCGTGTACAACCAAAGCTAGCTATTGATCTTTGCCTCAATTATAGGAGCTCATGCATGCATCACAACTTTGTATAAATTATTTAGTCCAACAATTTTCTCTATCATGGTTTGCGAGTGTTTGCTGTCAAGAACCCTAGCCGCATCATTTTTTCGCCGAGGTCTTTACCGTGGGCACTCAGCAAAGAAATTGTTTGCCGAATATTTTCGTCTGACACTTGGCAAACAATCATCATTGTCGAGTGCCTAATAGATTAGGCTCAGCAAAGACGTAACAACTGACAATCTCTCTGTTTTCCGTAGTGGGTGGTGGCAGTGAATCTTCTACCACCATAATCCTTCTCATTGACACGTGTGTTCTTATTGTTATTAACATGTGGTGACATAATGTTATTTTATTATTGTAAATTTCTCTCGTTACAACACATGTGCACTCAACTATATATCTCATGTATCTGTGATCATAGGGAGATTACCGGTAGAACTTAATTAATCGATTTTGACTATGATACATACACTATGATCTTGGTGTATGTCATGGCTGGCAAATTATATTAAAGTTGCGTAACAATACACCTTCTGATTAGTTTTATGATCCAAGATAAAGGGATATGATATCAGGATTATCAGAGCAAATTAATCAAGTAAGTATAGTATAGGTCAAGTGATCATTGTATTGATAGCCTGGAATGGAATATGCATGCCCTTCCAGTTCTTGCTGAAGTTGATGTGTATATATGTTCAGTAAACCTGAACATTACATTACAATATAGTAATTGCCAACCAAACATTTTTGCATATATACCAATCATCCAGCTGCTGAATTTCCCATGCATCGATCTCTCCTTTCACCCGAATTACATCTATATGTAGTTAAATTTTATATGCTCTGAAACTGGAAGAAACATCTAAGCATGAACTGAGCTTCCGTTTTGACTTTGGGACTAGAGAAACACTATGATGCATGCTCATGCTCCACGCGGCAGAATTGAATAAAATTTCAGTAGGTAAGAACAGTGTTATTATGAGGAATTGTTCAACCTCTCCACATTTGTTGGCACACAAAACAATTCGGTTAGCATGGTTGACTACAGATTGAAAACTCAACAGATGATCTGATATAATGTAGGAAAAAATAAGCTATGGATTGTTTGACAACATGGATTGTACTATTATATTTGGATGGCAAAAAAATTAATACACTTGAAATAAGTGTTTGGACATGAAGGGAGTTTGAGTATGAAATAATACGGGTAATTTTTATCAAAATGTAATGTATGTTTTAGTAATTAGCTGAAAATGCTAGGTTTTAATGGCTTATTAGATTATTAGAATATAAAATACAGATTGTCGGCGTAAAAGATTAGGTTCGAATGAGCTCGAAGGGAATTGAGTGGAAAGACTGATTATGGGCTGAAAATGGTCTCCGAAAGGAATAATAGTCTTAGATCAGTTCGAAGTGTCTCGTGTTACGTGAATAGATGTCCTCGTTACAGTAGAAAAGATGAATATTTATAGACAGAAATCCAATAGGGAAATATTGCTTTATCTTCTAGTTACAACCGTCATATATTTATAAGGTCCTGTAGGGATAAAATAGTAAGTACACGTGTGAATACTTAGATAAAACAAATATCTTATCCCGTTTTGCGTCGCCCCTTCGGAATTGGGACCTCCAGGAGGCGTCATGTAGCGGGGGCTGCCAGGATGATTGCATGCTCCGAATTCCTCCTTATGTACAGTACAAGAAAACATAAAATTTCCGTCGGCTCTTTTTAACTTCCGTCGGCTTTTTACAGTGGCCGACGGAAGTTAGGCTGGATTTTTTCGCGGCCGATCAGATCCCCCTAACTTCCGTCGACTTTAATTCTGGCCGACGGAAGTTAGGGGGTTTTTCCCCAACCGCGCGCGCGTACAGGGAGACCCAACCGCCGGCCGCCCGCCACCTCCCACCACCCTGGCCACCAGCCTCCGGCCCACGCCACCGCCCGCCCGCCCCGGCAACCACCGCGGCCGTCGCCCCGCCGCGCCCCCTCCGGCCAGCGCCCGCGCCGCTAGCCCGCCGTCGCGCCCCGTCCGGCTAGCGCCACCCTCCGTCGTGCCCCCTCACGGCCAGCGGCCCGCCGGCCACCGCCGCGTCCCCTCCCGGCCATCGCCGCCCCCTTCCGACCGCCCGCCCCCTGGTCGTCGCCGCCGTCGCCCGTCGTCACCGCCCGTCGTCGTCCAACGAAGTAATTTTTCGGCTTTTTTTCACTTTTTATTTGTGAATTATGTGTCACATAAATTGTTAAGGTGTTATTAGAAGATATATGTCACCCAAGATAAATTGTTAATGTGTTATTTTTTTCACATTTTATTTGTGAATTGTGTGTCACATAATTGTTAAGGTTAGAAGATATGTGTCACATACATATATATATAGTTGTTTGCATATACCTGAGGCTAGTGTACGTCTAAAATGAATTATTTTTATAAGGAGAGAATTTTATCGCATGCGCTAGAAAAATGAAACAATTAATAAACTTTCCGTGCAGCCTTGTCATAATGCAGATTACTTAATCAATAGTACAAATTAGTTTCAACTATTACCTCGTCTGGAGTAATAACCGGATACCATAAAGGACCCTTTTATAATAAAATGATATATGCAATGGTTGTTTTTGATTAATATTGTGATTTTACATATGTTTCACGCTTTTTAAATATGTTTCATATGCGATGTTTTATTTTCATAGGCAATATATGTTGTGATATTATGTATATGATTCTAATTATATTATTCTACATATGCATATAGTTTTTATGATTTCATTGGGTGATTAGTATTATATCTATATATACTTATTATATATATTCTTTTCGTATGTAATTTTTTATTTGACAACAACGTAGATAGTGTAACGAAATCTATGTGTCACCCGTTTCGGACCAACATGTCTCACACGTGTCATGCGTGTGAGATGTGTAGGTCCGGAATTGTCCCTTTTTGGACAGCCTCGGAGTGGGCGACAGAGCGTGATCTTTATGATGAGTTATGAGTCCGAATGAGATTTTAGTAACATAACCTTGTTGTTCTCCATTGCACCACTATCAGGCGTTGCAATTGGAGAACAACGAGGTTATGCTGCTGAAATTTTGTTCGGACTCATGGCTCGTCATAAATACCATGTTTTGTCGGTCACTCTTGGGTGGGTTTAGGACCTATCTTTTCCTATAGACATAGCCCGTGGTACTTATGATATCGATGCATTCTCGATTGAATGAATGTTTTGCCTATAGAATGGCTGAGGATGACCGACGGTGGATGTATAGTGGTTGGATGGAAAGTGGAGCTCACACGAGGGAGTGGGTAATCAACGCTGAGAAATTTATTGATCGTGCATTTGCTTTGACAACAAACACTGGCGCGAGGTGCCCATGCATGAAGTGCAGAAATTCTCGTTGGCAAGACAAGAGGACGTTGTCATTGCATATTTGCAAATATGGTTTCGTGCCAGTTATGAAGTTTGGTCTTTTCACGACGAGACAGGCCGTTGAAAAAATGGTATTAGTAGTGGAAGAGAAAGATGACAGCGTTGCTGATGATAGGATGGATGAGATGCTTGATGCTATACGACCGGAGTTTGAATCAAACCCTGAGGATCCTCCAACACTGGAGGTTCAAAAGTTTTTCGACATCCTTCGAGCTTCAGAAAAGCCATTGAAGAGGTCGATGAGGTTTACCAAGATGATGAATTGCCGACTTCGTTTAATGTACAGTCAGAATCGTCGATAGATTCTTTTCTCAGTGATTCTAATGATGTGGCAGTTCCTGAGAAAAGGAAACACCAACATAAGAAAAAAAAAGTAACATGGCGTGCTTTGGGGAGAAAAGGACAAATTGATCCTGATTTTGATGATAATTGACAAGTAATTGTTTTCATACATGCATATGCAATATACTTCATATTACATGTTTTTTCATATGTACAAACCTTCTTTACTAATAAATGCTTGTTTGTGCTTATTTTGAATAAGATGTCGAAAAATGTGAGGAGTGTCACGAGAAAGCTCTTTCGCTTGGGGAGTTCATCGGCGAGTACACCGACGAGTCAGGAGGACACCCTATTCCAGGGTAGTTCCTCTTCTTCAAATAGACGTCGTCAAGAGCAGCTCTTGAGATGCATAGATCCGACATTTAATTGGTCGGCCTATTGCATTTCAACTGGATGATAAGGTAACTTTCAGATTGCTTTTTATGCCAGTTATAAACTATTACTAATTGTTTCAATACTATTTTGTAGGAGGAAGAACACTTGGAGAGTGCGGGTCACGAGGATAATCCGGTGGGTGGGGGGCAGGAGGGGGATGTCTCGGAGTGTGCGGCGCAGAGGGATGACCCAGAGGGTGTGGGGCAGGGGGATGACCTGGAGGGTGCGGGGTAGGGGATGTCCCGGATGGTGTGGGTCAGGAGGAGGGGGCTGAGGCTTCCAGGGTCTCAGTATCTTTCAGGACGAGCCACCTGGTCGCCCACTAGTAGTCTCTTCCGGTGGAGCCAAGATCGAGATTACGCTGTAGGTGACGGGTAAGTGTAATACTCTTCTGTTGTTTTGCTTTTTTTCAAAAAATTTCTTTCACTAAACTGACTTTATTTATTATGTATTTCTAGATCTTGGATTGACTCTCGGTTTGACGGCACTTCGAGGGTCAGGCAGGTTAACCAGATATTGGGTAACCTGTGTTGTCTGCACTACCCAGGGGTGCTGGACAATGCTGACCGGTGAGCGGGTTCTATGCCAAACATGGGACCAGTACCGGTTTTGCTCCTGACGGGCGCCACGAACCTGCTCAGGGGGCGGGTTTCTCATGACTTCTGGGTATGCATGTTTTTTTTTCAATCTTCTTTTCGTTCTAACACAAAGCTTTTCGAGTTACAACACTTTACTAATCATGACTTTTGCAGGTTACGTTTTGCTTGCCAGAAGTCGGCAATCACCATAATCATGCCCTTCAAGTCTTCAACAACAATGCACATAAGGTGGTGAAGGACGTCATTTCGTATGCCCGCATTCAAGCGAACAATGCTTACTACAAGGAGAAGCTAGGGCAACGAATGAGCAAGGCGACGAGCGCATCGTCAATATATTTGACTAAAGAACAATACCGTTCGGTAAACAATTCTAACTTTTTAAATCTTCGATTGTTGAGATTTGTTGTCATATAATAAAAATAGCATCTCTGTTCAGGTGAGGATTCTGTGGTTTGCAAACCGCGAGGACGCATATTTCGAATTCTGCAAGATTTGGTCTTCAGCTGCATTTAAGAAGACTTCCGAGCAGAAAAGACAATGTCGCGGGACGGATCCGAAGCACAGATATGGTGCCGATGGATATATTCGCCACGCTAAACACATGGTAAGACCTCCTTCTGTCACTCTCTAGCTATAGATACATTGTAATGCGACTAACTCATTTCTATTGTACAAGAAGCTAAATCTGGCAACGTGCCAAGTGACATAGAGGTGTATACCTCTGGTCACAAAGGAAGCGATCCTACACAACCAGATGTCTTGTGTAGCCAGACAACCACGGACCATTTAGTGAGATGTTATTAAGAGTTTGCATAATTTCATTTTTCTGCGTCTAGCTAATCGGACATGTTTTTGCAGACGCGGTATGGTGAACACATGGTTCGACTCCATGGAGAGGACTATGATTGGCGGAGAGAGAACCTGTCTACCAAATGGCCTTGTACTCCAGCGGAGGTGGCAAAAGCCATAGACGGTGAGACAGTGTTTTTATTAATGTTTTGTGTATAGTATTGTGATGGTAACTAACTCATTCAATGTTGTAGGTACTCCATGTTCAATGGAGTTATTGACTCGAGAGCGGTGAGACCTCAGAAGTCAGCTCAATCGTCGCAAAGCTCCGTCGGAGTTGGCTCCAGCCGTCGTCGCTCAGAAGAAACCCCGGAGATGGTTCGGATGAGGGAGGAAATGAGGCGGCGCGACGAGCACAACAGGAAACAACAAGAGTACTATACCGCTGCTTAGCACAACAGCAGGCGATGATCCAAGTAAGTTTAGTTTAGAGTGTTGCAGTTAAAAAGTATTTAGAAATAGGTTTAGAACTAACTAATTATATTACAACATGTGTAGCAACTAGCCCAGCAAAATGGTGCATTTGACATGTCCATGTTCCAACCACTACCTCCCACGCCCACCACCACTATCTCCTACATCACCTGAGGTACCTCCTAGATACTTAAGTTAGCGTTTAGTACGATACTTGAGTTCGTTCTCTAATTTTGTCTATTTCTTCAGAGTTTCCGTACACCTGGTCAGGATGGAGCCTCGGGGCAAATATGGATGAAGCGGGAGGCAGCGGCGGCGCCCACGACCCAAATGTGGGCAATCAGTGAGTATATGGACAAATGTGACTTTGTATGTGACTCTCGCTGTGTTATGTGACGTTGTATGTGAATTTGGATGTTATATGTGAATTCAGATGTGTACTATGACTTTGGATGTGAATTCAGTTATATTATGTGATTTTGGATGTGATGTGTGAAATTTGGATGTGAATTTGGATGTGAGATTGATTTTGGATGTTATATGTGAAGTTTGAATGTGTTTTGGATGTTATATGAATGTGATTGAAATTGTGGTTGGATGTGAATGTGAGTAGGGAACCATGAAAAAACAAAAAAAATAATCAGCTAACTTCCGTCGGCTTTGACCATAGCCGACGGAAGTTAGCTGCTTTCGGCCACATGGGCAGAAAGGCCCCTAACTTCCGTCGGCCAGGCTGGCCGACGAAAGTTAGCGCCCCTCTACTGACGTGGCAGAGTTCGGTGCTAACTTCCGTCGGCCACGTGAAGCCGATGGAAGTTAGCTAACTTCCGTCTACCCGCTTCCGTCGACCAAATACCGATGAAAGTTAGCCTTTTGCCGATGGAAGTTAGCTTCTTTCGTCGAGAAAGGGCTAACTTCCGTCGGTTTTGGCCGACAGAAGTTGCCTGGATTGTTGTAGTGGTACCAGATTTGGAGCCAATACGAGGGCTCCGATCTCCCTTCTTCGAAGTACCGCATTGGCGACAGGAGGCTTCGCACCTTTTACACTCCGAATATTGTCCTTCGGAACAATCCTAATAAGCAAGCTGATGGGATTATTTCTCCCAACATATATTATAATAAGTTAGTATAATTAATTAATTAATTGTACTCTAAACTCTAAACTAATAAACTGAATTAGTATAATTCTTTTGGTGCTAAAATCATCACATTTTACTTACAACCAAACATGAGAGTTGATAAAAAATCAAATCACAACCGTGTTACACGCTCACTCGCTCACTCACTCACTCACTCACTCACTCACTCACTCACTCACTCACTGTTGCTAGTGGAAGAGATTGGCCTGGCCTTTGGTCTTGAGAGGCAAGCCGAAATTCTGGTACACCCTGATCTCGCCGGCGTGGCTCGCCGTCACCACTACCAT